>OY292394.1:35345462-35945462 GCA_958496205.1 Idaea biselata | reverse complement strand
TGTTATTGTAGTCTTGTGGCAATAATTCGGTGTGAATTTGGTCAAATAGCTGGAAGATTTAATACTCCATTTGTTGAATTTTCGTACAACTATTTTAAGCAAAACCTTAATATTGATATTTTATTATTCTTTGAAACATATCTTTATCATGTAATAGTTACTAGTAAAGTATGCGTGTTTTTTAGCAAAAAACTTTAAAAACTTTTGGATTTTTTTGTTATTAGGGTCTTTGTTTTAAGTATACCAAAAGGGTTAAAAACGGAATCCTTTTACTACGACTCCACTGTCCGTTTGTCTGTCTATATGTCACTTACGAATGGTGATAGCTAGAAATATAGGTATCTTCTGAGATTCTCCTACATTTCAACTGTCTAGCTATCACGATTGATGAGATACTCCCTGGTGACAGGCAGACAGACAGCGGAGTCTCAGTGATGGGGTCCCGTTTTTACCCTTTGGGCACGGAACCCTCAAAAGCTTAGTCTTATTTAGTCAAAAACTATTAAAGAAACGAAACTAAACACATATTACTCCAACAACAGATCAGAAGAACTTTACCAAAAAACAAAAAACTTTCAGAAACAAAAACTCCTTTAGCAAAAACGTTTCAATAATAAAATCTAATATCTAAAAAACATCAATATTTCCTGTATGTGACACGAAAAAGCAATCTAAGTACGCGAACAATGTTCGAGTTTTTTCTTGGAATTCTGTTTTTCGTACACCTTTGATCCCAAAATCGAATTTTAATAAAACGAATCCGATAATTTCCCGAACCGTGCTTACTCGAAAAAGGGATAAAAGGTAACGAGATATGTTGTATTGAATTGAACCGATTTTGAAAGCGATCGATATATTTAGGTACGAAAATAAACGATTTCTCTTTGAAGTGGTTGTTTCTTTTAAATGTGTTATTTTGGTCAAACGAACACATTAAGAATAAGAATATATTTATTGCTATAACTGTGTACATTGGAGGTCTTAAAATATAAATAGTTTCAACAGTGCATTTCGAGCATGCAATAAGGTGAGGTGACAGTAGGACCTTAAATTATAATTTAAATCTAAAGTGGAACATAACAATATTTATATGAAAATATATATTTAGGTACTATTACATTATATTGTTAGCTAATATAAACATTTATTACATTATAAGAATTAATCAATTATACAATAAACTAAAAACCCGGCCAAGTGCGAAACTCGCGCACGAAGGGTTCCGTACCACTATCACAATTGGTTACGGAACCCTAAAATGGTTTACAACAACTTTGATTCAAAGAAAATCTGAAACTTATAAAAAACTCTTTGGACAGTGAAGGCAGACTAGTATATTTGACAGATAGGGCAGCCATTTTGAATTCCATGACCAACTCGATCTATAGAATTCTCTTGTAGTTTTTGAAACACGTTTGTTGTATGGGAGCCCCTTTTAAATAATTGTTTTATTTTGTTTTTAGTATTTGTTGTTGTAGCGGCAACCGAAATACATCTTCTGTGAAAATTTCAACCTTCTAGCTATTACGGTTCATGAGATACAGCCTGGTGACAGACGGACGGACGGACGGACGGACGGACGGACAGACAGACAGACAGACAGACAGACAGACAGCGAAGTCTCAGTAATAGGGTCCCGTTTTTACCTTTAGGTACGGAACCCTAAAAACTAATACATACATTACAAGAAATTAAATTAAATAATAACAAAACAAAACAAAATCACACACAAAATTATATCATTTATATTACATACCATTATCACTTGTCACATACTTACAAAATAGGTAGTCGACTGTTTTCTCCCTGGGTAAATAATAAATAAATATTGCACGACGTTACACACAGCGCAATCTAGCCCCAAACTAAGCACTAGGCTTGTACTATGGGTACTAGACAACGGATATACTACATATTATACTTTTTTTTTTTTGTAAATACATACATATTATGATACATAGAAAACACTGAATATCCCATGTCTTCGGACCGTGGTGAGTCCTAGGACATGTTGGTTTCCTCACGATGTTTTCCTTCACCGTAAGAGCGATGTTATTAGCGCACATACCTTTTGCTTAAAGAAAAAGACATTGGTGCGCGGTCGGTCTGGATTCGAACCCACGACTCTCAGAATGAAAGCCGGGGTATCTACCACTAGACCAACACCGCTCACCGTAAAGATATTAGGGTAAATATGTTAATGCCATAAAACCTATATCTGCCATGACCAATATGACTATGCCCCTACGTTTTGCTGTTTTTCTTATTTTGTAACTAGAATAGAAATAAAATATAGAACACAAAAAGTTAGAGTATGGTCATGGCTGATATAGAAAAAAGTAGGTATACTAGACTTTCCAATTAAGGGATACATGTCTTGGCGGTTTCTTGTCCCAGAGAATAAGCCTTGCTAAGACTGTTTGGTAGACAAACTGAATTTCAAGTCGCTTCTCCGCGATTGGGACTACATCTCCGCAACGATGCTCATTTTTTTACGATAGACGTTACAATATTGTCAGCGTTGCAGCAGCGGCATTTTATATTTATTTCGCGTAAATGGGACATGGTATCATGCATCTATTATAAGAGGCGATGGCTACGATTCCCTTGTCTCTGCATGTTGTATGTTTGAGACATCAACCTTTTCTAGTATCTACTAGATGGTACGTAATATCTCGATGCTTTAAAATAGCTTTGTTAATAAGCCCCTACACAACGATATCAAAACAAATAGCCACGGTTTATCGGTACAGCTGATCGGTCCGGTTTTTACCGATGCTATTTTGGCGGGTATACTCACATTAAACTGCCGATTCTAAGGTTATAGCAGACGAAATACGATAAATTGGCTGATAAATAAATCTTTATTTAATTTATTTTTTCTCAAAGCACCAAGTACCTACGACCCTGATGAGCAGCAGTCAAGACCTCCGAGAAATTGGATATTTATTCCATGGTCAATACGCGTCCCAGGACAGCGACCGGACGTGTGTTTCTATTTCTGTGTTCAAAGACAAACTCTTGTGTCATTGAAGGCATGTCTTGTCATGCCTTGTATTAAACAGGGGTTTAGGGGCTATGTCAAGGCAATAATGCCTTCAATTGAGCATAGAAAGAAAAGTTGTTAATAATCTCGAGAACTGAGGGTTAATAAACCAATTTTTATAATCTTTATTCACAGGATAATTATAGGTATAGATTTTTCTTTTCGAGAAGTTAGATTAAAATTAACCTTAAATTTGGTGTTTAAATTATTACTTTTAGCATTGTTTCAATGTTATACGTTTCGAGGCTTTTACAGGTCTCTTCTTTAGGATATCTCAAATTAAACTCAGTATAATCTCAAATTAATAACACATGATTTTAAAAACTGTATTTTTATAGAGATGGATAATATATATCACAATAACAGAAATAGGTACATACTAGCACTATGTGATTCATTAAATAGGAGAATTGATTACATTAATTATAAATCGCTGTACCTAGTTTTTGGCCCTGATAGCCTCTTGAGAAAGAATCTGTCCATTAGTAAGAATAAACGATCCCTAAATATTGTGAAAAGTAATGACAACCTAAATGGACTTTCGACTTCGTTTCGAAAACCTAATAAAGGCATTATTACTTATTATTTCCAAAAAGTAGGATGTAAATCTACAAATGTAACAAACACAAACAAATCTATTAAATGTATCGATGAAGTCGAAAATATATCGACCAATGAAGAACCTATCATAAGCTCGCCCAAAAATGGTACTAGCGATGATACTGATGATAATAGCAATAAGTTTTTTCGTGTATAACAATATTCATTTAGTTCATCAAAATATCGATGGTCTGATAACTAAAGCAGATGCGCTGGCAGTTAATCTTGACAATCTTAATGACGTAGGGAAAAAAGTAGACGTATTGTGCCTCACAGAGCACAACATGCTTCAGCAAGATGTGGGTAATTTATCGTTGGAAGGTTATAAGCTGGCTTCATACTACAGTAGAAAAGTACGTAGAGGAGGATCATGTATTTTAGTCCACAATGACCATGAATTTGAAAGTCTAAACGAAATCGAAAGAATGTCAGGTCCTAACATCATTGAATGTTCAGGTATAAGACTTATCGAGCATAAAATTAACATAATATGTATCTACAGACCTCCAAAAACACTAATACATGAGTTCAAACAGTTCTTTATGAAACTAGAAGACATTCTAAATATTATGTCTTGCAAAACAAGTTGGAAATTAGTTATTTGTGGCGATTTTAACATCGACATATTAGTAACGAGTAAGCAATCAAGACAACTTATTAGCATACTGGGACAATACAATTTAAAATTGGAGTTTAATGAAGTTACGCGGAAAGAAAGCGGAAAGTGTCTAGGCAATGTAGCACATAATGTGATGAAGAGTAAAGGCGAAATAGTTGAATTAGGACTATCTGACCACATGGCACAATTAGTAAAGATTCCTGTGAAAAGGACATGCAGGATCAAATATTGGTATAAGACAAGACAAGACCTATGCAAAGAAAACCGCGAAAAATTCCTGGGCTACGTAGAGAATCTCACTTTTTCAGATTCATTTTGTGCAAATACTGTGGATAAGGCTTTTTGTGCTTTTCACGACACATTTCAGATGCTTTATAAACTGTGTTTTCCGATGAAAAGGTTAAAGATACTAACACGCAGGAGGCCTAAGTGGATCTCTAAGGGTATTAAGCTGTGCTCCAGGAAGAATCGGAAACTACTGTGGACATATAGGACCTGTCCAACTAAGGAAAATAAAATAAATTTCAAGGCATATAACTCTCGATACCAAAAAATCATCAAATTAACACAGAAGTCGCAAAATGAATTTTACATAAAACAGTCACTATCCAAATCAAAAGCGACGTGGGACATAATTAACAGATACAACAGTAATAAGCCTCGAGAAGGTATTGCCAAACTGTGCATCGAGGGACATTGTATCTTTGATCCTAAGCATATAGCGAATACATTTAACAATTATTTTGCAGATATACAATCAACCTCACAAACTGACATTCCATCTAGAAATAAGTATGACATAACAAATAAAAATCATCATTCATTATTTTTGACTCCAGTTACACCGATTGCCATTCTAAATATTATTAAATCTCTTAAAAATACAAATAGTGTGGGATATGATGGAATCTCGACAAAAATACTTAAGGACGCGGCAATATCTATAGCACCAGTAATTGCTCATATTTGTAACATGATGCTACAGGAAGGTACGTTTCCTGAGAGTCTGAAAAAAACTATAATTAAGCCCCTCCATAAAAAAGGAGACAAGGATAGTATGACCAACTACAGACCAGTGGCATTAGTGCCGGTGCTTTCAAAAATATTCGAAAAAGTTATATACCTTAAGTTAAGTAGTTATTTTGAGAATCATAAGTTACTAGTCAAAGAACAATATGGCTTTAGAAAAACAAAAAGCATAAATATGGCAATATACAATTTTCTTCACAAAGTCATGACTGCTAGAGATGTTGGAAATGTTGCTATAGCCCTATACATGGACCTTACCAAGGCATTTGATCATGTGTCGCATGAAGTTTTATTGAAGAAACTTATGGCTTATGGAGTTAGAGGTATAGCACATGATCTCATCAAATCATACCTTAGTAATAGAACTCAGGTTACCCAGATTGATAGAATTTGTTCTAAAACATACAATGAAGTGGTGCATACATCGGAATCCAGATATGTATGCTATGGCGTACCACAAGGCAGCGTATTGGGGCCACTACTGTTTATAATTTATATTAACGATCTACCGGAAGTAATCAAACATGACATGACCCTGTTTGCGGATGACAGTACTGCCCTATTCATTAATAAAAAAGGACATAATTTTAAAATTGACATCGAAAATACATTAACGACAATAGATACGTGGTTCAATCATAATAATCTAAAAATGAACATCACCAAGACATGTTTGATGAATTTTAGACAAAGAGAAATGCCAAACACTGACATTATAATTAATTACCAGGGAAATACAACTGCTGAGGTTAAACAGACAAAGTTTCTTGGTTTATATTTGGACAATAAACTTGACTGGAAACAACATGTAGAACATGTATGCAAAAGGCTGAGTCAATTCTCACTTGCTCTGTTTAGGTTGCGGAAGGTTGCTAGTAGAGATGCTTTGCTGACGGCATACCATGGCTATGTAGCCTCTATCTTAAGATATGGTGTAATATTTTGGGGTAACTCGACAGACAAAAAGAGAGTCTTAATAGCCCAAAAACGTTGCATCCGTGCAATGTGTGGACTACGGAAAAGAGACACTTGCAAGCCCCATTTTAAACAGCTGAACATCCTTACGGTTCCAGCTATGTACATATTTGAGGTTGCTATTTTTGTGAAAAGTAACCCTGACTTATTTAAAAAATATGCTCCCCCAAATCGATGTAACACACTCAGAAGGGATGTCACAGGAAGACAAAATAAAGATGACTTGGAATTTGTAATGAGTAATACCCGACTGTTGCGTGAGAGTGTGTTCTGTGTGGCGCCAAATGTTTACAATAAACTACCTTCGTCAATTAGAGACATCGATAACATTGACGAATTTGGGTTAGTACTTAAAAGGATACTAATACAGAAATGCTATTACAATGTTAAACAATTTTTCGATGATAAAAACTTCCTGACATAACCTATTATTATTAATTTGCTATTGACATTTTTAACTTTTATTATTCTTATTTTGTACTAATTAAATTTGACTAACTTCAATTCCCAAACTATTCATTTAATGCTATTAATTTATAATTTTCATGTATTTAATTAATTAACCTAGGGACTAAATTTTATGTTTGTATACCAAATTAAGGTGAGGTCTAGCGTACTTATTATTATGTTAAGAACTAAATATTGTAATCCTGGACTTACAGACAATAAATGAATTGAATTGAATTGAATTGGATTGGATTGAATTGAATTGAATTGAATTGAATTGAATTGAATTGAATTGAATTGAATTGAATTGAATTGAATTGAATTGAATTGAATTGAATTGAATTGAATTGAATTGAATTGAATTGAATTGAATTGAATTGAATTGAATTGAATTGAATTGAATTGAATTGAATTGAATTGAATTGAATTGAATTGAATTGAATTGAATTGAATTGAATTGAATTGAATTGAATTGAATTGAATTGAATTGAATTGAATTGAATTGAATTGAATTGAATTGAATTGAATTGAATTGAATTGAATTGAATTGAATTGAATTGAATTGAATTGAATTGAATTGAATTGAATTGAATTGAATTGAATTGAATTGAATTGAATTGAATTGAATTGAATTGAATTGAATTGAATTGAATTGAATTGAATTGAATTGAATTGAATTGAATTGAATTGAATTGAATTGAATTGAATTGAATTGAATTGAATTGAATTGAATTGAATTGAATTGAATTGAATTGATACTTTAGGATTTTGACTGAGGATATATTTACTTTTCTATCTAACTTTGATTGCGTAGTTATAACGTATATGTATGCGAAGTTACAGTTTCTCAGAACTAATCGTCTAAGTTTTAGTATACCAACATAAAACTGGGCTGAGTTCGGACGGGCCCAGGCCGACTCGAGGCCGACCGAGTTTTTTAAGCTTAACTTTTAGTCTACTTTCTACCATATAAGTTCCAACTTGGTACTAATGAGGTAAGTTCCCAGGCCCGATTGCTCCCCTAAAAACGGGCTGAGCTCGGACGGGCCCAGGCCGACTCGAGGCCGACCGAGTTTTTTTAGCATAACTTTTACTACTCTTTCCACCATATAAGTCTCCAGTTGGTACTAATGAGGTAAGATGACCGACTGCCCCCTCCCAATCTAATTGTCTATGTTAAATTTCGCAATAATAAGTTTTACGTCTACGTTCCTTTATTCAAAGATGTCTGGTAAATATTTGGAACGACTGATTGGTAGGCGTCTACGCCTCTTTGAAAATGATACCGTAACCAACCCTTATATAGTCAGTCGGTTGAAGGTCTCATTTAAAGGAATAAGAGTTTGTATTCAAGAGCCTGAATTTTTTTGGGAACATTCAATTTTGGTTTTCAACACAAAAACCCTTTGAACAAAAACAAAGGCTGGCGCCATCTATATAGCGTTAAACTGGCGTCAATCATCATCATCCGAGCGATGTTCGCGTCATCGCACTGGCGTTAGTGGTAAAGATAAATGCAAACGTGAGTCGTCGTTGCGTACACAGATTTCGCATGGTTCAGTGTTTAATTTAGGGTTCCGTACCCAATGGTACGGAATCCTTTGTGCTAGAGTCCAACTCGCACTTGTCCGGTTTTTTATAGATTTTTTCTTCTGTTTTCGCGATGTTGGGTAGAGCATTGATATAAGTCATAAACACCACGCGATTAAAACCGAAATATAAATTTAATTACTTAACAACTTAACTGTCCAGTGAGTCACATACGACTCACGCTGACCTTTTGGAATAAGTTCAGGAGTCACGGGTGACTCATTTTTTGATACAATTTTGAGACATACTTTTGGTATGAGCGTGGCATAAATACTAAAGAAAAATATGTGAACTTATAGAAAAAAAATATTGATTTTGTATAGACTTTCAAATAATATAAAATGACGGACGTGGGGTAGTTGAGAATTTTATTGTAGAGGGACAGTTAAGTTAATCATTTTACCTGTTGACTTCTTTTCTTCAAATTGAGACTCCAAACGTCCATTTAAATAATGCCAAAAATATATCTGGAAACTACTCTGCAAACTTCAGGGAGAGCTTATTGCTGTCTCCTGTAAATGCACTTTCCTGGTACTTCTTTTTTCAATCGCGATGTTTGAATAGACACGAAACAGTGAAACTTTGAAGAAAGCCTGGAACAGCGGGTGCTTGAATTTCAAAATAATATTTTAAACAGACAAGAATCTCAAGCCTGTGCAATACTGGGCCTCTACTTGTATTCTACGAACGATAAAATGAAACGATAATTCTAGAAGAAAATCTATTCATCCGTTTTCAGTGACGGATGACAGATTTTCTTTCTTTCATTCGTTTGTAGCATAAAAGTAACCCTCCTGTGCTTCCAATTCTGTCTATTTGGAGCTAATGATTCGCCTCTCAGGCTTTTATTTGTCGAGCTCATCATGCCATCTCCGCTTTGGTCTGCCGATTCGCCTTTTAGAGTTTGGGATCCAATTAGTAGACTTTTGTCGAAGGCTTCTTTGCCGTAGTGAATATAAATAAACACATAACCCTTTTTTGCGTTGCGTCCGGTAAAAATACTGTATTTTTAAATTTGACTAAAATTTTTAGAATTTCATACATTAATCTTTCAATCTGTGTATCTTTCACTTGTGTATACGTCCTTCATTACTCATAAAATTCGAAAGTAGGTACCTACCTAGTATAGAGATAGATGGGACCTTGGAGAAGGACATACGTTATTTTCGATCCCGATATTCCCACGAGATCGGGACTTACCCAGGTGAAACCGCTGGGTGCAATTACCTATACGAATATTCACGTTTCTTTCTTACAATTAATATTCGTCGAAGGCCAAAATAAATGAATTTAAATTTTAAATCTAATATTAAGGACACTCTATTTTAAATAAAAGTAGCGCAAAGATTTATTTCAATAGTTAAATCAAGAATGAAATATCTAAACATAGGAATGTAATATCGAATGCAAATAATATGGTAATGCTTAGCCCCAGGCTGACTACAACAGTTGTTCTCGGGAGACCTACAACTCAGAACAACAATCCTACAAACCAAGACAACGCAAACACAATAAATAGATCTATTTGGTCAAATACATTATATGTATCTACTTTAGTATTTCGTATTGAGGCTTGAGAGAGAGAAGCAGCGGGCAGCAACGTTTTTTAAGCTATTGCATAGCTTTTATCGCGGGCTTTGAACCGTAGGGATCAGATACTCACACCTTCAGATACCTACACTTGTTCTCCTGAGCAAATCAAAAATTACATAAAAAACCCACAAACTCAGCTAACCGTTCTCTCACAAAATATAAGATCTATTAATTATAATTTTTCTAACTTCCAAACTCTACTGAGACGTATACCGTTTAATTGTGACATACTAGCCCTAACCGAATGCTGCCTATCTTGTGCAACAAACAGCTATATCCCTATACTTCCGAATTACATCCAGTATGCTTCTACTAGACATCTAAATAGAAACGATGGAGTGGTCGTTTATATTAACTCATCAATTTCATGTGACGTTGAGGAAGTCAATCTTAATCTGACAGCTACTGCCTTAATCATTAAGCTTAACCAAGAAGCAGTCATACTATGTGTCTATCGATCCCCCTCGAAAGATGATATAAAACCCTTCCTAGTTGCACTCGATAATACACTTAAATCACTCTCCAGATATAAATCTATAGTACTCACTGGGGACCTCAACATAGATATAGGTCCATCACCAGTACATGTTTCTCGAACTAATGACTATTTAATTTGTTTAGCTTCCCATGGCCTGCTGCCTGCCTACTCTTGCCCTACTCGTGAAGATACCTGTCTTGATCATACTATGATCAAATCTAAAACAAAATTCACTACCTTAGTCATTAACTCTACGGTAACTGATCATTACTCAACTCTTTTTGGCTTTATGCTGAAACCACCTCATGCAAAGCCAAATCCTACAATGATGAAAATCAATTACAAAACTCTAGATGATACAATGAATAGTCTCTATCCATCTCTGCTTGAACTCTGCTCTGATCAAAATCCAATTAATTCAACTGACCAACTAATTCAAATGTTAAAATCAGCAGTATTAACGAACAGTACTACTAAAAGGGTACCTACAAGACACAGAATCATCAAACCCTGGATTACTTCTGGCCTACTCAGGTGTATTCGACACAGGGACAACCTACACCGCAAACTCCGTAGGTCACCGACAGATCAGATTCTTAATATATCCTACAAGCGATATAGAAATTTTTGTACAAAACTATTGAAAAAGGCAAAACAAACATATGAAACCAAAGAACTAAATGATGCTAGCCAAAATCCGAAACAACTATGGACAGCTATTAAAAGAATTACAAACACCACAGTAACTAAACAACAAAATCATTCTCTTCTTGCCATCTCATCATCTCACACTGAATCCTGTAATATTGTGAATACCTACTTTGTAAATATCGGACGGAACCTTGCTGAAGGCATCATAAAACAGCCCATGGACTGCAAACAAAACTGTAGTATTGCTTTGTCGGCTTCAACGGCTCCGTCGTCCTCATTCGTCCTGCACCCTATTAATAACCGAGAGGTAATAACCACAATAAACCAACTAAGAACATCAGCAGCGCCTGGCTGGGATACTATCTCTCCAATAATTCTCAAACGATATTCGTTACTCCTTGCACCTGTATTGACCCACATTTTCAACCTATGCCTAGACCAAGCCATCTTTCCTGCCTCTCTCAAAAAAGCAATTATCCATCCTATCTTCAAAAGTGGCGAGAAGGGGTCAGTAAATAACTATCGTCCCATTGCAGTTCTTAATGCCCTTTCAAAAATATTCGAACGCCTTATAAACAAGAGACTAATAAGTTACCTTGAAAACCTAAATATATTGTCTGCAAATCAATTTGGGTTTCGTAAAAGTAAATCAACCTCTGATGCAGTAAACGAGCTCGTAAATCATGTTGTTAAAAATCTGAATGACAACAAAAAAGTACTTACTATCTTCCTCGATCTGGCCAAAGCCTTTGATACCGTCCCTACTTCTATTCTTATAGACAAATTAGAAAAAATTGGTATCAGAGGACAACAACTTAATTTATTTCGTAGTTATCTAACGGACAGAACCCAGGTCGTGAAAATAGATGGCTACCAAAGTCAAGAATCTTCGATCTCCCAATACGGTGTACCACAGGGAAGTATACTTGGCCCTACACTGTTTTTGGTTTACATCAACGACCTCTGTAACATCCAACTACAAAACGCCAAAGTGGTATCTTTTGCAGATGACACTGCCTTGACTTTTGTTGCGTCAACATGGAACGAACTGCAAAACATAGCCCAAGCGGGGATTGACACATGTATTGATTGGCTTCAGACAAATTCCCTCACTCTTAACACCAATAAAACAAAGTTTATGACCTTTTCGGTAAGCATCAAATCACAACCGACTAGCCAAATTGAACTCAAATTCCATTCCTGTTTAACAAAGCTAAATTGTCAATGTCCCACGTTAGGATCAGTTAACCAAATTAAATACCTCGGCATTATTATTGATAATCTCCTATCCTTCAAACCTCATATTGAAACGGTCACTGGACGAGTACGCAAACTTATCTATGTCTTTAAAACCCTCAGGGATGTTGCGGCTATGCCCACTATTCGCAAGGTATATCACGCTCTATGTTCCTCTATTCTTAACTACTGCATCACTAGCTGGGGAGGAGCACCCAAAACTACTTTAGAGCCCCTTGAAAAAGCCCATAGAGCTATTTTAAAAGTAGCAGCATCTCGACCATTTCTATATTCCACAGATCAGCTTTACAAAGATTGGGGCGTGCCCAACGTCCGACAGTATTTTATTATAAAGACAATACTTATGCAACATCATAAAACCGCCTTCGTTAAAATCTCTAAACGTAGGAAAGATCAAATTTGTCCCCTATTTCCACCTGAATTTGCCTTTACAAGAAAATTTCCCATTTTTCTCGGTCCATATTTTTATAATAAAATAAATACTGATCTTCAGGTCTATCATCTATCTACGTACAAATGTAAACGCGCTATCACTATATTCCTCCAGAACTTAACCTACGACGAAACCGAGAACTTCTTACAAATTATCACATAAATAAACCAGTAAATTTAGCATAACTGTGTGTTTGACCGGTGGTTCCTGATGGTCAACTCTTAAGAGTCTGGTCGCGAGGGAGGTCATCTGTCACACACACATCAAGCTTGGTTCTCCTACATCACAGTCGCATCTAAAAATAAAATCATTCTCATCTTCCTATATCCTTCCATTTACTCTTCTAAAACTCATAAATCTTAAGTTAAACTATAATTATATGTTATTATTATTTAAGTCTTACTAATTATTATGAACCTAGGGATTACTATCCCTAAAATTTTGTACCATCATTCCGGGGGTGGGTCCAGGCGTTCTGTAACACAGGCCTATAGCCTTTCACAGACACCTGCTTCCCACTGTCGTTTTTGCACATTTTCTTTTACTACCTACTGTAACTGATTTATGTACTATGTGGGAAGAAATAAACGTTTTATTATTATTATTAAAAAAAGACAGATCGTGTCCCCAAACGCTATTTCAGTTCTCTAAAAGGAAAGCTGCCTCGTGCCCACATGGCACTACCAGAAAGAAGACAGCAGTGGAACAAGTCTCGACTTCCATAGTGACCGGACTGACCGGTCTACGTATCGAAACGCGGACGAGCGTAGTTCTTGCGTGGCAATAGCGTAAGCGGAGCGCTAGTTCCGCTACGCTGACTGCCCGTTGCTCTAAGACAAAGCGTAGTAGAGCCCCAGCTAGAGACTCTACCTACCCTTTGTCAGCCTTATCTAATGTTTGAGATTCGATCTTACCATGATATAGGGTTGCCGATGATCGCATCCCAGTCTATTTAAAATCAATTTTATGGGTCAGGTCTCAGGCACCAACTTGAAAAATTCAATCTAAAATTATAATATCAACTTCCTAATATTTTTATTATTACAGCCAATTGTTATAAAAAAATTGAATAAACACGCTAGTACTAAAAGCGTGTTAGCACTTAAACGTTGCTAGTATCGCTTGCTCGGCCAATTACTAGCCGTATATATGTCGTAGTATAATTTTATAAACAGGTTTTTTTGCGTAAATCCTAGGTCTTTTTGCAAAAAAACAAATAATTAGATATTGGCTACCTAATTTCTCAATCTTAAAATGTCTAATTATTCGTTATTTTGCAAAAAAACCTAGGATTTACGCCAAAAACCTGTTTATATAATTATCCTACAACATATTACAGCATTTCTAATCTAGTTATAGTGGTAGAGCACAATTCAATGGGTCCATTGGGTAAATGGCAGGGTAATATAGAGGTACGAAACTTCGTTCAGAAGTAGGTGGTTTAGTTACATACTACATTAAAGTGCATTAGTAGTGCAGACCAATCTGCTAGCTGATTACGTATCTCTGTTGCTAACAAATATCTACTGAAACAATTGAATTTGTTGATTTTTGCGTTTACGGTTATTCAATTTGGCAGTTTCTGTTGCTAGTTTTCATTAAAAAGACAATTTGTTAGCGACATAATGTTTCTCAAAATGTCATGCTAGGCTAGCAGGTAAAAGCCAGTCGAAGACACGATACAAGCTGGCGTTACCATTAACACCGCTAGTGATAGTTTCGAATAGTTTCTCCGTTTGAAGATCTCTGTTCTGCGGTTGGGAAGTAGTTGTAGGACTGAAGGTACTACACACTGAGAAATATTTCAACGAACATTTATATTACCTACTCTTTTTTTATAAACGAATAGCTGCGTCCCGCGGTTTCACCCGCGTTAGTCCCGATCCCGTTGGAATATCGGGATCAAAGGCAGCCGATGTTACTCAAGGTGAATGTAGCTTTCTAATGGGGGAAGATTTTTTGAAATCGGTCTAGCTGTTTCGGAGATTACCCCCAATATACATACATATCGACGCAAGAAAACAAAAACGTAGTAACCGACAATAATGTAATTGTTCACCAGAGCCAAAACACTTTTAGGATTTTGAAAAATAAATCATATTTCGGTATTTGTAGATCCTAGAATAATCATATTCGGACAGGTACTAGATTAAATAGGAGAATCTATTACTGTGCATCAATTTTATTTAAAGTTATTTTAAAATGTACTTTTTGTCGGTTACAGCATTTGATATATTTTTTACAAGCAGAAGAAATGTTGTAACTACAGTCCAAAATGTATGACTACCATTGATCAAGAATGTAAAAATGATGTAACTGATTTCACTTCTTCCTACACCAGTGTAAATGCTATTAACAAGTTTAAGACTACTTTACCATCATTAATACAGTTGTAATTGATTTGTTTATTATTTCCCTATACATCGATTGCGATGCAATTGTCAGGTAATAAATAATAACAGACCAAAAACAGTGTGCTGACAAAATCACGGGCAGTAAGAACGTCGTAACCCGCAACATTTTATAATAAGGATGTTTACATAAGCGATGTAACCCCACATGTAATGATTTTTACTAGAACACATTTGACTTATTTAAAAACAACAAAAAATCACCGATTTTTTTGTTAGTTACAGCATTTTGTAGTCATAAAAAATGACACTCAACGTTACTTGTGAAAATCTTAAAATCGTTAATATTCATCGTAGAGCTATGGGACCTACACCATTCGACGCACAAAAAATCGCTGATTTTAATGACGTTAAAAAAGCATTTTAGCCAAGGGTGTTGGTTACTACGTTTTCGTTTTTTTGCGTCGATATAAACATGTTACCAAAGTTACCTCTTTATAATATTAGTATAGAAGTTCAGCTTTTGACCAGCAATGCAACTGTTTTATGATTGTTGATTGATGAGTGATGAGTGCGTGCGAACGAAAGAAAGAAAATCTGTCATCCATCCGTCCGAAAATAAAATTTTCGGACGGATGAATGACAGCAGATTTTCTTCCTTTCGTAGAATTAAAGTACAAAATGTAGCACGCTCCTCTAGGAAAATGGTAGTGGAACAATATTCAACCCAACTTCCTTAGTGCATATTTTTGGTGCAATTAAGTTTTTATTTATAGTCTTTTATAGGATAGTCTCCATTCTCTTTCTCCATACAAACGTAGTTTACATTTTCCTCTCTGGATAAAGACAATAGAGCATATATGTTTATGCCATAAATCCTATATCTGTCATGACAATGCATCTACCTTTTTATTTTTTTCATTTTATTATTTTTTATTATTATTTTATTATAAAATAAAAATAAAAAAAGGGTTGTCATGACATATATAGGTTTTATGGCATAAACATATTTGCTCTAATGTCTTTATCCAGGGAATAAAATTTAAACTACGTTTGTATGGAGAAAGAGAATGGAGACTATCCTCTTTACGTTCACCTTCCTTCCGAAGCACGGAGAAATGTTTTTTTTGCCGCACAAATTACCGCTCACCCGTCCAAGTATTAACCACGCCAAGAGTTGCTTTACTCGCACGATCTTACAAGATCTTAGCAAGGCTATCAGCAAACAAGCTGTCAACATATTTATGTCGTATGTATCATCTAAACTTCGTCCCCCATCAAAGTTCCCAATGCACTTGACTACAACTTAGCTAACTCTATAAATAACTATACCTATTACAGGTGCCTAGATAACTGCGGTGTCGCTCCAGCCAACCTGCTGGAGCGGCAGACAGACTATTAGATTTCATTGGATTTTAGTATTTGAGGTGGTTATTGTCGTTTTGACGCAGATCGTCATTCGTCGTGATCGGGTTCAAAATCAGTTCAATACCTATAACATTTTTGGACCCAAAAATCCATTCGACACTCGACGTTTCGAGATATTTTCAAACCTAAGAATTTAACCTAATTTTACGAGAAGGGTTAAAATTAGTTTATTTTTTATATTATCATCGCGAACACTGAAGAAAAATCTATCATATACGCATTTCTAATTACTTACTAATTCGGATACGGTAGACTGGTCCTGATTGGTCTCAAATCCCAGCATCATTCCCGGTCGAAGGCCGGTGGTTTCACGAAAAACAAATGCCGCCGACTGAAACCGCACACCGCCCTAAATGGGTGACAAATGGCAACGTGTAGGTACTGCCCGCAGTGTGACACGGTACGAGAATCAAGAATCAAGAATATTTATTGTTTAAGTGATGTGCATAAGGGTCTTAAATTTAAATATTTTGGATACAATCACTTACCCATTTTTACCTTTTATGTTGTGTACTAAATCTAAAGATATTTAAGATCTAATACAATTAGATAACTAGTGAATGATCGTGCCAGTTTTTTCGTCATTAAAGCAATTTGCTATAAGCCATTTTTTTAGTCGACACTTAAAGATATTTACATTTTCTAAGGTTTTAAATTCTGTTGGTAATGCATTATACACTTTTTTTGCAGTAAAGTAGGCACTCTTATGAAATAGAGCATTATTTGCTTGTGGCAAGCTAATATTAAATTTATATTTAGGTCTTAAACTACGGTTATTGGAAAATAAATAACTATGGTTGCTTTTAACAAATATACAAAGTTCAAGAATATATATAATATTTAGATATTGTAGTTTATATCAATATTGTAGTTTATGAAAATCAAGCGCAAAGAATCAGTACTTTTGAGGTGGAAGATAGAACGAATAGATTTTTTTTGCATAACAAAAGTAGATAATTGAATACTTATAGCATTTTTAATACTAAACTAATCACATGAAAATGATAGTAAAATGATCATGTATTTTTTTATACATTGCTCCTAATGAATAAAGAACTTTTGAATTTGTTTTTATAAAATGATTCCAAAATCTCGTAACTTGGTGGGATTCGAACCCGCGACTACAGGTAATCCAAACCAGCGGATGGTAGTCACGCGTTTGTACTAAGTCACGCATTTTTGGATGCATTTTTTCAAAAACAGTATCTCCTAAGTGTGGGTTAATACTTTTAGAAAATAATGTTAAGACAGACCGAGTTACTTTCGTGCTTAGGTATAATGTTAGTAAGGATTGTTGCTTCAGTTCCACTATTGTTCAATCTACATCTAGACTTCTACACTAATATTATAAAGAGGAAAGATTTGTATTTTTGTGTGTGTGTGTGTGTCTGTAAGTTTGTAATGAATAAATTCAAAAACTACTAGACCAATTTCAAAAATTCTTTCACCAAAAGAAAGCTACATTATTGAGGAATAACATAGGCTGGTTTGATCCCGACATTTCTGCGCTGCGGAACTGCGGGACGCAGCTAGTAGTAAATATGGGACAATGTGAATCACATGATCACTGCAAAAAAAATACCCATGACTTCTAATTGGAGGTCGGGTTCCGAAGACACATTAGATTACCGACATTTCAAAGTGTTCTGTAAATAACCGATTGAATAAACATAATATTTTGATTTTGAAGATGTTTCATCTCAAACTTTGTAATAATTTCTCTTGTTCTTTTCTCGCGCTTGTTCGGATTACCAGTATAGTCGCAATTTCAAAAAGGACGAATTTTTGAAAGCAGTTTTCTTATGTAAATCTAGGGCTAAAGGCAACAAAGATCACCAAAAAAGTCCTAAAGCATTTTTCAATTTCCTTTAAAAAGGTTCCTCTACAAACGTACCGCACAACACTAAATGAGGTGTACTTAACATCACGCACACATGTACCGTGGACATAGCATAGTAATGATGGTTAAACACGTAACGTATTGGCACTACACGCTCGACGCTCGATGCCGCAGCATAACATTTGCTTTAAAAATAAAACGTTCCTATTTCAAACGAAAATAGTTCCGATAATTGATATAGTGGACGTTTCACGGTTAATAATGTTTTGTAGATTTTTCTCCTGTTTTCGCGATGTTGTATTGAAATTAAAGACCTTTTTCGGTTTGAATCGCGTGGGGTTTATTACTTTTCGGAAAGGTCTCGAAACGTTGAGCGTTGTGAATGCTAAAAGTAATAACACCACGCGATTCAAACCGAAAAATGTCTTTACTTATTTTGTTGTTTTACTAGTATACTTGAAGTTCTCACCGCGGAGTGGCGGGTAAACTATAAAAACCGGGACCGGCTATAAAAACATTTCTTAATCTATTTGCAGCAGGTATAGTCTATTCCCAAATACTGTGTTCAAGCGGACCCCGGGCTCCCGAGAGGGATGCCACCGGGAACATCGCTCGACAGAGAAGGGTATCGAGTATCTCCCTTACTTATGTAAACGATGACTAAGTTTATATAACGTATGTCTCTGTCTGTTAACTTTGAAACTTTATGTCACAGTAAAAGACATCCGTTAGATAGTCATCGTTTATCTACATCTACACTAATATTATAAAGAGGAAATATTTGTATTCTTGTGCGTATGTGTGTATGTATGTTTGTAATGAATAGACTCAAAAACTACTGGACCGATTTCAAGAATTCTTTCATCAAAAGAAAGCTACATTATCGAGGATTAACAAAGTCTACTTTTGATCTCGGTATTCCCACGGTATCAGGACTTATACGGGTGAAACCGCGGGATGCAGCTAGTTGGTTATAAATTATAAGTAACGGAGTATTTATTTAAATTAATAATAATAAATAAATAAATAATAAATAATGCACGACGTTACACACAGCGCAATCTAGCCCCAAACTAAGCACTATGCTTGTACTATGGGTACTAGACAACGGATATACTACATATTATACTTTTTTTTTGTAAATACATACATAATATGATACATAGAAAACACTGAATATCCCATGTCTTCGGACCGTGGTGAGTCCTAGGACATGTTGGTTTCCTCACGATGTTTTCCTTCACCGTAAGAGCGATGTTATTAGCGCACATACCTTTTTCTTAAAGAAAAAGACATTGGTGCGCGGTCGGCCTGGATTCGAACCCACGACTCTCGGAATGCAAGCCGAGGTATCTACCACTAGACCAACACCGCTCTTATTAAATGCAGATGGTTATTGGTAGGCTATTTAATTTTATAAATAGTTGAAACCGTTTATAAATATTGCGATTATTTCCACATAAAACGTGCCAAATGGGTTTCATAAACTGTAGGTTTGGTAATTCTCATTAAAAGTTCAGATATGGGAAGCAAATTGGTTGCTTTTAACTGACCATTACAGCCCAATGTAAGCGATACCATGAGTTTTGGTGTTATTGAACCAGGACAATGACTTTTAAGCTTTTTACTGTCTGAAAATCTACACTAATATTAATAAAGAGGAAAGATTTGTATTTTTGTGTGTCTGCGTATGTGTGTCTGTATGTTTGTATTGAATGAACTCAAAAACTACGGGACCGATATCAAAAAATCTTACACCAAACGAAGGTTACAGTATCGAGGAGTAATTGCTTTTGATCCCGATATTCCCGCAGGATTGGGACTTACGCGGGTGAAATAGGTTTCACCCGCGTAAGTCCCAATCTCGCTGTCATCCTGTTCCTAGCCTAGCCTATGTTATTCCTCGATAAAGTAGCTTTCTATTGGTGAAAAAATTTTCGACATCGGTTCAGTACTTTCAGAGATAACCCGGAAAATACATACCTACATACATAATTGTTACCAATGTTACCTCTTTATAATTCAAGTAAGCAAAATGTAAAAGTAACACAATATCAAAGCTACTATATTTAGTTATATTCTTAGACACATAGAAGACCATGTTATAATGCTATAGATAATTAAATCCTATAACACTCTATTTAGAGTTGAAATTGCTTTTATAACCATTGTGCGTTATGTCACGGCACCGGAGACGGCTTTAATTTCCGATGTGCATCATTATACGTAATGGATATTATGTTATGATAATATACAAGATGTTATGGACAAGGGATTTGAATTGACTTTGTCTTACAATAGTAACAACTTAATTTGGTTACAAGCTGTCGGAGGAAAGAAAAAGAACAGGCCAAGTGTGAGACGGACTCGCGGTCGAAGGGTTCTTTTTAGGGTTCCGTACCCAAAGGGTAAAAACGGGACCCTATTCCTGAGACTTCGCTGTCTGTCTGTCCGTCCGTCTGTCACCAGGCTGTATCTCATGAACCGTAATAGCTTGAATTTTTTTTTATTACGTACTAGCAGATTCCCGCGGTTTTACCCGCGTAAGTCCCGATCCCGAGGGAATATCGGGATCAAAAGTAGCTTATGTAACTCCCTGATAATGTAGCTTTCTATTGGTAAACTTTTTGAAATCAGTCCATTAGTTTCGGAGATTATCCCCAATATCATACATACATACAGGTTACCAACGTAACCTCTTTATAATATTAGTAAGTATAGACAATATACATACATACATACATGTTACCAACGTTACCTCTTTATAATATTAGTATAGATAGGATAAGATGGTGGCACGTGTAGATGCAGTCTAAGATGAAGCACGCTGATCTAGAAGGCACCTACCTAGTAACTACCTATTCACACGCGACTTAAACGACGCGACGCGACGGTTCTGTACAATTATCATTAAAATCACGTTTGCTGTCAGGTAACCCCGTATTTTTGGAACAAAATTCCTTATCGCGCGTTGCGAAAGGGGGCTAGACGGACAAAATTAAGACCAAAAGTTGTAACGACACTTTTTGCTATAGTTGTAAGCCGTGCGGCGTGCGCGTGTTTCTCTGTCTATCTCTCTCACATAGAAAGGAACTTCGTTTTTTTTTAATGTTTTTAGTATTTGTTGTTATAGCTGAAATAGAAATATCTCTTCTGTGAAATTTTCAATAATAATTGTCTAGCTATTACGGTTCATGAGATGGAGCCTGGAGACAGACGGACAGACAGAGAAGTCTTAGTAATAGAATCCCGTATTTACCCTCTGGGTACGGAATCCTAATGATTTTGATATTATTTATTTATTGAGTTAAATTGTGAAACTATTTTACAAAATAACTTATAGACAACGCCTTTCGCGAGGTTGTTGTAGTCCATTAATAACTAAACCATTTTCAGTGAAAAAATGAAAAAAAAACCCATTTAAAATACGAAACTCTAAAAACTCAATTAAAAAACTCCGATTTGTTTATTCTTCGCAAACAAACGTTCAAATCAGCTTTTCCCACGGAAACAATCAACCAAAAATTACAGTAACAACTGGTAACAAATAGCACTAATTCGGTTTTGGTCGGATCGTGATGCGAAACATTATCCCGTAATGCTGTGGTCGTACAACCTTCGCCAAAAACCTCCGAACAAAACGACTCTTAATCCTTTGAAATAACAGTGTTGTGTTTACCAACTTTTGCTCCCAATTGTCCACCTAGCGAATTTGTCAAATCATAGTCGAACAAATTGAGCTGCATAGATTTGAAATATGGAACGAAAAGTTGATGATTTTCTGTCTCTTTCTGGTTAAGGTTAGAAAATGAGATGGATGGATGACTTTGTAGTGAAATGCGAAACAAGGGGCATAATTTTCACGTGTATTTTGTTTGAGGTAAAAGTGGGAATTGTTTGTGAAGATATGAAGATTAAAACTTAATCACTGTTTTGATTGAGACTAGTTACGTTTTGCAGCTTTACTTGCGTTAGTACTAGTAGGTATGTACCTACCATGTAACCATAGAAGCGGCACGTTCTTACAAAACGGTGACAAATTTAGACATTATTTGCTGTCTGTTTCGTTCCCATTAAAAATGTGAAGAACATCTCGCTTGTTGCTTAAACTTCGTAGTCGTGATTAATTAAAGAAGGCATTTTAGAACTACTCGTTTTTAGGGTTCCGTACCCAAAGGGTAAAAACGGAACCCTATTATATTATTGAGCCTTCGCTGTCTGTCCGTCCGTCCTTCCGTCCATCTGTCCGTCTGTCTGTCACCAGGCTGTATTTCATGAACCGTAAAAGCTAGACGGTTGAAATTTTTACAGAAGATGTATTTCGGTAGCCGCTACAACAACAAAATAAAACAAATATTTAAGAGGGGCTCCCATACAACAAACGTGTTTCAAAAACAACAAGGGAATTTTATTGCAATGTGACTTAGGGGTAGATCGCTTCTGATTGGTCGGAATCAAATCGAGTAGTTCATGGAATTCAAAATGGCTGCTTTGTCTGCCAAATATACCAGTCTCCCTTTACTAACTAAGAGTTTTTTATAAGTTTCATATTATCTTTGTGCCAAAGTTTTTTTTCATTTTATCTTGATTTTAAACCATTTTAGTGTTCCCTACCCAAATACCCAATATTGGTACAGAACCCTTCATGCGCGATTCTCGCACTTGGCCGGGTTTTCTTAATAAGATCTGTGGCTTTTTGAAAACAACCGCAGATAGTACCAATATGCGTAACCGCGTCGCCCGAAGCACGGAGGAGCTTGACAAACCTATTGTTTTGCCACATTAACGGTCACCCATCCAAGCGTTGCTTAACCTGCGCAGTTATACAAGATCGGATGCAGCTCAGCCAATAAATTCTTCATTGGCAGCTAGCTAGGCATCCACGTATTCACTACGCAAGGTATATAGGCTTGAATTTGCTTTCACAAAGACACATCATTCTATCTACGTATTCATAGGTAGAGACAGATAGGTTACCTTGTACCGCCTTCCGCCTTACATCTGTTTACACGATGCTAGTTAGTTCTCGTCGAATTGAATTATGTATAATTAAGTGGTTTCCATCATTGTGTTCCATTTGTGAGGATTACTTTACAAGTAGGTACAATGCAAGTGGTGTATGGGTTGTGGCTTTATTTATATACTGGGTCCAGGGGATTTAGCCGAGTAAGTCCCGATTCTGTAGGAATATCGGGACCAAAAGTAGCATAATGTTACTTTACGAAAATGTAGCTTTCTATTGGTGAAAGAATTTTTGAAATCGGTCCAGATGTTTTGAAGCATTTTCGTCACAAACAAATCCTCTGTACAATATTACTAGCTGCGTCCCGGGGATTTAACCGCGTATGTCCCGATGCGATGGGAATATTAGATTTTTATAGGTGAAGGAGTTTTTAAAATAGGTAGTTTTGGTGCCTATTCGTTACAAACAAACAAACAAACATTTTTTACTCACTTTTTTGAAAAAATGGTTATAAATATATTAGTACCCGGCGCGGCGGAACTCGAAACACAAAGAAAGGGGCTTGTGTGGTAAACACTAGAAATAATGTATAGTTTTTTTTACTTTTTATGATATTACTAGCCGAGTGGCTTACGCGGGTTTTCACCCTCGTAAGTCCCGATCCCGTGGGAATATCAGGATCAAAAGTAACTTATATTACTCCGCGATAATAATGTAGTTTTCTATTGGTTAACAAAAAAAATGAGTTTTGTTTTTATAAACCTATTTTTACGAGTAACATTAGATTATTAAAAAAGGCTTACAAAAACCTACAAGTAAGTAGACATATAAATATTCTATTAAAATTTCTAAAACAAGCTGCCTACACAAAAAGGGACGACCCAATTCACGAGAAAAAACTAAACAATACGAAAACCCAGGAATTTCATTAAAGTACAATCACAATATTCGCGTAGGCATAATATCGAACTAAACTGTGGAAACAACGAAAAAGGTTGCGAAAATGGTCTGAAATATTTAGTAAACTTTCACTGGAACTAGATGTGGGAACTCTACGATAGTACAGAATTGTTTGAGAACTTGAGACTAGATATTGAATGAAACCTACGTTTTGAAATGGAAATTCATTACAGTTTTCCATAAATTCAAATGCATGCTTATTCTCTACTCTTTCGTTATCAATATAATATGTTTGAAATAACTTATAATTTTGTGTATTTTATTACCTATAGTATGTGTGACACTATTATTATTATATTTTCAAGTACCTTTTCTCCTGTCTAAACTTTGTTATCTCCGATCGCAGCCTTTGGGTCAAGTAGAAGACCTTATTATTAGGGCGAACTGAAAATTTTAACACTAGGTGAGCCAGACCACTACACGAAAAGGAGATAGATAGAAAAAATAAGTCTTGTGGTAAAATAAGTCTTGTCTAGTGGTCTGGCTCACCTAGTGTTAAAATTTTCAGTTCGCCCTAATAATAAGGTCTTCTACTTGACCCAAAGGCTGCGATCGGAGATAACAACCAGGACCAACTGTTTGACGTGCCTTCCGAAGCACGGAGGACCTCGGGAAAATGTTTTTTTTTTGCCACACAAATTATCGGTCTAACTAGCCAGTTTTTGTAATACGTGATCATACCACCGTTAGCGGCATTCCTAACATTTAAATGAACATTTACAGTTCGCAATGCCTTATAATTTTATTATCAGAGAATGCAATTACAATTTGAAAAGGCATATTTTCAATTCCAAATCCAACTAAGAAGTATTTAGCAAAAATTGAAACACAAAGCACGTCGTGTTTTCCTCTTTCGCACCAAAACTTTTTTTAACTTTGAAAATTAGAAAATTTTCAATTAAGAATTTCCCGCCGTACCCTCTCCGACCCTCATCCGAAGGTGAGATCGCGTAACTGTTTCCTCTTTATTACAATATCGGGAAAACGTTACTCGTGATGTTTCATTGGTTGTAAAAGGCGGCCTTTACTCAATATTACTCATTTGGTATAAGCTTTTATGTACTAAAACGTTTCGGGACCGAACACTTACAGTATCTATTATTTTCTGGTCGATTACGTTACTATAGGGTATCGCATAATTGAGTATTTCTTTAGGCTATTGTGAGATGCGGGAGGGACGCGTGACGTTATGTCAACAGGCATATGGGGCCACTAGCAACATTCCGCAATTTTACCCGTGTAATTCCCGATCCCGTGGAAATATCAGGACAAAAAGCTTACTGGCCTGGATTAGCACTTTGTCAATACTATCCTACTAATAAAGGATAAAGTTTATGAATGTGTCACGCAAAAACCGCTAAACCGATTACGATAAAACTTGGTGTAAATAGTTGAAGTCTTGGAGTAACAATTAGACTATTTATTATCCCGATTTACTGCGGGATCAAGGCATACGTGGTAAAAGCCGTGGAGCACTACTAGTATTGAATCACACGATTTAGTTCCTCTTCCCTTTGTATAGTGGTGTGGCTCATCTAGTGTTAGAGTTTTCAGGTCGACCTGAATTATGCTCATTATTTGAAGTAATGTATTCCAAAAAGGTGCACCCGACAGGACTTGAACCTGCAACCCTGACAATCCGTGTCATGCCCTTGCCAATTGCGCCACAGGTGCTTGTTCTGTCGTGATTAAATGATGAACTGCATCTTCTTCCATCTTTTACGACTTAGGCACGTAGCGACATCTACCGGCTACTTTTCAGATTACTGGCTTGTATTTTTTTATTTACATGGAAATAAATACGGTGGAAATAATAAGATGTAGCTTCCATTTACCTTGATTTATTTTTCAGAGGTAACAACCGGGACCAACTGCTCAACCTGCCTCTCAAATCACGAGTAAGTATTTTACTTACTTCAGTGAACTTACAACAGATTTTTCATTGATTTCCTGACGGACACGATTAGAATAACAAAATTAGAACACAATTTCATCCAACTCAAGTCAATTAGTAACTTATAAAATGAAACCGCGAGAGTCAATTAGTCTCACAACTTTGTTCGTTTGACAAGAACTTTCTTTGGAAATTAATTTCCAATACCTACCTACTAGTTTAAGATCCCTCGATAGACGACCTTCACCGAGTTGGTTAATGGATGCAAAATATTTGAAAAAATAATTTAAATAGTCATTTCATCTTCAAATCATATTCTCGAGCTCCTCCGTGCTTCGGAAGGCACGTTAAGCAGTTGGTCCCGGTTGTTACTCGGATGGCAGTCGTAAGGTCAAGTTAGAGGCCTTAGGGCGCGATCTGAAAACTCTAACACTAGGTGAGCCACAACACTACATGAAAAGAAGAAGAAGAATTAAAAAATGAATTCACTTCAAATAACAATAGGCAAATACAATAACAACACATAATTAGATTTTAATTTCAATTAAATACGTCAATAAATATATTGCAAATGGGTGTCTCAGAAATTTCAGTCCGGATTTTTGTTTCTTTATTTTTAAATTTTACTGGTTTGGCTAATAGACAAATTCCCTACTAATCGAAAGAATAAAGCCTATGGAATATGCAAACGTAAGGTTGACTATTCTTTTCCCGTCACAACTCTTGGGTAGGCAAGGGTATAAACAGGTAGGGGTATTGTAAATCGATAGGTAATAGTAATTTGCACTGGTCCTAGTTAATGATGAATTAAAGTTAAATTAAAATGAAGATTATTTCGTTACGAACGGTGGTATAGAGTTGTCTGCAAAAAATCAGTCCTGAATTACAGTTGTGAAATGTTAAACAAATAAAAAAAAATACATTGTGGATTGTTTTTTTTATTGAATATAAATAATCGGGGAACATACCTACATAAAAAAAACACAATAAAAAAAAATCCGACGAATTGGGAACCTCCTTTTTTGGAAGTAGGTTAAATACTTTTCATCCATTAACCAGCTCGGCGAAGGTCGGTCTATGGAGGGATCCTGTACGATACCTTCAGAGTAATCAATGTTTTCAAACTATCAACTAAATAGAGAGCACAGAGCGTTGCCGACTTTACGTTCGAAATTTATAACAAACCATTCGACCCGGCGCACTTAGTATCAAACTAAAGAAAAGTCATGAGGAGCTCCAAATACATATTTCTGCCGTTAGTAATCGAGATGTTGGGCCCGTGAGGAATAAATGAATGAATAAATTTTAATTCTTTTTATAACATTACGATCAAAATTCCCAATCCTTTGGCAGTGTTGAAGTAAACCGATTTTCGGGACAAGTTTCTAAGTTCATAGTCCCTCGTTATAACTTTGATAGTTACAACTAATTACTTTATTGCTTGACTAGGACACTATAGCCTGAATGAGCTATTTACTTAGGGTGCTTTTGTTAGGACGTAAGTTATACCATAGTAGTAGTAAAAGTGGCCAATGTCCTTTTATAAGGTCCTGGAGGGTTACTTCGGTTCGTTTCGATACGACAACGATACGATAATACGATGATTCTACTGTCACATTATGATAGTAGGGTGACAGTAGAACCATCGTTATGACAGTATCCTTGTCGTATCGAAACGAACCGAAGTAACCCTCCTGTCTATCTGTAGCACTTGTACAGCTGCAAATAACTACTGACATTTTTTTAATTTTTAATCATTATACCTTTGGACATGTTTTGTTATTAATTATTATCGCTTGTTATTATTCTGACAATGCCACTTTACAGCAGCAACTCCTATTTCTTCTAATTCTAATTTTAATAATTAAATATTATGATGTATTTTATTTTAGGTAAATCATTTTACGTTATATTTATGATTTATTACTTTTGACGAGACCACGATTTTCCAGATAATAATTAATTATTGTAGTGTTTCTATGGTCTGCATAAATGAGTATGAGTATGGGTTATACCAAAATTAATCTTAAAATCGGGTGATTTTGCCCCCTCGCGCCCAAGACTATTGTAACATGGTTGAAAAGTCGCGTCGAGCTAAGAAAATTATAATTTTGAAAACTAATATAATCACGCGATTAATCCTCGGGAAAATATAAGTTTATGAGTTTGGATTGTTTTTTAAATGGTGCACCATTTTACTATTAGTAGTACTATTTTACTATTGGTAGTAAATTTTTAAATCAAGCAGTTTTTAATTGTAGACTATGATTTCATACATCTTCCTGAAGAAAAATCGTCAAATAAAAGAACCAAAGCGTCAGATAGTAGTCTGAAAAACGAATCATAGATGCGAATTCGAGACCTATCGCAGTTGGTTGCGCATTACCTTTCAAAATCGTAATAAATATTATTAAATTTATTTATCTACAACTTGTAAAATCGTAGTTTCCTTCAAGAAATGCTCTGAACCGTAAAGAGGTCCGCGTTGCATCCTACCTGTGGACAGAGGAGCAATTACTTCTTTTTGCTTATTGCTACCCGTACATTTGTAGCAAATTGTTGTCGGGTATAAGTTATAAACTTTGTTACTTTTTCCCGGGTCTTAATCGCGTATTACTATTTATTTTCTTAACGAGCTTTTTCAACCATGTTACAAAGGTCTTGATCGCGAGGAGTCCCCTTAAGGCTAACTTGGTAAAAACCATTCGCGATATTATTCTATGTTACTCTCCATCACTTACTAACTTAATCTAATCACTAACTTAATCTATTCATATTATGCAAATTTTCATCCAAATTGGTTTTATTGGGAACCGTTCGACCATAAAAACAAACTTCCGGATTTTTAATAATAGTTTGTATAGCTACAACTGGAGCGTATATATTTATTCACATCTTTGAAACACGCAGTTGCACAAATATTATCTCTGATAGCAGTCGTTAGGTCAAGTTAAAGGTATTTGGGCGACCTGAACACTCTACCACTACACCACAGCCACACTCACACATACGACAAGAAGAATATAAGTAAAAAAAAAACTAAGTATCTATTCAATCTGTACCTAACTCTTATAACTTGCACCAGCCCCAGTGCAACAGAACGAACGATGTATTATTAACGGTCCGTGAGTTTGTTCCTAAGTTTCTGTTCTTTTTTTTCACAAGTGACGATGGTTTCAATGAATGAGACTGTTTTACCAACTGGGAAATTGTAGGTAAAATTAAAAAAAAACTAATAACTTTATTAAACAGTTTACAATTACGAAGATGCTTCATTATGATATCTATACTAGGCTAAGGGTATTGTGGTCATCGGCGATTCAATGAATTAAAGATATCGAACAAATTGGTGATCATGATACAGGGTTTCATATACGATTTCGATCCCGTAAGAATATCCGGAGTATCCTATGTTATTTCTGGATAATGTAGCTTTCTATTCATGAAAGAGTTATTGAAATCGGTTCAGTAGTTTCGGAGGTTACCCCCAATAGGTACTTACATACATACAAACATCTTACTAACGTTACCTCTTTATAATATTAGTATAGATGGCGCGATCAAGAGGTTCACAGGATGAACCAATATCCTCTTCCATTACCATGCTTTGTTTTTTTATTATTTTCTAATTCTGAATATGACAAAATCAAACCGTTAGGCATGGTAATGGCTGAAATAGGATTTATGGCATAAACATATTTTTTCTAAATTTTTTTCCAGGTTATTATCCTTAAGACTAAAATTTGGATAGGTAAGATATAGTTATAAGCATCTTAGATCAGTCGTCATGCACGTTCGACCTACTATCTGAAGCTAGGTAGATAGTTCATAGGTTTCAAATGGCAACGCACAAAAAAAAACAATTTGGAGGACGATTTGGCGCCTTTGTTTTACTTCAATCCACATAGTGTCCATCAAAAAGAAATCTGAGCCTACAGTCTTTCCTTATTCAAGTATACAAAAAAGAAAAGAATAGAAATAATGTGGAAAACAAGATTTGTGTTTCTCAAAGACCGATCTGGGTCGATCTGCGGCAGCTTGCGACGTAATTATTTTAGGTAGGTTTGTAACATTTGAGAGTCGGATCGTTTTCTCTTTGTTTTTGGGAATTATTTATGTGCGTAGATAGGTAGATAGATAGATGTACCTAAGCTTTATTTGCACAACAAACAATGTACAGATTAACATGTCTACGTCTACCTACTTACCTACATACCGCAGAGCTCTGTACCCCTACCATAACTTGCTATGTAAATACGTACACTGTAACGTTAACAGTTTGACGATGTGCACAGCGCGCTCGCTTTGGGCTGTTCCTTGCCGCACCGGTCGCAACTCGGCGGCCGCGCGTGCGAACTCATGGTAGGAGTACTGGTGGTGTTAGGCGGGTTGTGTGTTTGTGGATGTAATAGTGTTTTTTATAAGTATACAAACTTATTTTAACAGACATACAGAGTTACTTTTGCGCTTGTAATGTTAGTGAGGATTATTATGGTATAGATTATTGCTACAGTTCCACTATTGTTCAATAGTAAACGACAATGCGACAATGTGAATCACAAAATGATAACTGCAAAAAAAAAGTGTGTGGAGTGGTTTCGAAACGCGCCCTCCGATAAGAAGTGACCACAAGAAACTCATGGGGTTTTCTCAAATTTATAACACTCCACTTTTTCCGGCGGGGGATAAACAAGGGACTAATTTCAGTTTTCCGAAGACACTTATTTGCTCGCGACTTCGTCCGCATAATTATTTTGAAAATATAATATAGGCCTTCCTCATTAAATGGACTATCCAACCACTGAACAATTTTTTCAAATCAGACCAGCTGGTTCTGAGATAAGCGCGTTCAAACAAACAAACTCTTCAGCTTTATAATGTTAGAATAGATTTTATAATAAGATTTACACATCCACAGAGCCACGTACCAAACATCAATTCACACCACATCGTTAAATTGTCAAGATATCTGCCCTGAAATTCTCCAAACTCAATAATTGCATGAAACTTGTGAGGTTACCAAAGGCGAGAATCGAAAATTCTTCGCCCTCTACTGTGGTCGGTACAACGCCCCATCCTGGACGATACAGCGGACTTTGAAAACTAAAACCATTTGGTTTAGTTTAACTTTAGAAGTTTCCTTTAAAATGTTTAGTTTTTGAACTGTTCGCGTTGGGTTGCTCCAAGTTTTAGTTTGGGAACAGTTATGGTTCTAAACAGGAGTTTCTTAATCATATAATAGGCCGCAGTACCAATTTAAGAAAATGTATCTTGTGTTTTAAATACGCAGCAAATTGTACAATGTATTTAGACTAGGGTAACGCAATCCGAAAGGGAGTTGTCCTAATTGACTGGAATGCGATAGTCGGTAAGCCTATCTCATCTTACCAGATACTTGGTACCCCAAGTTAGACTAAAGCATAACTTTAGACGATGTCCTCACAATGATAGTCTCATTTGGTACTAAGTTAGACTAAACCATAACTTTAGACCATGTCCTCACCATAATAGTCTTAACTTGGTACCAAGTTAGACTAAAGCATGAGCCTGAAACCGCAAAAAATGCAACACATAGCTTTCTATACAAGACCTCGCATTAGCGTTCTTTTCTGTGACTGATTTTGCGTGTTGATACGCGGTTCTGCGTTCTCAACTATTCGTAAACCGCTTGTGTGCATTCTAAGTCTAAGCCTATGTTTATCAAAAAAAATACAGCTTTTTTGGTAGTCTGTAGGGTATACTGTGTGTTAAGAATCAACAATAAAGTTAATCGAAATTCTAAAATCATGCCATAAAACCCTGTAAAATACACCATAGTCACACTCATTTTAAAGCCCATCTTTTCCGAAATCCCACAGGATAAAACACGACGGCCATTTTTCAATAGAAACCTGATACCATGTTAATCACCTCAGAGAAACATAAACTTCGGCTTCCATCACACAATACCCAAAGCGTAAATTACTAAACATGGAAAACATTTTCGCTCGAAACCTATCAATTTTATGATAGCCAACGCAACGCTTCGACGTTACTTATCGTAATAGACCGGGGTCATATGAAAACTCTACTTACGTGGACCAAGTAATATTGGAAGACCAATATTACTTGCTTGCTATTTATTATTTCATAAGGTATATTTCTAATTCTTACTAAGTTCATATATGGGTACGTAATGTTAAATTGTTGATTTTACATAAATTTTATTCATACGAAGATTATTCTTAGATTTACTCTAAATTAAAATATTTGGACGCCTGTAGGCAGAATTTCTGTAACTTTATAAGATAATATTGTAACACCTTTGTATACGAAATTCTTGACCAAATAAATTATCTATATCTTCATTTTAACCATTGTATAATGTATTTTAGGTTTCCGGAAGCCCACGGGAGTCTTGGTGGACTGCTAGCTTTCTGGGATAGCCTGGGTTTGAGTAAAGTTTTGGGGAACCACAAGTCACGACAATGGCCCAATTGTTAGGCTAAGTGCAGGGAACCCCATGAAATCTAAACTAAACTAGGGTTCCGTACCCAAAGGGTACTCTTGCTTGGTCGAGCCTTATTCTCTTTCCCTAACGTAAGTTTAGTAACCACAGACTCCCGATCTGTGACGCAAACGTAACGGTAACGTAAACGTGAACGCATAGAAACCGGTTTACAGCGCGATATTCAGTTTACGAGTTCCGTCGCGAACATAAACAAAATGCAGAGGGAAATAGGATCGATATCACCTGCTTTCTGTTATGTAATACCAATGGGTATGGTTGGTATGGACAATAAAAAAATGGCTCATAATGCGCCAATTTTAGCGTTCAAAGTGATGCTGGAGAGAGAGAGAGGAGATATAATCATAGGAATAAACCTCCTCTCTTTCTGGCGTCACTATTTATCTACCAATCACTATTTACCAATTCATTGTATTGTTCATAACATGCAGACTGATAAGAAATAAACGACAAAATTGAGAACATACTCAATTTTCGAAAATCTATTGAAAAGCTACTAATACCAAATACATAGAAATTGACCAAACAATTAATCAACACAAGTGAACCAACGCTTATAGTAAAGTTAGTGAAGCGGCAAACGGCGAGCGGTACAGTCGAGTACACAACATTGATTACACATTCCATAGGATGTCAAACATTCGATCGAGTCAATCATGTATTGCATGAACATCGAGTACCATCCTCAGGCTGTGCTTACACAATATACGCATATTATGATTAGGCTGTAAGTAAACATTATTTTGTATACAACTGTACCTCTATTTAAGTAACTTACATCAACAGATTATGCCCGAAATCAAAAGAAAACAAATTATATATGTCAACGGAGAGACTTGTCAAGTATGGAGTTCCCCAAGGAAGTGTATTGGGCCCATTACTGTTTCTCGTGTATGTGAATGACTTACCTGCTGCTACTGACAAACCAACAATACTGTTTGCTGATGACTGCATAGTTATATGTCATACGGTGGAAGAAGCTAGTCGAAATCTATCATTAACAGTTGAATGGCTGGAAAACAACAACTTGCAGATTAATCTACAAAAAACGCAAATCATCAATTTCAGACATAATCAAAAATATGGTCAAACTATAAAAATTGTACATGGTGATAGTGAGATTACTGAGACCAGTACAGCCAAATTTCTAGGTTTAAACATTGATAATGATCTAAAATGGCAATCACATTTAGAACTCGTACATAATAAAATTGTACAAGCGGCATTTGCACTGCGAAGATTATGTAAAGTGGTTAATCGGAACGCTGTAATATATCATGGTTACGTCGATTCAAGACTAAGATATGGTATTATATTCTGGGGAAATGCGGTTAATGTAAATCAATTGCTCATTGATCAAAAAAGATGCATAAGAGCAATCTGTAGCCTAAAACGGAGAACTAGCTGTAGACCATATTTTAAACAGCTGAAACTCCTTACTCTACCCTCATTATATATATATGAGGTCGCAGTTCATGTCAGACGTAACCCAAATTTATATCCGAATGTTGTGAGCACTAGACGGCGATACTGCATACAAACAATTAAAAAAAATATAAAAACTTCACACTTTAGCAACAGTGTTTTTGTAATGTCCGCTCAAATTTATAATAAGCTTCCAATGGACATTAGACAATGTAATAATTTTGTGACATTTAGGACTATGCTTTTTAATTTCTTGGTAGGCAGACCATTTTACTCAATGAAAGAATTTTTTGACAATAAATATGATAAAACTTGACATTCACAATTAATAAATCAATAATAAAAACAATCCAATTTTAAATGTATTACGACGACTGAAAAGGAAATGTAACTAAATGTAAATTTTTAATTATGATTTAATAACAAATAATAATTGGACTTAATTTTATATTCTAAGTTAACTGTTTTTCGTACGCACATGTTGCAAAATCACAATGGACTTATATTTTAATGAATATTTTCAATGTAATATTATAACATCCCTGTACATGTGGTTTACGGAATAAATGATTATGATTATGATTATGATGATTATGATATTTGCAAATTAATAATGGGTCGATAATGTTCCGATTTTCGACCTATTGCATTAAACAAATTCAGTGCTCTAAATAAGCCATTAGGAAGGAATTATGAAATTGGAGACAATTTACAAGGTACGTATGCTATAACTGCTCTTCTTCCTTCTCAAAATCGCTTCAGCATCAATAGATTTGTCTTCAAAACCTACTCTAAAAATTTTATTTACATAATTCTATCACTACTAAATACATAAATAAATATTGAATGTCGTTACATACAGCGCAATAAAGCCCTAAACTAAGTACTGGGCTTGAACTATAGCTACTACTTAAGGTACCATGGATATACTATATTATAGTAAGTTTATATTTTTTTAAATACATACTCGTTTAAATGATACATAGAAAACACCCAGACCAGAAACAACTATTTATTTTTAAGCATAAATATCTACTTGCGTAGATAGCAAGCACGAATCGAACCCGCAACCTTCTGCATTGCACTCAGGCATTCGCATGACACGCCACAGATGTTGTCACTGCCCTGACAATATATCGGTGACATTTATTAAAAACATATTACAATCAAGAGTCGAATGTTGGGAATAACCATCGTTTTAAGGCGTGCCTATGTCTAATGTCTAGTTCCGCCTGTAGGGTTTCACGTAGGTCGCGCAAAGTAACTCTCAGATTACCTAATCAATATGAACTTTAACTGCTTTACGCAAATTAACGTTAACACTTTCTACAACAAAATTTTATTTTATCGGACCCCGGGCTTTCGAGAGGGATGCAACCGGGAACATCGCTCGGATGATGATGATGACTTTCTATAACAAAATTTTAACAATCCTGTGTTGCTTTTCTATTTTTACACACACACATACAAACAATAGTCCGATAAACATTAAAAATGCCTACGGCAAAAATGCATCCATCTATGCACAGTCCAATAAAAAAAAATCTAAAACTGCCACATAAAACTCATTTTTACGCATCAATAACAGAACAAAAATGCCTAGACCGTCGACGTAACAGAGCAGAGAGCCGTCATGAAAAAAAAAACCATTTCAAATGTTTAAATGGAAGCGTGAACAGATAAAACATTTTTTAGAGAAATTGTTAGCAATTTTTTCCACGAGTGTACTTTTGTTCGACTTAAATTGTCGACTGCGATAACTAGTGAATAGAGAGATAAGGTTAGTTACATTGTTGAGGTGTATGACGGCATATGAATAGTCGAGCAATCTAGATTTAACTTAGTTCTAGTCTAGATTTTGTTGCGGAATAAAATAATTTTCACAGCATAGAACTGGACTGGTCTCTATTCTAGACTACAAGGAGAACGATCGTCTGATAGTGATCCATTTCATACTCGTATATCTGATAATCTTCACCAGTTCCAAAATCAAACTGTTTGGAAAATTACTCACACTCCTTTGAAAAACGTGGATTAAAATTCGAACGTCCGCGTCGTTCTTAAAATACCCACCATATAGGCTCCGCTGTCTGTTTGTCGGTCTGTCCGTCCGACCGTCCGTCTGATTTGTAATTACTACTGGCGCCATCTAGTGACTTAAATGCAGTTTTCGGCGGAAAAATCGTGATTAATTTACAATATTGATATGTCGTTAGCAGCCCGTATTTACAATGTGATAGTGGTTTTTAAAGTCGAATTTGATTTTCCGTTACTTGACTTTACGTAGATTATTTTGCAGTAAAAACAAGTCTCACTCAGTCTTATTGACAGTCCAGGATACAGTGCAATGGCTTCAAAAATCCAACTCGTTTCCACTTCATAGTTGTCAGTCTGTGAGTGATGACCACTGTGGTTGTTTGAAAACTGTTGTAGCAGCGAATCGCAGTACTGTAGAGGTAGGTACAATAGTATGGTGGATGGACGGTTGCTTTGTGATTTGTGAGGCTTGCTCGTGTGTGGGAAACAGAGTGATTTCCAAAAACAATTATTCAAACAATCTGGATATTAAGGCGACAGACTACCTACTCTTTTCTCCATACAAACTTTGCAAACGGAGTGCTGTTTCCTCCCTGGATAAAGATATTAGATGTCATAAGTCCTATATCAGCCATGACCATTTTGATTTTATTCATTTTCTAATTTTTCTGAATTTAATTTTTAATCTAATTAGAAAATGAAAAAAAAAAACAATACGTAGGGGCATAGTCATAGCAGATAATATCTATGACTATATGGATTTTATGGCATAAACATCTTTGCTCTCTAATGTATTTATCCTGGGAGGAAACAGTCGACTGCGTTTGTATGAAGAGAGAGTAGGTAGACTGTCATCTTAAAGTCATTTTTCGCTACAATTCAATTCAATTCATTTATTCACGTTAAGTGTTGGTACAATTAGATGTAATATAAAAACAATCTATACTAGATATGTTACATTGTATGAATCCTTAACACCTAGTCAATTAATTGACATGCAAATATTAATACATAACCATAACACAATTCGATGTCCAAAATATGAAATGTCACTAAAAACTACACTAAAACAATATGAAATGTCAAAATTAAAATTGTCCTTTTGAATAAAAAATAATAAAATAAAATGTAAAATTGGAAAATGTCATAATTAAATTAAAAATAATATTACAGTCCTGGCAAATTGGTAATTATAATTATCTAATTTTTTTTGGAATGTGGGTGACCTACATAATTATATCTAAAGCGCCAGTTCCTTGGATTCATCATGTCAAAGAATTCAACAACAGTGTAGAAATTTTGTTGCAAGAGCCATTCCTTAAGTTTAATTGCGAATTTATTAACAGGAAGAGCAGTAAACTGTTTAGGTATAGCGTTGTAAATTTTTCCGCACATAGCATAACTGTTTTTGTGATACAGCTCCATATTTGGTTTTCCAGGTAGAACAATTTTGTTACCATTCCTAGTGTTTCTCAAAAACTTTTCCTTAGCTCTAGTGAGTAACCATGGGTGTTCCTTAGCAAATTTAGCACATTCAAAAATATACTATACATGCTAGCTAATGTAAGTATTTTGTATTTCTTAAAATAAGGTTTACACGAATCCCATGGACATATTCCAGCTATAGCACGAATGCATCTCTTTTGAACTCTAAAGGCTTTTTAATGTCAGTGGAATTGCCCCATAATATTAGGCCATATCGTAAGCAACGTAACCGTAATATGCAGATAACACGGTTTCTATAGCTGAAGTTTTACTCAATTCATACAGAACATATACAAATTTGTTAAATTTATTACACACTCTTTTAACATGATTTTTCCAATTACAATATTTGTCAAATACTACACCCAAAAATAGAGTTTCTTGCACTTCATTTAATATCACACCATTATATTCAATATTCAATTTAACCTTTTTACCCCTATATGTACTAAATTGTATATAGTTTGTTTTTGTTAAGTTTACCTGTAAAATATTTCTATTTAGCCATGTTACTATAGAATCAATCGTGTTATTTACGTCAATTTCGTGTTTCAATGTCACATTTTGTAGTTGGTATAACTATTGAGATGTCATCTGCGAAGAGTGTCAATTGATTGTTTGTTACATCTGGTAGGTAGGGGAAGGTGGAACAAAATGATCCCCCTAAGGGAAAACTGCTGTGAAATAGTGTAAATCAATGATTTCGTAAAATTTATGCTTTTTGTGGCTAACTAGTTTATCGTCCTACAAATAAATAAGATTTCTATTCAATTATTTCAATAAGTTTTTCTCCTATTCCGTTTATTGTGAACGTCTAGAAAAGGATCATTTTGTACACCGGGGTGTACAAAACGATCCCCGGAATAGGGGCAAAATGACCCCGGGGGATTGTTCTATCCCGTTGATTTAATTGAGACAAAAATGTAAAAATAAAACACTTGAAGACATCGGGTACTAATTATATACCTCTTCGTGATCAATTACTAACTGCCATACAACACAATAATTGTGACAACATGACAGTAACATGAAAAAATAAGTGTTTTAAAATGTTTGACATAAATACCGGAGTATTCACCTACTATTGTCATCTTAACATGCGTTTTACTCGAACTTCGAAAAAAATATACGGCGCACACCGACTGGGATAGGTTAGGTTCATGTTAGAACATAATTACACGCAACGCTTTGGCAAGCAAGCGAAGCGAGCATGCCGCGACCGCGGTCGCCAAAGCGCCTAATACTAAAAATAAAAAAAGCGTGATGTAGGTACAATATGTTTAATTAAAGCAATATGATCATTGAATGTTATGAAGAAAAAATATCTGAAATAAACAGTATTAATAAAAAAAATACGACCACTAACTGTTATGAGCTCCGTTGGTAGTAATAAAAATGAATGAATAAAAAAAGTACAGATTTTTCTTCTGTTTTCGCAATGTTGTATTGAAATTAAAGAATTTGAATTTTTCAGTCAATCCTGAAGAAGGGACCTGTAAAGTCTCGAAACGTTGATCGTTGAAACAATGCTTAAAGTAATAAATACCACCGGTTAAAACCTAAAAATTTCTTTATTTAAAAAAAAATATGAAAAATAAAATTATGAAGAGTGGTTATTATGAACACAAATCGGTAGTAAGACAAAGAATAGATTTTAGAATTTTATGTGAGCCAATATGGACCCTAATAAAATATAAACGTCAACAGTGGGTAAAATGATCCCTGGGATCATTTTTACCTACGGGGATCATTTTGCCTCAAACGGCAAGATAACCTAAAACTTCTAAACATTCACATATGGTTTCAATTACGACAACAGAATATGACTGATTACATTGTTAGATGACACCTAAAACTGCTATCAATTCTCATATCAAATTATATATACTAGGACTAAAGTTATATAATATCGAATCTGTGCTCACTTTAGATTAAAGGGCTTGATTTTAGTTTTTTTGTGAAAAAATTTTTGTAAACACTCACACCGCCATGACAGGTTGCGCACCACCGTGTGAACGCCTGCGGAACTATTTGTTTTAATCAAATCTACTAGATTGCATCGCTAAGTCGATAAAACAATCAGGGATCGTTTTGTACCACCTTCCCCTACAAATATTATTTACTTATTTAAGAACAAAATTGTGTTAGAAGCTCAAAACACAGTGATACTGCTAAGGTTGCAGTATCACTGTGTTTTGAGCTTCTAACACAATTTTGTTCTTAAATAAGTAAATAATATTTGTAGGGGAAGGTGGAGCCTATAGCCTAAAAAAGATAATGAATTTATATTGTTATGTAATTGTTATATCTATACTAATCTATACTAATATTATAAAGCGGAAGAGTTTGTTTGTTTTTTTGTTTGAACGCGCTAATCTCAGGAACCACTGGTCCGATTTGAAAAATTCTTTTGGTGTTAGATAGTCCATTTATTGAGGATGGCTATAGGCTATATTATATTTTCAAAAAAAATAGGGATCCTTACTAAAAGTTCAATAATGTAACACAAGGTGTGAAAAAAATGACCAAAAAATTCCTTACGCCGCGTGCGCTGTGAAAACTATTGGATATAGAACAAAACTATGTACTACAACTTTGTAGAACATGTAATTGTCTACAAAATACATCGCGACACCATATGTCTAACTATTGTAGTTATCTCACAATAAGTGTTTTTGTAATTTTTGTAAATAATTAAAATGCCGTCGCTTTAATAACCTTTTATTTTGTACCTTGGTATTAATCCTTATCAAAATAAATTACTTCATATTCAAGACGAATTCAATACCTTTCTAGGACCTTTTGAATTATTTAATTCGGACATTTCATTCAAAAGATATCGCGATATTAAAAATGTAAGTATGTTGCAACCAAATAAGTATTAAGTATTGCGCGCGCATGTATGAGCGCGGTCGGCTCCTTGCAAAGCGGTTGTGCTCAGCGATACTTTTTAATACTTCTTTTTTAGGGTTCCGTACCCAAAGGGTAAAAACGAAACCCTATTACTGAGTCTTCGCTGGCTGTCTGTCTGTCTGTCCCTCTGTCCGTCTGTCCGTCTGTCACCAGGCTGTATCTCATGAACCGTTATAGCTAGACGGTTGACATTTTCACAGAAGATGTATTTCGGTAGCCGCTACAACAATAAATACGAAAAACAAAATAAAACAAAAAATTATGAGGGGCTCCCATACAACAAACGTCTTTTTTAGTTATTGTTGTCAATTTCCGTATCTAATAGCTAACCTTAAGTACTCCCCCCGCAGTGGCGGATAAACTGCTTGATCCCTAAGAGGGTTGGTGTCAGGCAGGCGGCCGGCCGTAAAAACATTGCCAAATCTAATTGCAGCAGGTATGGTCAATGATGACTTACCGTCTGCGCCGACCCCAAATAAAAAAAAACAATTTGGGGTTTATCGGACCCCGGGCTCCCGAGAGGGATGCAACCGGGAACATCGCTCAGATGAGAAGAAATAAATAAACAAATCCTGAAAGTCACTTTTCTACGCGGACGAAGTCGCGGGCACTGCTAGTTGTTATATATAAACATGCGACAATGTAAATCACTTGATTACTGCAAAAAAACCCCATGAGTTTCTTAGTGTCTTCTTTTTATTGGAGGTCGCGTTCCGAAGACACAGTAGATTGCATTGTATAATTGACGTTTCAAAGTGGTATTTTGTGATATCCGAAAGAATAAAAATATTTTGAATTTGAATTTATTTCACGATATTTCCAGTCTATCGAAACTCATGCGTGTGGAACCACGGGATGGAGCTGGTTACATTACATTAATTACAATGCCAAATAACTAAATTTCGTGAACCTAAATAACTAATCACTTTTGTGTCTACATTTATATCCTTTGATCTTACGAGAGTCGAGTTGAAATCTCTTTTCAATTTGCAAAATATGATTACGGTTCGTTTACATTTTACATTTTATTCAAATTATGATGTACCTACCTGCATCTTGTGATTCATCGACTTTATTTCTTTCTTTTCTTTTTTACGATGGACGTAACAATATTGTCGTAGCGGATTTTTATATTAATTTCGCGTAGGTAAAAGAACATGGTACCTATTTTTAACCGACTTCAAAAAAAGGAGGAGGTTCTCAATTCGACGGGATATTTTTTTTTATTTTTTTTATGTATGTTCCCCGATTACTCGAAGATGCTTAGACCGATTTGGATAATTATTTTTTTTGTTTGAAAGGAGATATACCACAGTTGGTCCCATAAAAAATTGGTGAAGATCGGATGAGCATCTTCGAAGTGATGAACAGGATTGCACCTCGAGAGTGCAGTAAAGTGCTCACTTTTTGATTTCCACCAGTAGAATAAGGCCATAAAGGCTTCAGATTACATAACAGATAAGTCGGTGGCACTGTATGTAGGCGAGGTTATTTTATGCTTTTTTTGAAGTCGGTTTTTAATTTTTTTTTAATTATATTTTTATGGTGTGGAGGTATTTGAGACATTACCTCTATTACTATAGTTCGTTTTTTAATTTCAGACTTAAATCTGACGTTTTGGTTCTTCTTTATATATGACTATTTTTCAGAATGATGTGTCAAATCGTAGTCTAAAATTTAAAAAAAAGAGTAGACAATATTTTAACGATAACATTTATAAGTAGGTAATTATCACAATAATATAATTTTATTTTACCTAAATTCATTATTAATTTGATATACCTAATGAACATTAATTGCTCTAATAACATTTAGTAGGTATAACGTTTATTTCATATGAAGTTCAATTTGTATTTAACTTTTTAAATATTTACTGTAGATATTAGGTCCTTTTGAATAATTACATATTAACTAACTACTCAAAAATAAAAAGAGAAAGTTTACAAATTCATAGCTGTATTTTTATTAGATAATAATATCTAATTCGATTCTAAATAATGGAATCGCGCTTTTGATTAATTAATCTAAGTGATTTTACTTCCGCTAGTACATTACAATAATTATAAAATACAGTATTCAATGTTTATTATAATTAATTATTAGCTGTATTCGTCCGTGGGCCGCGCCGCGTTGCTAAAACCAATTATTTGTAAATTGAATCTAGAGATGGCGGCCCAGTTACATTGAAATTTGTTTATTAAAATTTTGATTAGTAAATTGAAACACTACGAGTTTCGCTTTTGATTTTGGGTTTTCTACAGGTTTGTAGTTCGTTGCTCAGTGGAGCTTGTCGCACTGGGAATGACGACGTTTTTCCTACTTCTATAAAGGTGTTATTGACTACAAATATTGTTAAATAACATACAAATATTAAAATTATTGTCATGGTAAATACCACGTTATTTATAATAATATTTGTCGTGAAAACAACCATGTAAGTTCGTATGACGTAGGCCAATTACATAAAAAATAATTAAATATTATACAAACGTCATTATCAGGGGGTTACTGCGGTTCTTTCGACACGACAACGATACGATAATTCTAGCCGATACGTTGATTCTACTATCACACTGTGATAGTGGGGTAGACAGTAGAATCATCGTATCGGCTGGAATTATCGTATATAATTATCGTTGTCATGTCGAAAGAACCGCAGTAACCCCAGTGATCCTGTTAAAACAATAGTTTAGATACGTCATCGAGCATATTTCGTGGCTACCCAAGGAGAAGGTAACTACCACCACGTCTTTCATTCACATATCAACCTCAGTACCGATCGCCCGCTTGACAGAAACGTCATAAAATCCGTTTAAACATTACACAAAATGCTTTCGTGCATTTTTCAGCTCTGTAAAAATTATAATAGCAATAACAAAAGATAAAAACATCGTTTCACCAGGAAGTAAGACAGTAATGAATTGTTTAAATATTTTGTGTTTTTACGAAAGCGAAAGGGATAACAATAGTTGTGACAGTATAGTCTGTAAAGGAAAGTGACGGCGAGGAAAGAGCGAGACGTACATATATAATTTTAGGTGATATCGAAAGAGATAACAATAGTTGTGACAGTATTCTGTAATTAAAACTCGTTGTTTGATCTGTCACCAGTCATCAATTGTCAGTCTTATTTTGTGCCGTTTTTATTGGAAGCGATGTATGAAGATGCCGATTCCATTTATATTTCATTTCTCTGAGTAACCCTCCTGAATTATACAAATGTCAAGTGATACAAAATAGTACAGGATGAAATAAAATTATAAAAATTGAATTATAAGTCAATGTCCAGATGAGAGAGCCAAGTAATTACAGGGGGGGGGGGGGGATCCATTAAGTCACTCTGAGGACCGTGGTATCTATGTATGGGGGACTTGGATTGAGTTTAGTCATTATCAGTATCTTGAAATAAATTTAAGTGTCTGTAACATAGTACCTAGTAGGAGATCATTTAAATATTTGTTTACGACAAAAATGGAACCCGCAGCCATCCACAACGCAGCCGTTTAATCGCTCGAGTCACGATAACAGTCATCTAGCTAATTAAAACTCCAACAACGTTTTCTCTAAAATTATCGAATAATCGAAGTACCATCTCTGTGGGGACTCGGGGACTAGCAGTAGGATCACGTTGTAATTAAAACAGCTTAGTTAAAAATCAGTGTGGTTTGGCCAATAGCCAAGTGTAACCGGGCAACTAACTGCTATTTACTCGGGACGGATAAAATTGTCTCCGCTGAACCAGGTTTTTAAACTTGTGGGTTATTTTTTAGGAAGTATTCTTTAAAGTGTTAGAAGTTGGAAGCTTTTACGTAAAATCTTGGCACTTAGTAGCTTGCTGCGTCGGATTCTATATACTTGTGTGTGGGTAAAAATGTTTACTCACACTTAGGGGACAGTCTACCTACTTTTTTCTTCATACAAACTTCACAAACGTAGTCGACTGTTTCCTATACATATTTGCTATACCTACATTTAACAAATACAGAATGGAAACAAAAGTAAAAAAATAAAAACAATTTAACAAACACTCGAAACTCAACTGACTCTCAATAACAAAAAATGATATTTCCAACAAACAGTGTGCGAACGCTAATTTTTGAACTAAGTTTCTGAAATAATTAGAAAATGCTTTCTAAAATTCTGGCAGGTTTCGCTTCTGCAACAGTCTAACGTAGCTTCTCAAACGCAACTATGAACTCGTCTAAATATCAGTTAGTCCAAGTTAGCAATTCGCCTTAAACTGTAGAACTAAAAGGCGATCAATGTGGAAACAAAAGACTATCGATGTACCTAGTAGAAACAAAAGACTATCAATGCGTAGAACCAAAAACGGTCGGAGTAGAAAACAAAAGACGATCGGAATATAAACTAAAGACAATTTAAATATAGGTAAAATTTACATTTCTCAGCCGTCAAACTTTTAACGTCAGTATTTCGCAAACTATTGACCCTAGAGTACTAGTTCCTTATCAAATAGAGCTTTAGAAGATTTATGTGTGGACTCACAAAGTGGCTTAATAAACTTGCGTGTTGCCCAACAGTTGTGCAACATTCCGGCGTAATAGGCAGTAGGCACCCTTCAAAATTACCCATCAAGAGGTCTGTATTACTCGAAACAAATGAATCTAATTTATTTTCTAAAGTCTAGACAATCTTAAACCAGGTTCAAATAATCTCTAATCCACTCTAAATCTAAATCCAATAAATGCAAAGGAATTTCGATTCAAATCGCAGGTGATTTGGTATCCTTTCGGAAAGCGAGGAAAAGGTCATTCCTTATTATTCGATAAAGAGAGAACTTGACACAAATAAAGCTTTCGCATAAATCTTGCGCGTTTCTAGTCAATTTTAATAAAGCCAAGGAATTAATTTTGGTTACACTTTTTAGGGTTCCGTAGCCAAATGGCAAAAAACGGAACCCTTATAGATTCGTCATGTCTGTCTGTCTGTCTGTCCGTCCGTCCGTATGTCACAGCCACTTTTTTCCGAAACTATTAGAGCTATACTGTTGAAACTTGGTAAGTAGATGTATTCAATGAACCGCATTTAGATTTTCACACAAATTTATAAAAAAGTACCAAATTTTTGGGGTTCCCCATACTTAAAACTGAAACTCAACAAAATTTTTTTCATCAAACCTATACATATGGGGTATCTATGGATAGGTCTTCAAAAATGATATTGAGGTTTCTAATATCATTTTCTTCTAAACCTAATAGTTTGCGCGAGAGACGCTCCCAAAGTGGTAAAATGTGTGTCCCCCCCCCTGTAACTTCTAAAATAATGGAATGATAAAAGTAAAAATTATATATGATGTACATGACTATGCAAACTTCCAACGAAAATTGGTTTGAACGAGATCTATTAAGTAGTTTTTTTTTAAACGTCATAAATCGTAAACCACAATTTACCTTTCAAAACAAAATCTGTTGTATAGATAATGGTACGGAACCCTTTGTGCGCGAGTCCGACTCGCACTTGGCCGGTTTTTTGTCAAAATTTCAATGTCAAAATATTCAGGTGTGGCTCACCTAGAATTTTCAGATCGCTCTAAGAGCTCTTATTTGACCTAACGACTGCTAATAGAGATAACAACAGGGACCAACTGCTTAACGTGCCTTATTCGATGAGGAGAACCGCATCGAAAAAAATGTGTAATAAAAAAATAACTAACTTTATTTTTTAGTAAATATAGCATAATATATTATTATGGGGAAGTAGGTATGTGTACACAACTAGGGTTAAAGAATACATCAACCTGTCCCGTTGTTCTTCGCTTCCGACTTTTTTACCGGTTCACGTCACGCTGACGTGCACTTAATTGAGCTTTTACGGTTACAAAACAATGGGGCGCATTTTTACATGAATTTTGGTTATGTCACTTATTTCTGAAGGAAAGCCGGGGTATCTACTACTAGCTAGACCAACACCGCCCCATCTATACTAATATATAAAAAGGAAAGATTTGTATTTTTGTGTGTGTGTGTGTGCGTCTGTATGTTTGTTATGAATAAACTCAAAAACTACTGGACCGTGAAACTATTTCAAAAATTCTTTCATCATTAGAAAGCTACATTCACCTTGAGTAACATAGGCTATTATTTTTTATTTTATTTATTTATTTATAATAAATACCCAGTTACCAACTGTTTAAAATTAATTTGTAGTTTGCAAAAAACTACATTTACTTCGTCTAACCTTTATTCTCAATTACCACATATCGTGTTTTGCGTGTGACACGGTTAATAATATTATCATGAATATTTCAGAAAATTACTTTAGGTACTTACCTACTTCGTTTTTAGGGTTCCGTACCCAAAGGGTAAAAACGGGACCATATTACTGAGACTTCGTTGTCTGTCTGTCCGTCTGTCCGTCTGTCTGTCACCAGGCTGTATCTCATGAACCGTAATAGCTAGGCGGTTGAAATTTTCACAGAAGATGTATTTCGGTTGCCGCTACAACAACAAATACAAATTAAAACAAATATTTAAGAGGGGCTCCCATACAACAAACGTGTTTCAAAAACATCGAATCGAGTAGGTCATGAAATTCAAAATGGCTGCCCTATCTGTCAAATATACCAGTCTGCCTTCACTTACCAAAGAGTTTCTTAATTATAAGTTTTAGATTGTCTTTGTGCCAAAGTTTTTTTTTTTCATTTTTTTTTAGTTGTGTGTTCGTATGATGGAAGTAAGAATCGAAGCTAAATATGTCACATTTTCTTATAAAATTTTAAAATTGGTAAACGATTTTAGGGTTCAGTACCCAATTGAGATTGTGGTACGGAACCCTTCGTGCGCGAGTTTCGCACTTGGCCGGGTTTTTTTTTAATCAAAATACTCTTTTATTAGGGTTTTCCTTACCTAAAGGGTAAACACGGGACCCTATTACTGAGACTTCGCTGTCTGTCTGTCTGTCACACACAACTCCACGGACGGACATCTGTCTCCAGGGTTGTACCTCATGAGGTTTCAATGAAAATTTCAATTGTCTATCTATCACAGTTCATTTTCACAGATTATTGTATTTCTGTTCTAAAAAACCTGTTTTTTGACCTTGTTTTTTTTTATTTTAAAGTAGGTACCTATATTTCTTACACTTGAATGACTAGTTTTTAAAAAAAAAATGCTTTCTGAAATTTTGCATCCAAAATGACTCGAACCTGCAACCTTCCAAAACCGTTGTATTGCGGTAACCAAATGTGCCTTTTAATGATTTCAATATAAGTTCGAACAAACAAGCACCCAACTATATAACTTCTTTGACTTATCAAAGTGAACATAGAAGTAACAGAAGCAGCTGTTCTAACAAGCTTCTATCGGTAAATTTCTTTCGACAAACGTTCAAGTTTCAAACTTTTATAATTGGCGTAGCTATTGGTGTATTAAATAATATTAGTTTGTTTGTTTGTTCGTGTGTAAAAATAATAATTAAAGATGGACGCTGTTTTGAAGTTTTTTTTTATACCTAAACCAGCAGGGCCCCGCGGATTCACTCTCGTAAGTCCAGATTCCGTGGAATTTTCGGAATAAAATGTAGCCTATGTATTAATCTAGACCAGGGGTTCCCTAACTTATTTGAGTCGCGCCCCCCTTTCGACCATAAAAAAAATCCGCCCCCCCCCCCCGTCCTCCAGTCCAGATTGTCAGGTCAGGATAAAAAAGTGTTCAAAACAAGGATTTTTATTGCTCATTAAATTTTTTCAGTCTTACAAAAGTTATTTGGTCACTGCCAGCCTAGAGGCTGATATTGGCCGACTGAGGAAACAATATTATGTTCTTCACAGGCGTCAATTTCAATTAATTTCATTGGTCGTATCGAGCCGTCTGGAATGCATTCTCTCAGCGATCGCAGGTATTAACTGCACAGGTGGCCCAAGCCCCCCTTGAAATGTGTCTGCGCCCCCCCTGGGGGGCGCGCCCCCCAGTTAGGGAACCCCTGATCTAGACCCTTAGCTATTCGGATACCAATTTTTATCGTAATCGGTTCAGTAGTTTTTGCGTAGTTAAAATACAAACACATTAAGATCTAAAGCCTTATTAATAAAAGTGGAGTAAGGTCGGAATAATTTTACCACTTTTTGTTTCTGTCTGTCAACTTTGAAAGTTCTTGTCACGCAAAACTACTTCGACCTTACTCCGCGTTTACTAATAAAACTAAACTTTCCCATTTATATAAGTGGGACACTGGGACGATATGTGATAGGGATGACACCTTATTAGTGGGCGTGGTCGTGGTTGCCCGCATACGCTTGTACGAGCGGATATTCTCCTAACCGTTTCGTTTTTTAATAAGTGGACAAACTTAATTAACTCTTTTTAATGTTAAGTTAGGTTACATAAAACGTGTTTTTAAGCTGTGTTTAGTCCTAAATAATTAAATATTTTATCCTTAAAGAACTACAAGAACAATCCACAATTCATCATACATCTCATAGGCCAACAATACCTACAAAGTACAAACAATATGCAAATGACTGGTCACAGCAAACCGTTTGGCACATCACTTGCAAATTGTCGGATCTTGTTCACGGCGCTATGTGTGAGGATGCCGAGCAAATAACAACAGATATCTAGCTAGATTTGAGCTAGATACGAGAACTTAGATTATTTAAATGGTGGCTATTCTAACAATGGCAGTCGAATTTTGATAAATCTTTCTTAAGAGGATAGTCTCCATTCTCTTTCTCCATACAAACGTAGTTTACATTTTCCTCCCTGGATAAAGACATTAGAGCAAATATGTTTATGCCATAAAACTTATATCTGTCATGTCATGACTATGCATCTACCTTTTTTTATTTATTTTCTAAATAAAATAATACCTAATAAAAAATAATAAAATGAAAATAAAAAAGGTAGATGCACAGTCATGCATGACAGATATAAGTTTTATGGCATAAACATATTTGCTCTAATGTCTTTATCCAGGGAGGAAAATCTAAACTACGTTTGTATGGAGAAAGAGAATGGAGACTATCCTCTTAAAAGTGTGTGAGTTGAGTAACTTCCCGAACAGTTTGACTTCGGAACTGGTCAAGCTTTTTAAACTTACACGATTACCGTCCATCATTATTATTAGACACGGGTCTGGATCGCGTTACAAATAATCATTGTTTTTAATTACCTCGACGTTTCGGCAAACGGGTTATACCGGCCGTGGTCCCGTGAAGACTTAAGTCTTCTCGGGACCACGGCCGGTATTAGACCCGTGTCTAATAATAATGATGGTCAAGCTTGTCTGTCAGAGAGGAGTTTTAAATGGATCAATATCAGGCGACCTCCTTAAAACCTCTAATAGAGGTATCATCTAATAGAGGTAATAGAGGTAGCTTGCATTGCTTTTAGAACCAACTAGCTTCGTCCCGCGGTTTCACCCGCGTAAGTCCCAATCCCGCGGGAATATCGTAATAAAAAGTAGCCTATGTGTTATTCCATGTCTCCAGCAATCTACATACCGAGTTTCATGGTAATCGGTTTAGCGGTTTTTACGTGATTGAGTAACACTCACAGACTTTCAGCTTTTTATACATACACTCACAAACTTTCAGGTTTCTAATATTAGTAGGATAGGATAACTAGGTAATAAATGATACAGGTAATTCTTAACGATCTTCAATAAACACTTTACACAAACTATCAACTCGAAATGAAAACAATAGGTACCTATAACAAAAGAAAAGCAAAATAAACAAGACAATACCGGGAGTTGTCAAAAAAGCGAAATACAGCAAAACGTTCGAAATTCGAAACTTCCTTATAAAATGAGGACCAACGAGTTTTCTCTTTAAAAAGCAATTGAATAACCTCTTTTGTGAAGCCTCCGTAGACTACAAGATTTTCTAATATGTAGGTTACTTGAAGAAAAGAAAACAAAGACATTTAGAAAATGAATTATATCTAAAAAACCGGCCAAGTGCGAGTCGGACGCGCGCACGAGCTATTTATTAAATAACTAGCTGCGTCCCGCGGTTTTACCCGCGTAACTCCCGATCCCGTGGGAATATCGGGATCAAAAGTCTATGTTACTCAGGGTGAATGTAGCTTTCTAATGGTGAAAGAATTTTTGAAATCGGTTTAGAAGTTTTTGAGTTTATTCATAACAAACATACAGACACACACACACAAAAATACAAATCTTTTTTTCTTTATAATATTATATTAGTATACATACAGAAAATAAGCAAAAAAGTATATCGTTTGCGGGAGCTCTCCTCCCTTGTAAGAAACGTTCGGGTAACATTATTTGTAACGACAGATCGGTCTCTGAATACAGATTTGATTAGCTGATTTTATAAAATTGAGGAAAGAAACTTACGTTTTTGATAATACCGTTGGAAATTAACATGGTTTTTTATGTTTTTCAAGATTTTTATGTACTACTACTGACCCGGCGTACTTCGCATCGCCATCGTTCGTCTAGAAAAATAAAACTGGCAGGAGTACACAATGCCCTGTCACTGTCACATACTGAAGAGAGAAACTCAGTAATTAGGGTCCTGTTTTTACCCTTTGGGTACGGAACCCTAAAACAAACATCTTTGTGTCCGGTTTTCATATGTTACGAAATGGAACCTAAATTTGTGACAATTAAATATTCATCTTATTTATTTATTATATATTACTAGCTGACCCGGCAAACGTTGTTTTGCCTTATAAATTATAGATAGTAGCCGATTCTCAGACCTACTGAATACGTATACAAAATTTCAAAAAAATCGGTCAAACCGTTTCGGAGGAGTATACGGTAACTAACACTGTGACATGTAAATTTTATATATTAGATTTATATTATTTCTTAGCTTTAAGGGCCCTATACTGAAAAACTGAAAATCCATGTCGGGCACATCGACAATTGTTGATTATTTCATGACGGAATGTCGTAGAACTTTTTTTTGTGTACAGATTGTAGGCGACATTGTTTCCGACATTTTAGTGCAGTTTCCATACAAATATGTCGAAACGTATAAGCCTATCGACATTTTAGCCAAATCAGACATTTTTTGTCTAAAATTTGGATAGGCTTTGCACCAATAGGAGTTTCAAGGTCGTTGGCGTGGATACTTTATTTTTATAACAACGGGATTATGTTGTTTAGATACAACGACCGTCGTTGTTAGAATACCCACCATCTATATTAGGTAATGTAAGGCTCAAACTAACAAATACAAATAAAACAAATACAAATCATTTTTTGATAACATATGTTACATAGTTACATGTCACTTACATATTAGGAAAATTTGGTACACAGTAAATACCTAAATATTTCTTTTGTTTTTTTGATTGCTCAAATTTTGTTTTTATAGCGCCGTGGTAGCGCAGTGGGTAGCGCACTCGCCCGGTAAGCGAAGGGCACAGGTTCGAATCCTGTCATGGGAGACTTTCGTTGATGCATTTTTTATTTCTAAATACACATTTCTTAATTTCATTCAAGTAAGTAAGCAAGTAGCAAAGGTGTAAGTATTTATACTTAAAAAATAAATATTTGTGTCTGATCTGGGTGTCTCTCTATTTATACCTAATATGTATGTATTTACAAAAGATAAAAATAAATATATGTATTGTGTCCTTTGTCTAGTCACCGTAACACAAGCTTAGTCGCTTACCACGGGGCTAGATGGCGCTGTGTATTGTTGACAGAACTTATTTATTTATTCAAACAAACAAAACCTCTGAAATATACTCTCATTAAAATTCAAAATATAATAACATTAGTTACCAGATGAATGCGTCTCGGGATTATGTTGTTTAGTTACAACGACCGTCGTTGTTAGAATACCCACCATCTAATTGGTACTAACAAATACACAATAAATACCTATTTCTTTTGTTTTTATTGCTCAAGTTTGTTTTTATTGCGCAGTGGTAGCGCACTCGCCCGGTAAGCGCGGGGCACAGGTTCGAATCCTACCATGGGAGATTTTTTGATGATGCATTTTTTTATTTCTAAACACACATTTCTGAATTTCATTCAAGCAAACAAAACCTCTGAAATATACTCTCATTAAAATTCAAAAGATAATAACATTAGTTACCAGATGAATGCGTCTCGGGATTATGTTGTTTCGTTACAACGTATTAACTTCGCTAAGCGGATTTCAGTTCCGTGTTTGTTTTAAGGGATATAAAGACCGGAGGCGCAGGAATATCTCTTTTTATGTTGTTACTAATTGACGGGTAAATCGTACTAATCTGTACTTATTGATCTATCAAGCTCCTAGGCATCTATTCTATATCTTTAATGTCTTAACTATGCCTTAGTTATGTTGATTTTTTGTCGAAACTGGTTGGTTTTTATGGATTTTGCAAAATTGCGTTAAAGCTTTTTTTGCATAAATTTTGAATCACAAAATGTTGAATTTCCCAAATTGTTAAATTCCCAAAATGTTAAATAAACTTAGGAGAATATCGTGTTAAAACACTTCTTTATCCTCATATACCCTCTGGACCAGGGCAAAACCCGGTAAAACCGCGGGGCGCAGCTAGCCCTTTGAACAACAATCTTTACCGCAGCTGAGTCAAAATTACCTACCCATTTAGCTATCTACCCTTTAACCGGGAAATCTTGCTCGCCCCGGAAAAACCCGGAAAACCTTTTGACTGACACAGGGAACGTAATAGTTAGGTGATATTATGGTAGAGTTTCTGGCACGGGGGCGAAGTCGAGAATGCATTTCGGGAAAATTAAACTGAAATAAGTAACGAATAGCAATTCAATATTTTATTTTTAAGTGCTTTGGCTTTTATAGAAATATTTTAAAGAAATAATACTTCTGCAAAAACACAACACATGATAGACGCAGGGCGGGATTCGAACCCAAAACTCAACTTTACTTAATCCGGGAGCACCAAGTACCAGAAGTATTATTTCTTTAAAATAGCAATTCTACGTATAAATCGTCTTTTGTGTGTGTGTTGTGTGACTTCTAAATTCATCATTAATAATAAAATTAGTCTTAATCTCTAAGCCATTTTTTTTTGACGCAACGATCTTTATATTGTCGTTTGTATAAGCATATGATCGTAAGCGAACAGTCCCGGAATGCATTCTCAATATATCTACTACTGGAAGTTACATAGTTACAAAGCAACAAAGTTGTTCGTTAAAGTGGTCAAAGTTTGAACTAAAATGTACATAGTAAAATTTACGAGTTTGCGTTGATACTGGCGCCACAACCAATGGCATAAATAAGTTGGTTTAACTTTACTAAAGTAACTTTTTGATGAATATCAAAGAATGTTAGATTTTTTTTATGCTACCAAATAGTGCAAAAGAGTCGCTTCTGAAACTAAGTAACTCTAGGCTTGTACTATGGGTGTCAGACAACGGATAATAAAGCCATAATTATTAAACACACCAAGAATTTATATTATACAGGACGATCTGAAAATTCTAACACTAGGTAATACTAGGACAAGAAGAATAAAATCGTACAGGTACCCCCACACAGGTGCATTTTAACCGCAAAAACGCATGCCGTAATATTGCATATGTTTTTGCGATTATGGGTCCTGCTTGGTGGCCTTAAAAATCTAGCATCACGACGGAAATCAAAACCTGCATCCTTCTAAACTCTCTCACCACGTCTCAGAGGGCGTAGCTAGCTTTGTTGATAAAGAACTTCGAATTACTCTTAAGCCGAACTTTTAACTTGTGACCCAGTTATGGCAAACAAAATCCTAACTCTGTAACCTTAGACCCTGGATTGAAAACGAAGAGTTGGTAGATAGCTAGGAAATCGTCGCATTTTTCTGCGATTTTTGTTCGAAGGTTGAGATTTAAGTCACCCCCACACAGATGCGGTATTGCGATACTACGGTATTGCGGTAAGCACCGCAAAACACACTTGTGTAATAAAATATTTGTATTAACTACTAAATAAATATTGCTCCTGGTCTTTGAAACTATACCTTTAAAAACTTTTAAACACAAGTTTAGATTAAATCAGATAGCAGATATAGCCTTTGGATAGCAGATAACAGATATGCCAAACTTTGGATCGAAATTTTCAAAATTTAGGCTACAGCAAGAATGACTTAAGTTAAAAATAAATATAAAATAAAATACATTATTTCACCTTTTGAGATACGGAACCCTACAAAAGCAATTAACAATATTAAGGAAGGAAACTAGTCTTTAAATTTGAGCCGTTTGATAGGACTTGAAAAATTGCACAAATGATATTTAGTAATATTAGAAAAAATATGTCGGCCGATTTAAAATCTTTAACCTACGTTAGTTTATCGGAAATTGTATGCGGATTGCATCAAGCATTGTGACATGTACTCCGGAACGGAGGTATGCAAATAAGATGCCGTAGCTATAGCCTATCTCAAAGCGTGATTGCTTTGCTTTGAAGTGCTACTAACATAGTTTTAAGCTACCTATCTATTAACACATTCATTTTACTATAAAATATGTATATTATAAGGTACGTATTTATAGGCCTTAGTAGCGTGAAATAAATGGATTATTTATTTATTTGAATTTGCTCACAATTCGCCAGCGTAATGATAAGGCACTTCACGATTATTTTTCATCCGATAGGTGCATTTATGCTTGTTTACTATTTAAACACTTTGTAAAACAATAAAATAAATAAAAGTAAATAGAGTTTTTAACTCAAACGTCATCTAGTTGAGTAAATTCTGTTTTGTCTTCTAATATGTCGTGCTAAATAAATGTTTTCTAGTTTCATATTGTTAGGTATAAAAGTTTAAATGGATGTTTGTTTGTACCAATACCTTTTCTAGCAAAATCAAAATTGAATTCCTAAAAATAGCAGGCTTGCAAATATGGGTCAGATTTGACTAACAACATAAAGTATTGCTTCCATTATTTTAGTAATGTTCATTGGAAACATAAGGTTACTTACACTTTATGAAACCGTAGTACAGCATTAACTTAAAATTTAAATTACTCACCTACATAAACAAGAAAATTAAATATTTTCGGTTTCAGTTATTTAATTTTATTACAAATACTTATTAGCTGAACAAACAATAATAATATTATTTAATAAGTTGAAAACAAAAACAATATTTTCTTCGAAATTTAGTTTTTTAGTTTTCTAATTTTCGATATGCTGTACATGATTCTTCTTCTTTTAACACCGGCTCTTAAAGCTGAAGTGTTTTCTAATAATACAGTGGACTATGATAATGATGAAATATGCGGAGAGAATTATCGCAGGTATGATCTTTATTCATATTTTAAGATAGCCCACTCACCTCATCTGATAGGTGAGGTAAGTGTAAGGCTATCGATGAGCTCGATGATTTAGCGGTGTTATCTGATCTCGCCTGATAGAAAGCAACCATGAGCTCAATGATTTAGCGGTGTTACCTGATCTCACCTAGGTAAGGTAAGGTGCGTTGCGATGCGGTCTTAGATGTGGCATTGTTGTCCCATCTAGAAAGGTTTTGAAGATTGTAGCGAAATCTGAACCGCGGTCTAAGCTTGGACGCGCATCGTCGTACTTTGTGACAGTGATCTAGCCTTGACAACACAACAGATAAGAATATATTGTAATACATTGCTTTGCTTCTATATAATCTGTTATCTTTCAAATTTCATATCACATTTTTCCCCCCTCACGGGCGAATACTGAATCACTTAAAATTGGACGGCTAGTTAAATAATTAAGCAGTTTTAAAATTCAAACTTAGTATGTGAGTTTTTAAGTTTAACAGCGGCTCAATTATTTAACTTGTCACAAATTTCCAACTAACATCGAACAACCATTTCATATTTTATGCAGTGATTTGGACTTCATCGGCATGGCCCAATGCGATGGATATACCGTAGAAGTTCACTATGTGATCACTGATGACGGGTATATATTGAAGTTGTTCAGGTTGTCCAAAGAAGGTTTACAATGTGATAAAACCAAGAATCCAATGTTGCTTTGCCACGGGTTGTATTTAAGCGGTACGTACCATCAAGTTTGCATTAATATAGAACAAAATAATGGGTTCCTAAATAATACGGCTTTCTTAAAAAAGTCTTACTACAAAATAAAATATTTATAATAACACTTATGGAATTAAAACATCAATCTTGAAATGGAGAAAAAATAAAGTTTATTTAAAAAATATTCTGATAGAGCACCACTTTTTTCCAGCTGATCTGTGGATAGTCCCAGGTGTAAAAAAGAGTCATCCATATTTCTACGTAGATAAGCAATACGACGTCTGGCTTATGAACACCAGAGGGAATAAGCATAGCCGAAATCACACAACTCTGAACCCCAATAGTACCAATTCGCAATTCTGGAATTATGACTTAATAGAAATGGGAGAGAAGGATTTACCAGCTTGCGTTGACTACATCTTAAAAATAACTGGGAAACTTCAGGTGATTTAGAATTTAAAACAAAAAATCAAAAATAATTGTGCTTTAAAAATGTGGACTTCGCCAACACAAATACCACCCTCCCAGCTTTTTCATCCATTTTCATAGGAAATATCTGCTTCTTGCACTTGTCTTCTGCTTATGGCTCCAGTCCTTTCAAAGTGGCAATGATACAGGTTGTACTTACAAAGCCTACCTTCCCTAACCAACTCACTAGCAGGACTTTCCTAGAATAGGAGACTTTAGCCACTAAATTTTCTGAGAAACAATTGATAACCATATGTGTTACACATAATATGTACCGTAGGCGTAGATTAAAACAAAAACCTAAAGATACGGCACTTAGTCTCGGAAAATGAGACAATAAAACTGCGTCTAGCTGACGCACTAGCCTTAGTCGCATGTCGAACCGTTGCCGCGTGAGCACGTGCTGTCACACTGCGATTATCTTTTTGAGAACGTCCATAACATCCATCCATACATCCATAAGAATGCCTTTTTACTTATTTACAAAGCCTGAATCATTCCTTAAAGACAAATGTTTTTAAAAATACAAAAAAGGTTATGAAAATGCATGCAGGTGTTTCTAGCTCATTTTTCGAATACGCAATGTTAGAATATACCGTATCTACCTATTTTTGTTTTTATCTAAGACCGTAGGTATCATTTTCAGGTCATATACATCGCTCATTCGCAAGGTTTAGCCATGTCACTCGTTTTGAATTCGATGAAAGTACAATATAATAACAAGTTTGAATTAATCGTTGGTATGTCTACAACGGCTTTTCTCTATAACTGTAAGATGCTGCTGGTGCTGTTACAGAGTCTTTTAGATTTTCGTAAGTAATTTATCGTGTATTTTATTGTTTAGTTTTACAAGATAACTTCTATAAATATGAAAAAGATCTCCCAATAAAACCAAACTGCAATCAAAGATGCTGTTAACTTTCAGGAATATCTAATGAGCCTGTTCTTTGCTTTTGCCCCATATAAACGTCTCAAAATGTGCAACTGCAGACGAGTCCCATAATTTTGGTGCGATACTGATGATTGGAATGGTTATTTCGGTCAATCAGCGCGACTTTTAATAGTGATATATCTTCGGTATCGATCCTAAATCCTGTGATCAACTTTGATGGTAGGGTACCAATACGTTGTGTTGACGTTAAGTGTATCTTCCACAGCTTTAAGACTTTTAATCAGTCTAGGATTGAAGGCAGAAATATTTGCATATGGAGGTTTTGTACAAAAATTTGCTGAATTTTTATGCGGATTATCAAAAGCACAATATCCGTTTTGCCTGGGCGCTTTATATACCTTGTTTGGATACAATGGAAAGGAGATCTCTAGTAAGGTACTTATAATTTCCTATAATTTTTGCAAACGTTGAGAGAGTGGATGATCGCCTCTGCAACGCAGAAGGTTGCGCGCTCGATTCCCGCCCTATGCCGCTGCGGCCGCTGAAACTTAATATAGGTACCTAACTGTTTTTGAAAACAAAATCTGAAGGTATTAAGAGTTGCCTAAATATCGCTTTCAAGTGACAACATGACCATTTTTAAACTGCTAAATATAATACCTTTAATATTTTTGTATAGCACTTTTTATATTAATTTATCTACCTCCATATCTGCCCCTAGCAGTAGCCTGTCATATTACAAGTCAATTTTTGTCAATTTTGATTTGGATGGCATTATTTGAGGTGTCGTTTATTACATTTATATTCTCAGGTCGTGAAAACCGCCATCAAGCATGAAACCTCCGGAGCGTCAGTCAAGCTCTTCCAATTCTGGGGCTATACGAAAAACTTTGGGTTGAAACAGAGAGGCAGTGGAAAGGAGTTTCCTTTAAACAAAATAACTGCCCCATACTTTTTAATTCAGTCAATAAAAGACAATGTCAGCACTCCTAAAGATATGGAGATTTTAAAGTCAAAATTCGCGCCGAATGTAGCTAAATCTTGTATTTTGTCGTCTCCGTTATTTTTACACGTCGATTTTGTAATAGGTCAACATAATATTGAGTATTGTGCTGCTCCCATTGTCGATTATTTGGAAACAGGACATTTCGAGTGTAAGTAAGAGAAATGTAATCAAATAGAAACGCCTTATTCGAACAAAACTATGACAAAATTTTGATGTGAAAAGATAGTTGTCGATGCTATTGTTTTTGTATTAACCTAAAATGATACAAGTACATAATATTCTCTGGCTTAAGATCTATTATAAAGGTATGGATTTTCACAGATTTTTTTTAGCCATTTAAATCGAAGAAGGCGTATGAAAACTACTGTTTTACATAACATATATGGCTTGACATTTGCATTTGGTATGTATTTGCAGACGTATCGCTTAAGCTCACTTCAGCTCACAAGTCATATTTTTATCAACTAATTAAGTAGGTATAGGTAATTTAAAACCATCTATATATATAAAAATGAAACCCGTTCCGTTGTCACGACATCACGCGTGAACGGCTGAACCGATTTCGATAATTCTTTTTTTGTTGTGTTTGCTATTGTCAGGAGAAGGTTCTTAAGCAAAAAAAAATTAAGAAAACCTCTCAGAAAATTTACGCTAAGCTAAGCGGTCAGCTAGTAAATTAATAATGATTGAATAAGAAGAAAACCTATACCAACCTAAATGCAAACAATAAACCTAAAAACGACATCCTGTGTATTATTTTTAAGTAGGTATATTTAAAGTTTAAGTAGGTATATTATTTTTTGTATTATATTAGATTACACTAGCAGATTCCCGCGATTTCACCCGCGTTAATCCCAATCCCTTGGGAATATCGGGATCAAAAGTAGCCTATGTTACTCAGGGTGAATGTAGCTTAATGGTGAAGGAATTTTTGAAATCGGTCCAGTAGTTTCGGAGATTACCCTCAATATACATACATACATACATGTTACTAACGTTACCTCTTTATAATATTAGTATAGATAGATGTCATGATAAAAGAAGTCGAGAATCGTCTATAAATTCGGCCTCAGAAAGCGCTTGCTAAGTTGTGGGATGAAATGTAAATTCATGATTTTTAGGGTCGTCTGTAGACCAGTTTATATTATGCATAACCTTAGAAGGTTTATATAGCTTGGAATATCACAACATTGAAATTTAGTCGGAAATGTACCTACCTACTTAACATTTTTATCTACACTTATGTAATAATGCGATTAAAAAAACATCCTGCATTTTATAAACTGAATTATTATTGTTTTGTTTAAAAAAAATATATCTGTGGTTTTGTTTTTACTTTTATTAATCTCGTGATATTAAATCGAACATCTCGGAAAAACAAACTTATCATGCACGAAAAATGCAAAATTAGTTATTTTCCATTTTGATCGTCATCGACATTTTAAACGATCTTCAATTTTGTCATTTATTGTATTTGTTTATAATATTTTTGTAGATCTCAAAAGTTACTGTTTTTAATTTGTATTAAAGTCTCATAAATTTCTAATTTATGTTATTTTGCAGTATAATTTTCCTACACACTATCACAAGTATTTATCATGCAATTTACTATGCGTATTATATATACTTTACATATCAATAACAGGTGTTTATTCTGTACCTATATAAATAGACGATATAACATCGACATTGATGCTTTATTCATAGGAACGTTTTAGATGTAAATAGATATCGTGATGGAACAGTTGATTCGTTGATGGATATTTGTAGTCGATAAAGGATTTGTTTTTTACATAAACTGTGTGTTATGTAAATGAAAGATTTTTACTGACTTCAAAAGAGTGTAGGTATGTTATTGGATTTTCAAGCTGTCTAAAGTCCAATCGTGAAGATTATTTTTCTATTATAAATATAGTCTAGTTTTTCACCCATTTCTGGTTATCCATCCAAGAAATGACCGCGCCAAGCGTTGCTTAATCCACACCACTGTTCAAGATCGGGTGGCGAAGCTAGGCCAGCTCTTCCATATTATGTACTTATTCAAGTTATTGCATTTTCACGCTCCGATCCGATAACTTACACAGTAGATAAATGTTAAAACAGCTGATTAAAGAACCTCCTTTTTTATGAAGCCGGTTAAAATAATCCAGTTTCAAAGGAAAACTGTTAAAAAATTCAAACTAAGAAGACTCCACGATGTCTTTTTTAAAGAACTAGCCAGCAGAAAAAGGCCGTTGGCTCCCATCCAAAACGAATATCCGGCCCCAATCATAGCAAATCGTAGGCCAATACGTCAGCCTGTATTTGTATAGAGGTCAGTTGTATAGACTACACAATCAGAGGAGACACTTTTTACTTAAATTAAGTTGTCTAGAGTACCTTCCGCGGAAGACTCGAAAGTGCCCGTAGTTCTTGATACCAAGGCGAGTGAGGAACCGGTTGAGTTTTTAGTGAGTAAACCTATGGCCGCCTACCACCTTTAGGCCCTAAGGGAACCCCGCAGACTGCGCCGCTCTCCCCCGAGAGTGGCGTGATGGTGCGTTTTTATTTAATAAGTTTTAGTGCTTGTGTGTATATTTTCACTGAAAATTAAAACACTTGATCAAATAAAAGTAGGTTTACGTACCAAATTATAACCCATTATGTTACCATTTAAGGAGTTTGTGATGAGAAGCCGGTTCCAGGTGCTGTATCAAATCAATTTTTAGAGTTCCGCGGTCAAAGGGTAAAAAGGGGACCCTCCTATTACTGAGACTTACTGTCAGTCTGTCCGTTCGTCCGTCTGTCATCAGGCTGTAATTCAAGAACCTTAATAGCTAGAAGGTTGACATTTTCACAGATGATATATTTCTGTAGCCACTTTAACAACACATACCACTTAAAACAGAATAAAACAAGTAGTATTTAAGTGGGGTTAAGTTTGTGACAATAGTACGAACTACGAAACACTTCGTACGCAACTGCGACTCGCACTTGACCGATTTTTATATCTTTTTTTTTAATATGAAACAGAATTTTCAAACCATCAAAACCTCACTCAACTCGCAAATATAAACTGATCATTGAGCCAGCCTTTTAACGAAAGTGCTACATTTAAATTCAAGATACGAACTAGAGTATAAAATAGACCAGATATAGGCTACGTTTTATACTTACCTACGGTTACATTATGTCGTTGAAATTATAAGTACTTAGGCATAGAAAATTTTCTATTTCAACTAGCATCACCCCGCGGTTTCACCATGTACTCGTATGTCCCGACCTCGGTAGAAAAGTAGGTTATGAGTCTTCAGCTATCGACATAGACTAAGTTTCATCGCAATGGGTTGGCTGTTTTTATGGGAACGATTCGAGCAACAGACATACACACACATATATAAAGTGTGTTTATACCCACCCATCCCCTCCTACAATTCTTGTCCATCCAAAGGTTGCCTGGAAGAGATCGCTTTTAGCGATAAGGCCGCCCATTGTACCTATTCTAAAATTAGCTGTAAGTTTTTGTTTTTGTAAATTTTTGGTGCAATAAAGTTTTTATCTATCTATCTATCTATATACAGGGTTATTGAGAACGAATTATGAAAAGCGGATCAGGGCTACCTCCTGACATCTCGAGCAATAACTTTTGTTCTACGACTTTTGAAATTTCGAATATTCGAATTTCAAATACACGGCTAATTTAGCCATAAAAGTCATTGTTTGCAGAATAATTTGTTGAAAAAAATAGTAGTCACAGTTTTCATCATATCTGTAAGTTTGTCTTTTAATCTTTGCCTTTTGAATATGTATACGGATCTGCGGTACCGCGCCAGATTATATATTCTACGTAAAGTTGCGATGGTTTATAGTATCATATCTTTATTGCTATGGGATCTTTGGCTATAACGCGTATTACTCGTAAACTAAAACAATCGCATTGCTTTAGATTTTAGGGTTCCACGAGTAAAGGGTAGAAACGGGACTCTTTTATTTAGACTCTAGACTAAAAGTTGTTCGCCTAGACGTCTAGAACAAGCCTCTTCATGATTGAACACCCAATTCGTAACATACTGTATAGTTGGACATAATAATTTAACAGTCACAATTTACTGTACTGCAGCCTAATACAACACCCATTCACTAACATCACAATAACATGAAAAGTCCTCAACTCCAGTGCAAAATTAATTTTAATAACCCGACAAAACCCATAGATAGGTAGGTACTTATCTACCCTTCAATAGAAGCCTACAATTTTAATTATGGTACAAACATTGTCCAAACAACGAAACTCCTCACAATAGACCCTATGTAATCTTATCTCAGTTATCTCTATTCAAAATTATAATCTTCGCTTAATCCTTCATTAAAACTTAAGAAAGCTTAAACGTCTCAGTAAAGGTCTGTAGAGACAAGCGCGTCTAAACGCAAAATTCTAGCGACGCGACAGCAAAAGATTGCTACGAATCTTTCAGTGTAATCGAAATTGGCACACAACTATACACAAAAGAAACATACATTCTAATATTACAGCTTACTTCTTTTTTGGAAGTCAGTTGAAAATGTGCGTTATCTTGAAAAAACTCGATTAGGTGGCGAGCGATAGATCATTATTCCTCATTCCAGAGAAAGTAGTAATTATAAGACAAATAGTATGTTGTGAAAAGCAACGGCAGTAGACGGCAGTATACTTTCGAACTTTGAAAATGTACAAAAAAAAAAACAAAATAAAAATCAATTTTATTTTATGGAATGTTAACAGACAAAAAGAATACTGCGCCGAAAAATGAATTCTTTACTATCTCATGAAAAAAAAAATACTCTGCTTGCATTTGACCTCATCTTACCTGATGGGAAGCGACAATGAGGTCGATGATGTAACATGAAAGCCTAAAAGAAACATTTTGCTTAAAAAAAAACAATTCTCTCTAGACTTGAAGATTCCAAGGGTGTCGTTAAGGGGGAATATCGACGCGGGCAAAATTCAAAATATGTTTATTCATTTGGATTTACAACACTTTGAATCATTAGTAATCTAATGTGTTTTCGGAACGTGACGTCCTATGAGAAGAAGACACAAGATATCAATGGGGTTTTAGCAGTGTTCATGTCATTCAAATTGTCGCATATTTACTATTGAACAATATTGGAACTGGAGCAAAAATCTATACTATAATAATCCTTAAGTAACTAAAGTAACTCTGTCTGTATGTCTGTACAAATAAGTTTGTATACTTATTTAAAAAAAAACACTATCACATCTATAAACACACAACCCGCCCCGGGACCCGCAGGCAGCAGGCCATATTCCATGGCTCTTGACGTTCGGATGGTCCTGTTTGTGCAGAGTCTAAATATCTTGTGTACAAATATCGGCCCCGATTAACAATAGCTCCGAGACGTTTAAAGATCGAGGGTTCGGAGACGGTTCACATTGTTCTTGGGATCTTGGATTATGGAGCTTGCAACGTCATGTCGGATTTTGACGTAAATAGCTTGTTTGTTTAGGATAAATTGTCAGTAAAAAGATAGAACAACTAGGTACTCTAATGAAGTATTGATCAGGCTTCAGGGGTTTTGGTACCTAGGTCACGGATTGAATTGAAGTCAATGCTGTATGCTGTAAAATGTTGTCGACAAATATCTTTATACAGATGAAAACACTTGTAGTGAGGTAAGTAATTTTTAGGGTTCCGTACCTAAAGGTAAAAACGGGACCCTATTACTGAGACTTCGCTGTCTGTCCGTCCGTCCGTCCGTCCGTCTGTCACTTGGCTGTATCTCATGAACCGTAATAGCTAGAAGGTTGAAATTTTCACAGAAGATGTATTTCGGTTGCCGTTACAACAACAAATACTAAAAACAAAATAAAACAATTATTTAAAAGGGGCTCCCATACAACAAACGTGTCAGGACAGGAACAGGGACAGGAGGACAAATCGAGTTGGTCATGGAATTCAAAATGGCTGCCCTATCTGTCAAATATACTAGTCTGCCTTACTTACCAAAGAGTTTCTCTTATGTTTCAGATTTTCTTTGTGCCAAGGTTTTTTTTTTTGAGTGATTCGGTCGTTTGATGGGAGTAAGAATCGAAGATAAATATTTCATATTTTCCTATAAAATTTAAAAATTGGTTGTTGTAAACCATTTTAGGGTTCCGTATCCAATTGTGATAGTGGTGCGGAACCCTTTATGCGCGAGTGTCGCACTTGCCCCGTTTTTTAAAAATTGTATGGACAATATGGACATATAGCTGCGTCCCGCGTAAGTCCCTATCCCGCGGGATTTTGACGACCTCTGTGGCGCGTCGTGCGAAAGCGCGACTGCAATGCAGGAGGTTGCGGGTTCGATTCCCGCCGGGTGCAAGTATTTATGCTTATAAAATAAATATTTGTGTCTGGTCTGGGTGTCCCTCTATGTATAATATGTATGTATTTACAAAAGAAAAATAAATACAAGTATTATATCCGTTGTCTAGTCACCGTAACACAAGCTTAGTCGCTTACCACGGGGCTAGATGGCGCTGTGTGTTGTTCACAGAATTTATTTATATTTATTATATTTCCAAAAACGTATTCTTAGTCCCTACACGGCACAAAGAACACACTCTCCAAATTACATGTCTCTAGGACCAGCGGTTTGGGGTCTGCGTTGATATTAGTATATATCAGTCAGGACTTTGAATTTTATATGAATAGATACGAGTATAATTCAAAATCATGAATGATTGTCGGCATGACTGAACTGTAGCCGTGCGTAGATAACGCACAGATTAAACCACCAGTCATAGATGCATGAAATTTGGAATATGTTCTTTGTGATTTAGAGTGTGTGAGTACGAAAGGGTTTTTCGATTGTGAAACCTGCGGGTCTCTGCTAGTTTATTGATAATTCATTTATTGCTTTTTCACATAATGTATTTTGTTTTTAAATACAAGGATCATTCCAATATTTTTGGATTTTGTATTTGTACTGGTAAACAATATAATATTTAGTAAGCGTATTGTATAAAAACTACTCGTAAAAATATCGTAAAATAAATCAAACCCAATTCATAAATATAATATTTGAAATATTTACGATTTTTTTTAGTATACCGATATGAGGAATGTCGGGTGTTTTTACTGTTTACCTATTTGGTTTGAATTTATTTGAGTACCTTAGAGTATACGGTCACAGCACCGTGGAAATCCTCCTTTGAAATGTCGTAGTAAAAAACTTTGTTGTCTATTTGAACTTAGGAACTTAAAAGACACTAAAAAGTAGTTTCCGCAAGTGTTACGTTAACTTGCATGCCTAGATTTAATCTATACTTGTTACAGCGGCAACAGAAATACCTACATCATCTGTATAAATTTCAACTGTCTAGCTATCATGGTTTTTATGAAATACACCCTGGTGGTTTATGAAATACACCCAGGTTGTTTATGAAATACACTCTGGTGGTTTATGAAATACACCCAGGTGGTTGTCTATACTTATATTGTAAAGAAGTAACGTTGATAACATGTTTGTATGTATGTTATGTATGTATATTGGGGCTAATCTCCGAAACCACTGAACCGATTCCAAAAGTTCTTTCACCAATAGAAAGCTACATTATCGCGGAGTAACATAGGCTACTTATCTGAGTATCAGAATCAAAATCCAGATATTCCCAGGGAATCCGCGGGGCACTTCTAGTCTATACTAAAGAGGTAACGTTGGTAACATATTTGTATGTAGGTAGGTATATTGGGGGTAATCTCCAAAACCACTGGACTGCTTCCAAAAGTTCTTTCACTAATAGAAAGCTACACTATCAGGAAGTTACTTAGCCTATAATTTATTTCTAAAAAAATTAGGGATCCGTAATAAAATCGCAATATTGTAACCAAAGGTAGAAAACTTAAAAATGAATATGATGCCTGCGCGTACTGTGCCTCCAAAAAAATCGCTGGTCACAGTTAGTTATACATAATGAAACAGCATAATTATCAATACCTGACTTAAAACATTACCTTCCAAATAAAACCCTCCAAATGTACCCAATTAAGAACAGAACGACGTAAAATGCATCAACAAAATTTGTAGAGTAAAAGTTGGACCAGCGTTCGTCACTTCGGGCTTGCCACACTCACATACGAGTTCGGAACTAACTTCAAACATCGATCTAGTTGACCGCTACATGGAACAAATAGAACTATGATCGGTATGTACCACCGCAGATGAAGGGTTGGATAGAAGTGTTGATAAATTGTTTTGAAGCGTTTTGGGCGTGAGTTTTGTTCGGTTCTGCGTTGCTGGTGTGTTTTGATCGTAAAGTCTAACTGGACTTTGTACGTGTCGGGTCTGGCGTTTGGAATTTTGTAGTTAGCTTTTTTTTTTTTTTTTTGCTTTTTGGCTTCGCCTACAGTTAGCTAGGTAAGAACTTTTGTATGCCGGAGCTGTGATAGTTTTTTTTTAATATTTTAAATTCTTATTATAAGAAATAATATAATAATAATATTTAAGAAGGTTGTTATGGCCAGTCTATGCGTGACATGATGTTCAACTTGTACATTACTTCGTATGGTCCATGGGGCGCTTCTGGTTCCCAGATCTGCTAAAATTAATATTATTTTATTTCGATGGCCCATATGTGTTAGTAACATAGATCTTATGAGACTAGTGTTAGTAGACAAAGATACATAATGAATACACAGAAATAATAAAAAGAAGGGTGGCTGAAGATATAGCGGAGGAAATAAGTGGTCCTCCGCTAAAATGGTTGTATTCAGATTCAAAAAAGGTAATCTAGGTTAACCACAACAAGTAACTAGATGTGAGTTTAGGTCTATTTATATAACCTTCTCTAATAGAAACCTACCAGACCTTTTTAGTAAAAAAAATATTTTAGAGTAGGTAGGTTCTAAAAAATAAACAACTTTTGAAACAGGATTACAGCAGTTCTATATCTTAGCTAGTACTCCTCGCTGACGGGCGGCATTACGTTCCGGCATTATGATAATGTAGAACTTTTTGAATGTTTTGCGCATTTAGTTACAGTAGTTTTTAGTATAAAAACTAGCTGCGTCTGCGGTTTCACCGGCGTAAGTCCCGATCTCGCGGGATTTGTGGGATCAAAAGTAGTCAATGTCCTTCTCCAAGGACCTTTTCATCCCTTTACCAAACTTCATCAATATCGGTTCAGCGGTTTAGGCGTGAAAGTGGAACAGACAGAGAGAGTTACTTTCGCATTTATATATTAGTAAGATAAGATAAGATAAGATGTATCGCTGTGTTAATATTGTCGGAATGTACCCTAGGATTAATAAGGCAATGTTTTTTTTTTGTCTTGTGCACGATTTTTGACCGTGATGTGCACTTAATGAATGTCCATGGATGATCCTGATTACCGAGCAAAACTCGATACCGTAGCCAATCAAGTAATAAACCAATAAAAACCTTATTTAAGAGGTCGAGGTCATCTGACCAGAAGAACCCCAAAGAACCGATGAAGTTCTACACGAATAGAACGGAATCTTCTGTCATTCTTCTTCTTTCAGAAAGGAACAGGATTAGTGGTGAAATAAATAAATACATATAATAAATATTGCACGACGACGGTACAAACAGCGCAATCTAGCCCCAAACTAAGCACTAGGCTTATACTATGGGTACTAGACAATGGATATACTATATATTATACTTTTTTGTTGTATAAATACATACATGTAATACAAAGAAAACAACCAGACCGGACACAAATATTTATTTTTAAGCACAAATACTTGCACCCGGCGGGAATCAAACCGACGCGCCACAGAGATCATCAAATAGAACGAAAGGTGATCTTCTGTCACCGCCAATAAGAACAGGATTAGTGGTGAAATGTCCCGGAAACCAGCACCCAGTAAATGTCCTATTACGTTACCCTACAACAACGAAACTAAGCAACTAATTAAACACCGGGTACTATCCCGGTATAAAACCAAGCCCAACTAAACAGAAACCGACACTGTCAAGGCACATAATTAAAACGTGCTTTTGCAGGAATTGGAAGGTTTTACCTCATTAATAGTCGGTGCAGAGCTAAGGTCCGTTCACACGGATAATTTAACGGGCAATGTTTTTGAAATTTTTAACCCCCGACGGAAAAAGAGGGGTGTTAAAAGTTTGACGTGTCTGTCTGTCTGTCTATCTGTCTGTCTGTCTGTCTGTGTGTGTGCGTGTGTGTATGTCTGTGGCATCGTAGCTCACGAACGGATGAACCGATTTCAATGTAGTTTTTTTGGTAGATAGGTGACTTTCGCGCGAATGTACTTAGTGTAACTAGTACCTACATCGTCTGAGCTTCACTCATCAACTCATCATCATAATTTGATCTGTAACACCATTCTGTACTTACACATGATTTGCAATAAATAAACTTGAAACTCGTAACTGAGGTAGCAATACGAACTTTGTGGTGCGTCAGGCGAAAACCCGACTGCAATTCAGAAGGCTGCAGGTTCGAATTGCACCGAGAGGTAATATTTATGCTTCATAATATTTCTTTGTTTCTAGTTTATAGGATTTTTGTCTATATAAGTGTGAGTAAGAAGTGGCGCCATGCGGTTTCATCACGTAAGCCCCGATCCCGCAGATATAACGGTATAAACAGGAGTGTATATGCGCTCATCCAAGTCTTCAGCTACCTTAATACCGAGTTTTATCGTTATCGATTCAGCGGTTTTACGCGAAGGAGTAACAAACACAAATACTCACTAACCTTGATCTTTATCTACACTAATATTATAAAGAGCAAAGATTTGTATTTATGTGTGTGTGTGTTAGTGTGCGTCTGTATGTTTGTTATGAATAAACTCAAAAACAACTGAACCAATTTTAAAAATTCTTTCACCATTAGAAAGCTACATTCACCCTGAGTAACATAGGCTACTTTTGATCCCAATATTCCCACGAAATCGGGACTTACCCGGCTAAAACCGCGGGACGCAGGTATACCATATAGAATAGGATTGTACGTGACCATATTCAGCATCTAAATCAAGCCTTAACCTAAATCAGTTTGGCAATATCACGTGCACTCGTCAGTAGATACCAATTAAGCATTTGAATAGCGACGATTACAACATGCCGGAATCGCAATAGGAATTTAGTGGGAACGCGAATGTTCCAAATTAGGAGTTTCCACACAGGTTCCATATTGTTACAATCGTAGAGAGGGTTCTGTTTTGTAGATGCGTGAGATTTGCTGTTGGTAATTGTTGGGAAACCTTATTGTTTATCAGGTTGTTTTTTAACATACGATAGATGAGCATTTCACGACTATTTCAGCTGATGGTTAATGATGAAATGATTTAAGATGTACCACGCTCATCTAGGGACTAAGAAGACGACAGTGGAACAAGATCAGAGACAGGGGATACCGTAACTACAGAGTTCAAAAATAATAAATAAAAAATAATTCTTATGTCATGTTGGGAAATAAAAGCCTTACGGGATCTGTAGTGCCAGTCTACGTAAACTACCTATCATACGAAACTTTTGAAATATGTTGAAAAAAGTTTAGGTTTTCATCGGTACCCATCGGAGTACCATATCGGGTTATCTAGTTGTTAAAAATGAAAACTAATAAGCAATCACGTAGGTTTAAAATATTTCAGCACAATATGTAACAGAAAACAGTCAAAAGACTTAATTTATAAATTTTAGATACGAACTCTCACACTCTGTACCGTACTGGAAAAATGCGAAACAATTCATTCTAATCCTTCACTCCGGAGCGAGCGCGTCCATACAAAAGTCATTTTTCAATTCTTTTGTACACCCAAAATCGATTCCACTAGTCTGCGAACGAAATTTCCAACATTTTTTAGTTCTCTTAATGGTTCTTACATCTTTTAAAAGCGCCTCTATGCCTTTACCGTGTGTGTAACACTTTACTTTTTCAGTACTTTTTAAAATGTTTTAAAAAATCCACTTTGCCGGTCCATTAGTGCGGAAAACGACTGATCTTTACTTTGGGGAACATTGTCGGAGATTGTAAACTTACAGGTAGAAAGAGGTGGCAATTAAAAATGTAGCTTTTGACTTGAAAGCTTGAGAGTTAAAATTCTTTTTTATTTAAATATTCGTAAAGGTTACTATAGGTAGAGGTTGAAAAAATATGCATACTAAATTATGTTGCAAACTTGCAACATCATTTTGTTCCACATCTCTAAAACAGAGCATTTCATCAACATTTGTAATCCTTTGCCAGCTGAAGTTGTAATCGCAAAACATCGCAAATGCAAAATCGCAAATCGTTGAATCATTGTTATTAGAAACACAGGTCTAGATCACGTTGTAGGTAGATACATAGTTATTTATTATAACTATGTATCTACCTACAACGCCACTTACTAACTCTAGGGTTAGCTCTAACTAAACCACTGTTTCTAATAATAATGATGGCCAGAAATCGTGTAAGTTTAAAAAGTCGTTAAATCAGAATCGCAAATTCGCACGTGTTACCCAAACACATTACCTACGAAAATTACCCAACAGGCCAAGTAAACAGTGTAGTGTGATCGTACTTGTTAGACTAGATATATTTAATATTTCTTATGTTTTTATTGCTCAAGGCATTTTTACTAGATGTTTGATGATGTATTTCTCCTTGTAAAAAAAATAATATTTTCGAGATATATATTTATCTAGAAAATGTTAAAATGTCTTTAGGTCTGTACCCCAACGTCTATTCCAACTAGACCACGCAAGTCCCTGCTTCGTGCTGTAAATTCTGGAATGCTATTCATCCTTGGTTGTTTTACGATTAAGGCACATTAAACGCCATCTATCTAGTAGGTATATAGATATATTTATATCTAACGACCATTTTTCCTCCAAATGTTATTTACAAGACTACGTAATTCCCGTCCAGAATCCAAACTCCTAATGACTACTATTAGTATTGGAAACATTCCAATGTCGGAACGACCAAATTGAACAATCAAAGTTAGTTTTAGCAAACATTTTAGCAATTAGCAAACAATTTAGTAATTAGCCAACGGATAATTGAAAATTGATTAGTCGTAAATAGGGAAATATTTGTTTATTTAGGAAAGTAGTAAGTACCTTCTAAATACATTTTATGCTAAGCATGGAGAAGCAGAAATTTAAACTCTATTGGTCTTACTTACAAAAATCTAGTTATTTACTATATAGCCGATTGTTAGCTAAGACTGCAGTTTCGGATGATTTTTGAACGAAATCGTTCATTCTTTTTGTCAAGTTTTAATATTTTATCTGTCGACATGACACAAATATGACACAAATCTTTATTGTAAATGTCAAATTTCTTACTTTTTTCGCATAATGCCGAAAATAAGCTGTTCAACATCTGCCATTTTGTATCGTAAAGTTACGATAAGTTTACGTAGTGATAAACTTTATTAGATCGCGGATCGGAAAGCGCAGCGTTGGACGTCCACCAACGAGATGGACGGACGACTTAGTTAAGGCCGCGGGTTCACGATGGATGCAGGCCACTTATGACCGAAGCATCTGGAAATCTATGAGGGAGGCTTATGTCCAGCAGTGGACTTCTTACAGCTGAAATGACGATGATGATGAAACTTTATTAGCGTTGTAAGTAAGATTTTGCCTTAATCAACTGCTATAAAATGCGTAAAGGGTATGTATTGGTTAGGTTATTGGTTTGTAAGTAAGGGGTATATTTTTCCAACCGTACCTATTATTCGTTTAGTCGTTATTTGGTATGAATATAGATACTTACATAAACCATATTAACTTCCTATACATAACACAGCCGCTTATGCATGGAGTTTATTACCTAATATCAAAAGAGCTCTCCAAAATCATCAAAATAATAATATCAAACTCATTATCAATAAAACATAACTCTCAAATTTTAATCACCATTACATGCATGTCGACAAGTTCTGTAGCCGGGTACCTACCTAGCTTATAATGTGTGGTTAATTATTTATTTAGGCCTCTCATTTTGTAGTAGACTGATGACAACCGTGAAACACAAACAGCGTACCTACCGCGTATGTAAATTGAAGTTGATGTCGTGATTAACATTTTAATTCGGGATTGTGATGGGATTATCGGACGTATGCAATGAAATTTAATGTGGTAGTGGGGTAAGAGAGATCTATAGAAATTCGTCAGTAGGTAGGTATATTTTTTTTTCGAATTTTGTTTGGTTGCCCGACTTCAGATTCTATAACAGATAAGTCGGTGGCACTGTATGTAGGTTAGGTGATTTTTTATGTTTTTTTTTAAGTCTGTTTTTAAATTGAACTATTATTACGAAAGCCCCCAGTTCTCTTCTTCAGGATTGATTGAGGATTCAGGACTCAGGATAGCAAAGGTCTCGAAACGTTGATATTTTTTTTCAACATTACACACAACGCAATCTAGCCCCAAACTAAGCTCTAGGCTTGTACTATGGGTACTAGACAACGGATATACTACATATTATACCTTTTTTTTGTAAATATACATACTTAAATAATTATGCATAGAAAATACCGAGACCAGAAACAAAATATTTTTTTTTTTAGCATAAATATACTTGCACCCGGCGGGAATCGAACCCGCAACCTTCTGCATTGCAGTCGGGCGTACCTCCGACGCGCCACAGAAGTCGTCTCTGTGGCGCATCAGACTTTTAGCATTGAAACGCAATGCTAAAAGTACCTAATAAACATCACTTTAAAAAAAAACGAAAAATGAGTTTCATTTCAATCAAGAAAGTAACTAAAGGAATCACAAAGCTAAATACATAATTAGGTAGCTTTTCCAGAATCTCCCTCTCATCCGAGCGATGTTCCAGGTCGCATCCCTCTCAGGAGCCTGGGGTCCGCTAAACCCCAAATATTTGGAGTTGGCGCAGTTTATCCGCCACCGCGCGGGAAGAGATGGGGTAACCCTATTCTATGCCGGGGCTACACGACGACAGAGGGTTATTCTGGAAATTAGCTCTTCCAGAATAGTCTTCTGAAATTTTAATCTCATTGAATGGAATAATATTGGATGCAAGCAATGAAGCTGCGAGTATTATAATATTTGATAGTGTGGATCTGGTGTGGATATTGAAATTGAAGGCATTGGGAATTAATTTAACCAGCGCCCGGAGCAAAGCAGTTAGACGCGTTCTATTAAGTAATTGTAGTTAAGAACCAATATATTTTAAGGCTTTGAGCGCGGCGACCTAATCAAGAAATTCCGTAACGAAAATAAAACCTAACCCCCCCCTCCGCCTACCATGTTGCCATGGTAGCTCGGCCGAGCTACATGGTAACCATGGCAACTGGTACAAAATAAATAAATAATTATTTACCTATTAGCTGTAGCCCATAGGTTTACGCGCATAGGTACTCTTTCCGTGAGAATATCGGGAACAAATAAATAAATATTGTTATATTGTTAAAAAAAAGTTACATTAACAAAAATAGGACAATAGAAAATACCTCATGATCAGGTTGATTTCTGTTGTCCAAACTATGCCGAGTCTGTGTCTTGAACGATATTTTTTTCCAAAAAAAAAAAAGTTGTCCTATTGGTGATAATCCTAGGCTATAATCCTGTAATAAACTGTGTACTAAATTTCAGCTGAAACCTGAAACCGGTTGTTCCGTTTGCATTTATAAATACTAGTAGGATAAGAGATGGTGTTAAATTATTTGAAGCCACACAGATAAATATAAAATACATATAGGTACTTCTAGTCATTAACAATTCCGCCAAAGTATACCTACCTAGTCCTGCTAGGTTAGCATGATATCACGAGAAACATTATGTCGTGTCGACATAAATGTTCCATCTCTTTTACTCTAACGACGATAAAAGAGAGGAAACATTTATGTTGACTTGACAAAATGTATTTCGTGATGCCATGCTAGCCTAGCTTGTCTTTGCTGCATGTTAATCTTGTTTGATATTCTTATATTTTGTATTAAACTTTTGTAATAATGTACTTAACTGTACCATAATGGACTAAACGGGTACTCCCCGCCGCCGCCCCGTCTCACCAAGTCCACTCTAATTCCATTCAGTCAAGACAAAACATTATTAATAACGAAATTCCCTCTATAGTGAATAGAAGGCACAATAAAACAAACGACGAGATAAAGAGAGGGAATTTTTATGTCGATTCGACAAAATGTATCTCGTGATGTCATGCTAGCCTAAATTGTCTTTGCTTCATGATAATCTTATTTGATACCCTTATATTTTGTAATAATGTACTTAACTGTACCATAATGGACTAAACGGTTACTCCCCATCTCTACAAGTCCACTCTAATTTCATTCAGTCAAGACAAAACATAATAATAACGAAATTCCCTCCACAGTGAATAGAAAGCATGATAAAACTCCGCTTTTAAACAAATAGGTACAAGCAAATTTAACAAGTTTATTAAAATTAATAACTGGACTTAAGATTATTGGACACAGGAAGCGCAGGAATTTTCATCATAATATTATGAAATGTATACTTATGTTACGTTTTATGTAATCAAGAAAATCGAGTTAGTTCCACCATTATAACTCAAGAACGGTTTTGATGGATTTCGTTACAGAGATAGATAGGACCTTGGAGAAGGTCATATGATATTGATCCTGTAAATTCTGCGGCATCGGGACATATGCGGGTGAAACTGCAGGGCGCAGTTAGTCTACCGCTGGGAACGGTCACACACAACGTCCGTTTACATTGGTATTTCTTACCGTTATCACAAGCGACTTTATGCGTGCCTAAATGCTTTGTTTTACGAGGTTTTAAGTGTATTCTTATTAACAATTCAGAAATGATATTTTAGAGTCAAAGACAGCAAATTACGTTACGTTTCGTTTTATGAAAAATGTTCACGAAAAAGAAAATGACTTTATTTTAAACTGATTTTGTTAATTTCGAGCTACACCGGGTAACACTCTTCTTAATAAAATGTACTGAGATATTTCACAAGTTTGTAAAAATACAGCAAGTATAATCATCTCATTAGGTACATCAAATTTAATGAAAAATATTCTCAGGTTATTGAAGTCCGCGATAAAAATTCAAGACGTACCTACCACTAAATATTCTGTTTAAAATGAGAAAAATACGCCTCAGTATTGTAAATTCTAGTAATCGACTCGATTTTTAGCAACAATATTGTTTTATTTTTATTTTAGTGCTAAAAGAAACGGTAAAATGGCAATTGACGTAAAATTTTGTGGTCCGGATAAAGAGGAGCTAAACTGATAATTTGGTACTTGACAAGGGCTGAATTTTCAATCTCCAGATAAAAATTATATCTCACCATAATTCACAATTCATAGACATGGGTCTAGATCGCGTTATAGATAATCATTGGTTTTAATTACCTCGACGTTTCGGCAAACGGATCACACTGGCCGTGGTTCCGAGAAGACCCCATGTCTAATAATAATGATGGATGGAAATCGTGTAAGTTTAAAAATATTATGTCTGTCGAAAAAAAGCAAACACTACTTAATTTAAACACCTTCAAAAGTGTGATTTATTTTATAAACTTTGGCCATCTAAATTATGATGTTACAGCAACAAGTTAATTTCATATTAACTTTTTGCAGTAACAGCATCATCGTCGCTAACCATCAAGTAAGGAATGGTCAAATATAAGCCTAAATCTCATATAAGTATACTTATTATAGCCATCACGGTTCATGAGATACAGCCTGGTGTGGTGACAGAAAAATAAACTGACGGACAGTCGGTGGAGTCTTAGTAAAAGGGTCCCGTTTTTACCCTATAGGAACGGAACCCTAAAAAGCTGTAGACAAACTAACGTGGTTAAACGTAACGGGTTCGATTGCTAATTAACAACAATACTTAATAATGAAATTAAATACATTTTTCGGTTTTAATCGCGTGGTGTTCAACACAACAACACACACAATCACATCTCAGTCAATCCTGAACGAGAGACCTGTAAACGTCTCGAAACGTTGAACGTTGAAACAATGCTAAAAGTAATAAACACCACGCGATTAAAACCGAAAGATGTCTTTAATTTCAAGACAACAAAATTATTAGTATTAGCTTCTGGTGACAAAAGGGCTGGCGGCTACTTTGGTTAACGAATCGGCATTGTTATCGAAAGGGGCAATGCAGCCAGCCTTTTGGGTCCCTACCATACCTAGGGACTCATCTTTGGATTTTAATATGATTTAGTGTACCATTGATAATCATTTGTCCTAGTAAATAAATATATTGGTATAGCAACCACTAGTAGCCACTAGTAGTACCATTAGTAGTCTAGTGGTATCTAGTTAGATTATGAGTAGTAATACAACATCGCAAAAACAGAACAAAAATCTATAACAATAATTTCCGTTCTCATAACTTTCACATGCCACGCGAATAACCGTCCACATACAGTTTTCCGTTTCACACGAGGTTACCGAAATAAAGAGTTGAAAATTGAGAACTTCAGACAGTTTTTCGCGTTGTTCCTAATAAAATTCAGTCGAAATACCTCAGACGCCGTTATTGCTTCCCGCCCTTTCTCCGGGGGGTGATAACCGCGTTCGAAGTTTAAATTAAAACATGGAACTTCATGTAGAGTTTCCTTTTCTATTTTCTTTTTGGACATCCCGAATTCATTTAGCGACCTTGTCAGTGGTTATTTAAAAGGAAAATAGAGCTGTAAGCTTTTAACAAACCGAGAAAATTAGTCGTGCGATGAAGGGTTTTAGACGATTTACTCTCTTACTGATTAACGATGACTAAGTTTATGTAAAGTTTGTCTCTGTGTGATAATTTTTAAACTTCATGTAAATAAGTAAATAAGTCCCGATGCGGCCGAAATATCGAGAATAAGAATAAGAATAAGAATATTTTTTATTGCTATAACTGTGTACATTGGAGGTCTTAAAATATAGATAGTTTCAACAGTTTACTCATTTCGAGCATGCAATAGGGTAAGGTGACAGTAGGGCCTTAAAATATAATTTTAATCTAAAGTAGAACAACAATATTTATATTACCTTTCGTCGTTATCGAAAAATTCTGTAAGATTATAAAATACCTTAGATATGAGCCAAGCTTTCAATTTGTTTTGGAATATAACACCGTTTAGTAACTTAATGTGTAGGGGTAAATTATAAATATTATATATTTATAAATTTTTATTGCGGTGTAATATGAACTTTTATAAAATGTATGATTGTTTACTTGAGGTATGCTTATATTATATTTATGTTTGTCTCTTTGACTCTCAGACCTAATTGAGATTTTGCTAAAAAAATAACCTTTGTTGTTTTTAACAAATAAGCAGATTTCCAATATATAAATACTTATTAGGGTTAGAAACTTTTCATCTTTGAAAATCTTACGTAGGGTATCTGTGTCTTTAAGGTTATAGATTTTTCTTATACATCTTTTTTGTAGTATAAAGGTGGATTCGAAATTAACAGAATTTCCCCAAAAGATAATACCATAACTCAAATGAGGATAGACATAACCATAGTATGCCGTTTTAGCAACATTTATTGAAGTTATATTAACTATTATTGTTAAACTAAAGCAATATTTAGATAAAATGTTATTTACTTTCTTAATTTGAGTTTTCCAGCTAAGGTGACAATCGATAATTATACCAAGAAATTTAGTTTCCGAAACTTCAACAATTTTTGAATTACTGTGCATAACATTTACAATTTTAGGTTTAGCTCTGTAGCTTTTAAGTTGCATAAACATAGTTTTATTTACATTAACTTGTAAATTAATAGTTAGTTTTACTTCCTTGTTGTTTTAGTAAATTCTCCAGCTATCTGCACACTAATTTTTATCGCAATCAATTCAGTTGTTTTTGCGTGAAGGAGTAACAAACATACTCGTTTACTAACTTACGTACATACAAACTTTACATTAAGAATATTAGTAGAAATCTATGTATATCTGTATAAAAGAAAGTCGTGTTAGTTACACTATTTATAACTCAAGAACGACTGAACTGATTTGACTGAAAATTGGTAGGGAGATAGCTTAGAGCCAGGACACAGAATACTTATGATCCCGTCAATCTCGCGGAATCGGGACTTACATGGGCGCAGCTAGCAATAGGATAAAAACTAGCCCTGAAACAATGATGTTCTTAATAGGGGAAGATACGGTATATTCTATCATTGCGTAGTTAAAAATTAGCTAGAAACGCGCTATGTGACAGTACGTGTTCTCGTGACAACGGTTCCACATACGACTGATTTGATTTGTCGTCTCATTTGCCGTGGCTAGGTACCGTATCTGCCCTTATTTGTTTGTATCTAAGCCTGAAAACATTTAATTGATCAAGAAACTATTATAAATTTACGCCGGTACCTAGCGCTAAGCACCGAGCCGACCGACCGACCGGTGCGTCTTTAAGGGTCATCCTCTGGGACAGTGCTACTTATAGTACAGGTCTGTGCAAATCTTAAAATAATATTTTTTAATAAGTATTTTTGTTTGAGATTTTCTTTCGGGCGAAAAGTAAATATTATACAATCTGACTTTGTAGAATAATTCGATTTTAATATTCTAATCTAACGATGTCTGTGGCTTATCCATTTCTGAGACCTCGTTTTTTTATTTTTTCTCGTATTTTAGACTATTTTGACTTAAGAACGTGGGCACTGTTACCATTTCCATACAAACATAATACCAAAATAAGTTATGAAACATTTAGTTTTCTACCTTAATACCGATATTATTCGGATTTCGATTTTATTTTTACAGGGCCCCACCACAAGGTTTTCCAAAATATTCATTCGAAATGAAATAAAACGAAAAAACGTTTTTTTTTATTTTTACAGCGTAAATTACTTTACATCTCATTTGTTTTATATTATTCCCAATAAAAAGTAAATTACGCTGTAAAAAGAAACCTTGTGGTGGGGGCCCTATAGAAATAAATTCTTAATCCGAATAATATCGATATTAAGGTAGAAAACTAAATTTTTAATAATTTATATTGGTATTATGTTTGTATGGAAATGGTAACAGTACCCACCCTCTTAAGTCTTAAAGCGACTAACATTAGTGGTACATTATACGTATTCCATGCGATATCTGATAACTATAGGTATTATTTTAAGCCTAGTTGTTTAGGGGCCGTGTTATGTATATGCCTGCCTAGTAATATTTATTTTTGTACCTAGCTAACCTTAAAATTGGCAATTTTTTATTCATAAAATCACGTACATAACAAATTCTCTGCACGTTAGACACACGTTAAGTGCTGAAACGACTCTTGTAGACTCTCTGAGTCGCTAGGGTTGCAACTAAATAAATAGAATTTCAAAATAATGTTTAATATAAATCACTTTTTTTGTAACATAATAAAATATGATACAAAAAAAAATATTTAGACCAGGAACAAATATTTATTTTTAAGCATTAATACTTGCATTCGGGAATCGAACCCGCAACCTTCTGCATTGCAGTCGGAACTTCGCCCGATGCGCCACAGGAGCTAGACAGGCGGCAGGGATCTATATCTATAAAATGATTTGCCTCGACTGACTGAATGAATATATAAATTGTATCGTCGAACGAACTCGTTGGTGTTCCGATACGTAGACCGGAGACTACTACGGAAGACGGGTCGGATCTTGTTCCACTGCAGTCTTATCTTCTTCTTCTTCTTATATTTAAAATTTCCATGTCACAATGTTAGTTACCGTACTCCTCCGAAACGGCTTTACCGATTTTTATGAAATTTTATATGCGTATTCAGTAGGTCTGAGAATCGGCTACTATCTATAATTTATAAGGCAAAACAACGTTTGCCGGGTCAGCTAGTTATATTCTAAATTAACGAGCTACATCTTAAACCACAGCATGACTAACCATCAGGTGAGATATTGGTCAAAACATCATCTAGGTATAATAATTAGTTATATAAAACATATTATGTTTTTGAAATATGTAAAGGTGTTAAAATTAGGTTAAACTCAATTGTTGACATGAAACTCTAAAGAGAAAATAATACATAGGTACATGAAACACCCAACTGTTAGGAGGTGGTAAGGTTTATGTTCCTAAAGTTTTTCTTCTCGCTTTAAGCCATGTGCTTTTAGTGAAAGTACAGCTTTGTAATAGAATAACCTAAAGTAATACACAATATACAAGTCATCCAAGCTATCTGTTCAGTCTAACTATTATATTATTTTTTTTCGTAAATAGTTATAGCTATAGCGGTTCCTCATTTGTCCGCCTGAACAGCTGCCATGGTGGCACTGTAATAAGCAACTCACTCGACACAACAACTGATTGGCAATAAAGAGACAAGTGTGGCAACCCTAGCGAATGTTGCACACGGGGGCGTTACGAAGGGCTCTTCAGCTAGGCCGAGTGCCTCGTAATTTGGGTCAGTGGATTCATAAAGTTTCTATCCAGTTATTTTTAATTTGATTAGAGATATTCCGAAGAGTAATTTAACGCAAGATAAGACGAAAATAACTTATACAGCTCTGTTATTTTTGTGTAGAATTTTATCTCAAAGTAATAATTGGCCTTCTTTTGTCTTGTCAAAAGTGACGTCATACAGTGTATTTTTAATTGGCAAAATTATAAAAAAAAATAACGTAAAGTAATTTAAATTACATTATCATATTTTTTAATTTATAGACTAGGTGCTCTCTAGTAAGTCCGGATGTCGTTTGAATATTGGAAGAATGTCTGTCTTCATTTTAGAATCTTTTGGGTGAAGAATTAACCTCTCACATACAAACTTTACAAAATGAACAATACGTAAAAAACGCAATCCACAAAGTGATCATAAGTATAACACTCAAAATATTGTATAATACACATAATTTCCATTGGTCCCATCACCGCATGTCCACAGACACATACAAAAACGAAAAAAACAGAGCAAATATAATGTGCTTCATTTCCTCGTGGATAAATGACCAAAACGGAAAATTTTAAGTAGGTAATTGAAGTAAACAAAAGACGATTAAATTGAAAAAAAAATCGCGTCTATGATGCACATGGTTGAAACTGTTATACGTAGGTAGGTACTCCATTATTTATAAAAAAAAACCTCTTCATTCTCGTACTTTAATTAATGTATCAATTACCTATTTTTATACCTACCGATACCTATTTTATTTCATAAAAGAAAGTATTACAATATCTAGTTTATATTACGATTCCTAGAGTTAGCGTTGTTTTGAGCAGAGTTATAGTTGGCCTATTATTTATACTGCCGCAATCCACATAAAAAGGTCTCCCATTTGCTGGTCCACATAAAAACTATAACTAATAAGAAATAGTGCATTCAATTTACGTTACCCATGAAACTGATGATAGTAAAAATAAAAAGAAAGAAAGAACCCTCCGACGAAAGTAGGTGCAATATTTCACAGCTCCCATATAAAAAGTCCATCAGTTCAGAGCGTTCCAAACAAAAATGGTCGTAACACGAACCGTGAAAAAGATTCGGAAGATAACTTTGTCAAAGGTAACTCTTTATAAGGAAAACAGAGAGGTCCTTCCCTAGTAAAGTACTGAAGAGGCTTTCAAAACGAAATGGCTATTCTGTTCAGAAAGCTGTGCTGAAGTATTATTTTCTTTGTGCACAGGATATTTGAGTATTTTACTTCGACTTTTGAATATTTAATTACTAAATAATGAGAATTTTTAAAGAGCAGTATTTTCGTTGCTTAAGTAGTAAAACTTGGCGAATTGCATTTTGTTACCTATAAGAATGTTGGAATATACTTTCGTAAAACAGAATGAGTTTCGGGGATGGCACTTTAAGATGTTTGCTCGTGTAGAGCGTCTAGCTAGGCAAATAACTTTAGTTCAACGACTTCGAAATTCTTAAGATTTTATAATATTTGTATTTTATTTATATATAAGACCTAATACGGAAGTCAAATGGCGAACCATATTTATCGAAGATACGGGATATTTTGTAACGACTTTGATACACTAAACGTTATTGATCGGAGATAATGTATAATTCTGCTTATCTTCTTTTTTCTATCGTTCAACCATTAGGTACGACCATTAGCCATTGCAATAGCAACAGTAGCATTGTTTTTACCTTGTAGCTATATTACTGCGACATTGCGCGCTAGATAGTCATAGATTATCGCGCCGTAACTAAGATGGTGTCAAGCACTTCGTCGCAGATCGCATATGAAGTTTTTATCGCAACAACGCAACACGAATTCAATGTAGTCATAGGATTAGAAGAGTTGACCGAATATGGGCTCATCCGTCATAGATGAGATGCGTGAGTCTCTCCGCCGCCTTGCTGAATTCGAAGCCGGTAGTGAGCAGAGCGCTGTCGTTCTGTTGCCGCTTCCGCCCCGCTGTCCACTTCAACTAAAGATAGTCGAATAGGCATTTGTTCAGGAACATCAGGAAACGGATTCTGGTAGGTAATAAATCAAATAAACAAAATTTCCTTCACGAATTTTATTCTTATTTTTCAATTTCATGGTACTTGTCATAAGATTTCGTAGTAACGGTTAGATAAACTTGTTATCTTACAAATCAACTGATTATGTAAATACGAATTTAACTATTTATACACGAAATAAAAATGTATTTACAATTACAAGTCTGAATACATTTTCCTAATAAGACAATTTAATGTTGAACATAACAATAACATCATCTAAATAAACAAAACCAACTTTTATACATTTTGTAATAAAACAGACAGATACATTAAATTTAAATTTGAATATGGCATGACTGATCCAAACTAACACACCGTATGCGACACAGATGTTAAAATTTTCACGTGGAACCGTAAAAATTCTATGATAAACGATAAAGGCTTTTTTTGTGAATGCACGCTTTAGCTCGTAAAACGTGATACAAGGTGTTGCTAAGAATTTCTGATACCAACGTGCATGGCATAAGTTGCGTTTTAAAATTTATTACACTGTTCCGACTGAAGTTTATAGTCTACAAAGGCTTTCTGTATTCGTTTGTGAATAAATATATTATACACTCTGCAAATTTCATAGCCCTGTTTTTGTTTCGTTTTTAAGAGGACAGTCTCAATTCTCTTTCTCCATACAAACGTAGTCGACGTTTTCCTCCCTGGATAAAGACATTAGAGGAAACATGTTTATGCCATAAAACCTATATCTGTCATGACTATGCCATTACCTTTTGTTTTTTTTTTTATTTTCTAATTAGAATAGTAATAAAAAAGAAATATCAAAAGGTTGGGGCATAGTCATGACAGATATAGGTTTTATGGCATAAATATATTTGCTCGAGGGAGGAGGGAGGAAACCGTCGACTACGTTTGTATGGAGAAAGAAAATGGAGACTGTCCTCTTAAGGTTGTCAACAATTCTGTATTGCGCAGAGACACAGTACCAGATAAAAATATGATTTTATCAATAGATATTAGATAAAGATATGGTTATGTTATAATCACGCTGACGGTGGTAATTACATAACTTAATGATCCTTCCCAACACTTAAAAGTGGTGATGAATTTTTAATAAGTGTGGTAGTTGGTCAAAGTGTGGGGCAAAATAATCTACATATCTAGAACTACAGAACTTTGCTCGTAGCCTGGCACGCTAAAAAGGAAACTTAATAGTTAACTATTTTTTAACATTCATTGTTTATTCTTCTCGTAAGCTATATAAAGTTTTCAATGAATGTTCATTTCCAATTTTATAAATTTGCCACAATAAAACTCAATATTGCAAAATCGGTAATTTGTATGTGGTCGTGTGTAATATGTGGTATCTCATTTTAATTACCGGGTGTATTTGTGGGTACTTTCGATGTATAGTCGTTTCAATTGTATTAACAATTGAAACAAAATTGAACATTGAACAGAAAGAAAACCATTATTAATATAATATATTTTATCATCTGTGTGCCACACTTTAAGAAAACATATCTCGGAAGAATAATTTAAAATTCCTAATCAACAATAATAATAATATTTATCTAGATTTAGTACACAGTCTTTAAGATTCTAAGCTATTTACAGTATTGAAGTCTAGTCATTTTGAATGACGATAGCAAAACAATAATTTTAGGGGTCATTCTTCACAAATTGTGAGATTCTTAAATGTACTTATCCATGTCTAAAACGAATGATGGTGTTCATGAATTGACTATTCTTTTTGGAAATCACTCAAAATAACATAATATTTTCCAATAGATCTTACGGAGAATACGAAAATCAAAATATTTAAATTGATATTATAAAATAACAGATCCATTTACAATGGATAGTAACCGTTATTATTTACAAAGATAAAGATAATTTACATAATACAGTATTAATTACAAAGTACATTATATTTAGATTTTTATCCATATTGATACATAACTACCAATATACCGCACTCCATCACATTCCAAAATTACATATTACTATAAACCTTAGAGAGTCGAGTTACATGTAGTTAATAAAATACGTCCAATTATTTAGTTATTTACAGGGCTTGCTTTCTCGATATTTACAACCATATGGAGCTCAGTGTCACTTTGTATCGGCGATGCTGACACTGACTCTTACACATAATTGTAAATATCTTCCATATCTCATACGTTCATTTCTGACATCGCTGCTTGAGGAACCCTTGACTTTTGGAAGTGTTGGGGAGGGGATGATGGCGGAGGAAGTGCATTTCCGTTTCCTGGACCTTGGGATTGTCCAGTTTGAGCCTGCACATCCGGCAAATTACTAGCACTACTTAAAAAAGTAGCGTTCTTTGGCAACGTCATACAATTCGACGAATTACACATTTGATTCTGTTGTTGAAAATTACTGAAACCGACTTTTCTAGGCAGCGTTGTGTGGCCTCTATTTGTTGGAGGACTATTATTTTTCTGTGACAAATTAGACATCTGTATTCCCGTGTGACAGACATTCGGACAGTTAGGAGATGTGAAGTGAGGCACACGGTTCGTCATAGCAATTATAGCGTTCTTATCCTGATGATCTATGTCGACAATCGTGCTCGAACTCTGTGAGTGACCGACGAAATAATGGGGATGTTTCGATGATACGCTGTCAAAAGTCGTATTGTGATTCCGTTTCTGCTGTTGCTGCAACGCTTTAACTTGCAACCGTGTCTTGTCTCTCTGATAATAAACGCCAGCAAATATTAACACGTTGAGAATGAGCAACGAACACCCTATAGCTATAGTGACACTGAGAGCTGTTGAATATGCAGTGTAGCCTGCAACTTCTAAATTAGATACATCCTGAGCGGGCGTGTTGTTGGCCTGATTCTGAGTGACGGCCGAGCCGGGCCGAGCGGACATAACGCTTATACAGGTTGTTACGTAAGTGTCCATAGTCGTCGTCGGTACGTCTAGGGTGACGTTGTAAATTGGCTTGCGGTAAAGTTCTAGCGTCGGGTCGAAGTAGTTAGCCCGGGTGAGGGGATCGGGCCGGACTAGGCCGTCGTACAACTCTGGATCGTTGTGGTTTCGAAAAAGGTTGTGTTTGGCGACCACGTCCTTCATTCCCGCTCTATGGATCTCCGGGATTAGCCGCAGCCAAACGGACAGCTGATGCGCCCGGTAATGGTTTTTCATGCGTGGCTTCATGCCTGCAAAGGAATGCCTTGTGTGAAACGGGTTACGAATTTTTGCGGAATTGTATTTGGGTCGGGATGGCATGAAAAAGGTCGAGGTAATTAACTTTGAAATTGATACGGCTTGGGTTTATGTTGGCAAGTTTAAATTTATAGAGACGTTTAAATATTTTAATAGGATTGTACGTAATCGCATTGTCCATAAAAATGTCAAAGAATTTTTTATACAATATTTGAATAAGTATAAAGACTTAAATTTCGTACAATAAAAATCCCGTTTAACAAATTACTTTTCATTTTTAACAAACCAAAACTACGAGTATTTTCATCAAGAACACAACAATTGTACAAATGAAAGTAATCTGAAAATGGATACAAAAAAGCCGTAAACAAAACCATTACAGTAACTATATTTGAACCATTAACAGAAAACAATGGCAAAGGAAAATCGATCTTAAATCTAGGTCAATACGCACCGATTTCCAAGTACTTCTGGTGAAGAGTGTCGTATTCATCCCACACTATGCTCTTGTACTTGTTTCGCTCCCTCGATATAGGAAGGACTGATTCTTGACGTTGAGCCTCATTCGGGTTCCTGTACAAATAGACGGCAAGATTTATATACGAACGCCATTGTTCTCTAGGGACGTAGAGTAAATTGTAGTGTTTGTTAAAAATTGCTTGCTTTGCTGTTTTGTTACAGTCAAGTAGGTCAGTGTTAGGTTGAACAAATAAGGCTTTCGGCAAACTGACACCGTTATGGACTGGCGTGGCTCAAGTTACAGGGATTGATTGATAAATCACATTATTTTCAGTTTACGCAGCGCTTTTGTTTACGAACGACAATCATTCTGACTTGTCCAAAGATTCTGTTTTACCCAATAGCAGCAAGGTACCTACCTACTTTATTTTTATACTTTATCTTTAAGTGGACAGTCTACCTACTCTATTCTCCATACAAACTTTACAAAAGTAGTCGAGTGTTTCCTCCCTGGATAAAGATATTTAGAAAAGTATGTTTATGCCATAAGTCCTATATCATGCATGACTGACTATGCCCCATACGTTTTGATTTTTTTCATTTTCTAATTTTTCTGGATTTCATTTCTATTCTAATTAGAAATAATTAATTAAAAATTGAAAAAAAAAAAAAACAAAACGTAGGGACATAGTCATGGCAGATATAGGTTTTATGACATAAACATATTTAGATTCTTCTTCTGTTTTCGCGATGTTGTATTGAAATTAAAGACATTTTTCGGTTTGAATCGCGTGGTTTTTATTACTTTTAGCATTGTTACAACGCTCAACGTTTCGAGACCTTTCCAGGTCTCTTCTTCAGGATAGACTAAGATGTGATTTGTCATTCTAATGTATTAAAAAAGTTACAGTGAGACTACCGTCTTATTTTTAAAAACTATTAAAATGTTATCAAAAACGTTCCTGTCTATGCAGGTTCCAAAATTGCAATGATTATTATTTCATCATCATTTCAGCTGTAAGAAGTCCACTGCTGGACATAAGCCTCCCTCATAGATTTCCAGATGCTTCGGTCATAAGTGGCCTGCATCCATCGTGAACCCGCGGCCTTAACTAAGTCGTCCGTCCAATCTCGTTGGTGGACGTCCAACGCTGCGCTTTCCGATCCGCGGAATTATTTACTTATTTATTTATTAATATTTATTTACAATGATTATTATTTACTTTATTGTTAATTTTTATTATTAAATTTTATTATTTAATTTTAACTCTATTACTTTTATTTACTTTATTATTATTTTACTTTATTATTTACATTTTATTTAGCCTATCATTACCAACTATGCACAAATCACCTTTCAACGATTAATTTATCACTACGTGACTTCGCAAACGCGCCCCTTCATGACTTCTTCTCATTCAAATTAAATAATAAAATTTAATAATAAAAATTAACAATAAAGTAAATAATAATCATTGCAATTTTGGAACCTGCGTAGACAGGAACGTTTTTGATAACATTTTAATAGTTTTTAAAAATAAGACGGTAGTCTCACTGTAACTTTTTTAATACATTAGAATGACAAATCACATCTTAGTCTATCCTGAAGAAGAGACCTGGAAAGGTCTCGAAACGTTGAGCGTTGTAACAATGCTAAAAGTAATAAAAACCACGCGATTCAAACCGAAAAATGTCTTTAATTTCAATAAACATATTTGTTCTAATATCTTTATTCAAGGAGGAACCAGTCGACTACGTTTGTATGGAGAAAGAGTAGGTAGACTGTCCTCTTAACTGGGTTTGATAGAAAATGTTTTAGCATATCGGTGTCTTACATTCTATTAAAACAAAATGGCATGTATAATCGCATCTATTCGCATGATTTCGTTGTTGAGTTACACATTTTTTAGATATATATTTCTGACTTAGACGAAATTAATCCATATTTGAAATTTTTCTACATACAAACAACACTGATTTAAGTAATTACAGCACTGCAAAGATTTCTTTATGACCAATCAATCAATTAATTTTAAAATACTCAACTTATCTAGGTATATAATTCAATGTCCTGACTGATCTATATATCAACGCAGAGCTCAAACCGCCCTAGGGACATGAAATTTGGAGAGTGTGTTCTTTGTAATGCGTAGGCATCCACTAAAAAAGGGATTTTAGAAAATCTCGCTAGATCCGGAGTTACGTGAGTGAAACCGCGGGACGCTGCTAGTATCTGCATATAGTCAACTGAGTAGAATAAGGAGAAAGTAGGCATTAAAGAAACGAAATACCATATAAAAGAAAAGTTCCCAACATTATTCACCGTTCTGACGCGAAGCAAGGCAAGCCGGGAAGTTGGCCGTTAGCGTTCGGGGCATTTTACTCCCGTATTCAACGAATCGAGAAAATAATGATACACTGTTATTTTTTATTTTGTTTTATTGCTTTTGTTCGCGAGTGGAAAATAAATCTGGGCCCGAAAATCCTGATTCAAGGGCTTTATTTTTTATTAATACGGGCTATTTTTGGTATTTTGTATTTTTTTTGTTTCGTTTTTAAAGTAAATTGATTGAGGGTTGGGGTGAATGATTATTTAACGTTGTTGCTTTTGCAATTGCAACATTTCGCTTTTAGCAAAATTTACGTTGATATTGTTCTTTTATTTCGAAATGAGTAATGAGGACTTTATAATTAAAATTCGTAGGTACAACGTGGTAGGTTTTTTAATACTAGATTTTTTAAAGTGTTTTGGATATTTTGAGACCATGTCATTCTGCAACTTTGACATTCTGCGACCATGACATTTTGCACCCGCATGACATTAATCAACTTGGACATTGTGCACCTAAACGGGTACAACAAGTACCATGTTCCTAACAACTTATAATTAGGTTAAGTACAAATTTAATAAATAAGTTAATAATAAATAAGTTAAGTACAAAAATACAATAAACTTAAAAGATAAATTAGCTACTAAAAAACTGAATAAAATGATAATATGAGACCTTTTAGTACAATATGTCGAGTGTGTATCCTCGAGAAAAAATAATAACTTACATGATAAATTTGTTAGATACCAAACACGAAACTATTTTGAGGTTTCAATTTATGAAATAACAAAAATAATAGAGGGTATAAGGGTTTTATCATTTCAATCTGTTTCGATTAACCGTTTGGAAATCACGCACATGAAGATTACGACCCGAAAATTATGTTATTAAAACTAAACACAGTGGAAACAATTAAAGTGCCGTGTAGACCTGGCATAGAATAGGGTTGCCCCATCTCTTCCCGTGGCTGTCGTAAAAGGCGACTAAGGATTCTAAAGGTGACTAGTACCTAAACTTTAATTAAGCAGTTTATCTACCACTCGCGGTGGTGGATAAACTGCTATGTTCCTATGATGGTTGGTGTCAGCCAGCCTGACCAGCCGTAAAAAAAAATATTTTGCTAAAAAAATTGTAAAATTACTTGCACCCGGTGGAAATCTAACCCTCAACCTTCTGCATTGCAGTCAGGCCTTCGCCCGATGCGCCACAGAGGCCGTCATTGAAATCTACTGTAATTATTAACTATATGTCCTGAATACCTTATAGTTTGTTTGAATCAATCGAACTTCAATTCGTAGGTTTATGATAGTGGGTTCAGTACTCAAATAAAAAACATAATATGTCAATTTTTTCCAGTTAAATAGTTATCAATTTGTCTAAAATATCCCTTTGAACAGAAACAAAATACGTTAAACCAAGAAACGTATTTTCTAAGAGCAAAGATTTCAATAAAGTTAATTTAATTTAGGTACCTACTTTGTTCCAAATTATTTGTTTATGTCTATTCATTTCAAAGTCTTGAAAGTAAATAATATTTGAAATTGAGTTTGTTTTGAAGAGGAATTGGACACCACCGAGAACTCAACTTTTAGACTATTCCTAGAATTTATTGGATTTATTTACTTCAGCCTTTGATGTAGTATCAAGAAATTGTTTTTTTTTTTACAATTTAAGTACCTAACTGTCATTACCATCTACCACGAATATTGGACCACTCACACTGCCCAATCCAAGCCAGACCATTAACCAACCCAAGGCAAACCTGCTATCGTCTTTTGATAGTTTAATTAGTTTTTTTTTCTTGATCGTCTTTAGTTTCTGTTTCGATCGTGTTTTGTTTGCAGTTTTTTTAATGGGTTTGAAAGTCAACGACTATGACGAGTCCATAATACTGTTAGACTACACAGTCTAAAGTACAAGCCAGTAAGGTTAGAACACACTCCGATTAAACGCAAGCGGTTTACGTATAGCTGAAAACGCAGAACCGCGTATCAACACGCATAATCAATCAGTCATTGAAAAAACGCTAATGCGTAGGCTTGTATTACATTTTTTGCGGGTTCAGATCTACGGGAAAACGCAGGCGTTTAATCGCAGTGCGTTCTAAGCCTAAGCAAGTATTTTATTATTTTTTATTGGGTGTTTGTATACTGGATTGGCTTACTGGAATCGTTTTATATGTTGGCATCGTGTGGATGTTCCTTAAATAAGGTTTTTACAATTTATTAGGCCGCAACTAGTTGTAAAAATATTTATCAAAGTAAAAAGCAATAAAAAGTATCCTTCACATACGTTTTCCCTTCCACTTAAACGAAAAAGGTTTCTTTGTACCCAGATAAGTACTTTTCTATCAATTGGACGTAAGAACACTCGTGAAAACCATTATCGTATCAAGTTATACCCAAAGAGTTTGACAAATTAATAGATGGAGCTCTGACAAACCTTTCAAGCTTTCGCTTAAAGGCTTCCCATAAAATCGTATTTTACTATTTATTCCCTTCTTGAGTATTGCCTCTAGAGCAATTATAAAATTATGAATTGGGCCATATTTGCAAAGAAAACATGGCAACACTTTTGTATAGGGAAGCGAAAGCTCTGCTAAGCCCGCGACATTAGTAAGTATTCTACTTCTTACTAAAATGTAAACAATGCTTCAGCATAGTTTAATTTTCTAGAAAACGGTTTCGCAACACAAAAGCTTTAGTAAAACGTTGCAAAATTAACAAAAGTTGTTGAACCGTCTTTAAGAAAAATTTAACAATTGAGGCATTCTTGAAACGTTTTACTTGTAGAGTACGTGCTCTTGTTAACTTCTGGGTACGTAATCTGACAGCTTCGCACTTTCAATTTGGCAGAGCTTGTACGACATGCAAGGCTCGGGACCGGTAAAAAAATAGAAGTTAATACCGGATTATTTCGATTTTACTTCGAACTATCATAAGAACAAGAACGTTCAAAGAACACTATTATAACCTAAATAAGCTGGTTAATAAAGAAACCTAATCATGCAGAATGTAGACTTGATTAGATTATTTTTACGTGGAACGGAAAGCCAGTCTTTATTGTTTTAAACCGATGAATGTGGCAAGAACGATTTAAAAATGTTCCCCGAAAAACCGGTTTAAAAATAACGATTTCAGGATCGAAACCGAAATGAAAATGTTTTCCGCCAAGTACATGACAATGGTTTTGGAAATTTAATGAGTATCGGAGCCCTAAAAACAGGTAGGTGATTGCCGCGGGAGCGGAGTTATAGAGTAGAGGAAACGCCACAAATATGATCGGCTAACTGGCTGGCTGCCTTTTTGTACCTTTCGCCAGTGAAAAGCAGTTAGTTGGGGAGTGAAGACTATCAGTTTTGCAAAGGAATTGAGCCGCCGTCTTAGTGGTCGAAGGCTTGATTACCGCTCTGGATCATACCTATTTGGTGCAAAGGATAGCTATTGCCTTACAAGCCAAGCGCTAGTCGGACTCGCGCACGAAGGGTTCTGTATTACTATCACAAATGGGTACGGAACCCTAAAATGAACACTGGACCAACCAATCCATGAACGCAACAGTCTATCATTCTAATCACTAGATGGCGCCAGTAGTAAAAATACATCGTTACGTTTTTATGTCAAAAATCACATTTGTGTTATGGGAGCTCTCCTTAAACATTTGTTTTTAGTATTTGTTGTTATAGCGGCTACAGAAATACATCCTCTGTGTAAATTTCAACTCTCTAGCTATCACGGTTTACGAGATACAGCCTGATGACAGACGAACAGACAGCGAAGTCTCAGTAATAGGGTCCCGTATTTACCCTTTGGGTACGGAACCCTAAAAACTGCTAGCATCCTTGGCTTCTTTGCACCAGGTACGATCAGAAATGGTTTATTTGATTGACTATGTGTGATTGTTGTATCAAAATGGGACGTTTAAAATAAAAATAATAGGTAGGTACCTAGTTAAATGGGACAATGCTGGAATTAATTAAATGGTAACCACGGCGAGGCGAGGCCGAGGCGGTCAATTGCAAACTGAATGATCAACGTTAGTAGGTAACCAAAGTTGTGCGGTCGGTGGTGTAAAATCGATTACTTAGTAATTAAATGAGATGATTGAGGTGAACAAACGATGTGAAATATAAATAACTAGCAGCAGCCCGTGGTTTCACCCGCGTAAGTCCCGATTCTGTTTGAATTTTGAAAAATTTCATTGTTACCTTACAAAGAACACACTCTCCAAATTGCATGTCCTTGTGATCACAGGTTTGGGCTCAACGTTGATATACTAGTATAGTTCAGTTATTCAGTCAGTCAACACTTGAATTTTATATGCTTAGATAATGTCATAGGTAAGTTCATCAATAAGGAGAACAAACTGCTCTATCTATCCCCTCGCAAAGATCGAGGTAACATAATTAAAAAGTAAATTATTACGCGATTAAAACCCGGAAAAATATAAAATTAAGGGCTTTATCTATATTAGACTCTTATAAATCTACGTTTGTACCAAAGTCAACTCACCCTGTTCTGACGAAATTCGCCACGTACAAGATGAAGGCTTCCGATAGGGCCACTTCAGATTTCGTGTAATTTTTGGGGAAGTGGCCTAAACCGTCGACCAAGGGTGCTCCGAAGAGGTAAGGTAATTCTTCACCATGGACCGAGCCCATTCGCTAAAACAATATAGGTACACATTAAAAGAAAGAAAATACGTTCAGACAGACACACAACTTACACAGTACATAATCAACCCTCACATGTTCGCACACCAAGATAAAATATGTCGAGGTAAATTGGCCGCTCCCCGTGGCTATACTCGCGTAAACTCCGTAGTAAAGTCCACTATGTCACAATGTCCATCAAATCAAAAGGAAAATAGTATATCAAAGTGTCCACAGCGATCGAAATCTTCTTTTTCGTGTCGATGGCACAAAAAAATGTCAGGGGAATGTGGTTAAGCCCGCCCACTCCAGTATGTAGCGAGATCTTTGTCTAACAGACTTAATTTAATATTCTGTGGTACAAACACGAAGATCCTATACCGAAATATCCACGAAGATAAGCAATATAGGAAGCAAGGAGTCGGAAGCGAACTGTTGATAACAAATGGATCTAAATGATACGTAACGAGGATCCGGCCTTGACGTGATTCCATTTGGGGTTTGATATTTGAAAACCATGATTTGGGCATGTTTTCTTTATGGTAAAAAGAGGAGTTCTTCTTCTAGACAGGTAAATAGTAAAGATGGTATGTATAGGTAGGTAATAAATAATAATAGTCGTAGGTATTATAAGTACTATATTTTTCTAGGTAACAAAACATGGTATACCTTACCTACCTAAGAATGGGTTTCTAAAGTTTGAACACTGTTTAGTTTACATCAAATAGTCCTTGACATTTTGAAGTAATGTCAAGGACATTTTGCCGTTTGACGAAATTAGTTGATTTATAAATTTGTAGTTAATTTACTCTATGAAATCTGAAATGTATCCATTGATATGAAAACAATTTTTCGGTTACGTAGGTAAATAAAACAATGCGATTAAACACTGAAAACTGAGTTTTATTTCAAAATATTGTTTTCGATTAGGAGAAAATTTTATTACCATTTCTCTGTTTCTGGAGACAGAAAATTCTGGAGGAAAAAAAGATTTCAAAGGACAAATCCAAATCCAAATTCTCTATGTTCAAGATACAAGTGACCCTGAAGTTGATGTCCAGTGTCCTAACGATACTAAATAAAACATTTTTGACAACATTGTCTCAAACATAAATAATAAATAAATAAACATACCTGTGGATAATCCCCATCTTTCGTCTGGTAGTCGAATACATAGAAGAAAGCATTGGGGCCGGAGTCGGGTGAACTTTTGGCCACGCTCAAGAAGTCTCCAGTTTGGACGAGCGGGGCGACGTATTGTGCATCTGACAGGGCCAGAACTGCTGCATCCCGTGTGTTTATTGGGTGCTGGAATAGAGGGTTTTAATTAAAATAAAATAAAATAAATAAATAAATTCTCTGAACAACACACAGCGCCATCTAGCCCCGTGGTAAGCTACTAAGCTTGTGTTACGGTGGCTAGACAACGAAAATGAGGTACAAATGTAATAACAAACTATTGTAGTTGGGTTACCCCTTCTCTTCCCGTGGGTGCCGTTTTAGGCGACTAACCCCCTTACTTATAAACAATGACTAAGTTTCTGTAACATTTGTACCTGTCTGTTAACTCTGTTAACTACTCATGTCACGGTGAAAGACAAACGATACATATTTTATGCAGATGTTTATAAGTAAGGGGGTATGTGATCTGGCCGAGAATAGGGGACCCATAGTTCTTCCCGCGCGCTGGCTAGTATTTAGGTTCCAATGAGGGTTAGTGTCAAGTAGGCGACTGGCCATAAAATCTACTTGCAGTAGGTTAAGTCAATAAGACTTATCTACTGTATTTTTAAGCAGACCCCGGGTCCCGAGAGGGAAGCAACCTGGAACATCGGTCAAATGAGGAGTATCCTTAAAACTCTATTATCTATTTATAAAAAATTCGAAGTCGTGACTGATCTATATATCATCGCAGAGCCCAATCCGCTGGTTCTAGAGATATGAAATTTGGAGCGTGTGTTCTTTGCAATGTGTAAGCATCCACTAAGAAAGGGTTTATGGAAAATCCCGCGAGATATGGACTTACGCGGGTGAAACCGCGGGACTTTACTTGTCTAGTATAACCCGAAAACATTTACATAACAGATGATCTGAACCATACGTATGTAAGTAAGTATATCCATTATTTTTATGGCCACCATCTTTTGTAGCAATCTCCTACAAACTCGTTCCACGTAACAACTACCAGCAATTCTGCACAACTGCAACATATTACCTAAGAATATTCAGTGTGCATTGCGCGCCATATATACGTCCAAGACACCCAAGTGGCTATGCATCTTGTAAATTGTCCCGGCAATCTATTTTAAACTTAAAGTACTGTGAAATACAGTCCAAATTGAAGGTGTTACTACCACGGCTATAGCGGTCAGTATTAAAATAATGGTGCTAGAGTATTTTGAGGTTTAAACTTTAAAGTGTTGGAATAGAGTTTGAATTTGGTTGGTCGAGACTGTATCTTAATAAGTCTAAGATGGTGTAACGATTGCGCTGTACTGTATTACAAACAGTACTTATAAACGATGACTAAGTTTATGTAACGTTTGCCTGTTGACTTTGAAACGTTATGTTTCAGTAAAAGACAAACGTTATATAAAGTTAGTCATCGTTTTTAAGTAAGGGAGTAAGATATTACAAATAAATAAATTAGAAAGTAAATATAATCTAGATTTCTAGAAAACTACCTTGAATTCAAAAAAGTTGTAGAACCAGTTGCCTAGTACCTCTAGAACAACCCCCTTTCGGCTTAATACCCACTCCTCAGAATACCCTGTTTACCTTCAGATACAATGCAATGATGCATCAGTTAAACGATAAATACAAAATACGTAATATAAACATTTACAGTCAAGATATAATCCCAAAAAAAAACTATAACACATAAAAATATACAAAACGACACTCATAAAATATTCGCTCAAACAACTTTAAATAAAACTACAACAAAACTATAAAAATTAAAGCACGAATACTTTACTCCCTTTTTACAATTCAATCAACCGACCGATAAAACATCAATAAAACAAACGGTTCCGAATGAAAACCGGTAACGAAGCGCAAACTCGTAACCTAACTTGAAATGAAAAACAGAAAACTTTATCATTGGAAACTTATCGTATAAAATACATCCGGCCCTCTCGACGTTCGCGTTCGTTACAATGAGGATTTGGCAGCAGTTGCTTTCTAGACTACAGTTCGAATAGTGCCAGCAGTGTTGCGCCAAGTCGTCACATTGAGATTTCTTAAGCAGATGCTACACATGTTAGAGACAAAATTTTACCTTGCACGACAATTTACGCGTAACTCAATATTAATGAGCGTTGTGGGGTTTACAAACCCGATCTTGGTATTAAGATAAAGTATCTACTCAAGACTTACTAGTCTACCTACAGACTCAAAAGAAATCCAAGGTATGGAGTAAGTGTTTTATTTTCTGCATTACAGATAAAGATACTATGTGATATTTGTTATTATAGTGGTATTTCTGTTGTCACTATAACAGCAAATAATAAAAACAGAGTAAAATAGATATTTAGAGTGCCAAGCAGTGTTGCGCCAAGTCGTCGTATTGAGATTTCTTAAGCAGATGCTACACATGTTAGAGACAAAATTTTACTTTGCAAAACATTTAACGCGTAACTGAGCATTGTGGGGTTTGCAAAAACTTACTTGGTACCAAGGTAAAATAATATTCAAGACCTATATAGTCTACTCAAAAGGTCTGGGTAAGTATTTTTTTTTGCATTACAGATACAGTATTTCTGTTGTCACTATAACAACAAAATACTAAAAATATTGCACGACGTTACACACAGCGCAATCTAGCCCCAAACTAAGCACTCGGCTAACGGATATATTTATTACACGCAGACCAGAAACAAATACTTATTTTTAGACATAAATAGTTGGACCCAAAAGGAATCGAATCCCCTACCTTCTGCATTGCAGTCAGACCTTCGCCCTACGCGCCACAGAAGCTGTCATAATATTACAACAGTGTGCTATCAGAATAAACTAAGTAGGTCAAGTTAGGTTCTTATCTGCGATGGCAATAATGACCAGCTGTGACTCGTGGTCCTTACGACATCTATTAGGCGTTTCATTAATACTTTTATTAAGAGTCGGATGTTACTTAGTTTCTTATGAATATATACCTAAATGTTTTTCGTTAGGTTAAAACCTATTTAAGTTAGTAAATAATTATCAACGATCGCGAGAAGACAGACTATTAATAATCGAAACGTCGACGAAAGAAAATTAAAAAAAAAAACAAATCGCGTTAGTTTAAAAACAGTTAGACGTCTCTGGAAAAACATATTTTAGAGTAGGTTATGCTACTTTAACTCCAAAGCCAATTTTAAATATTGGCGGTTTCGGTACAATAAATCTGTTAATTGATTTAGGAAACGGTATCTTCTTTCTTACGCATATAAAATTTGGTAAAAATCGGTCGCGCCGTTTCGGAGGAGTACGGTAACTAACATTGTGACATGGAAATTTTATATATTAGAAAGATTTCGGATCGGATCGGAGAATCGGCTACTATCTATAATTTAAAAGGCAAAACAACGTTTGCCGGGTCAGCTTGTTTTTATATAAAATAACGACAAAAGAATAACCACTTATTAAGATCCACTATTTCAGTCAAAAACCCCAAACAAGATTAAATTGCCAATATTCCAGCAAATCAAAACAAGAACTAAATCCACAACCATTATCCCTATTACCCTACTCTCTTACAGTATCCCTAATACATCTTATTAAATAAATTAGGTTCCTACATCGCATTAGCCTTTCAGCTACCTATTCACTACTGGGACCGATAATAAATGTGACAACGTAACCTCGTCTTTAATAGGTCGATGAACCGTCGTCGGTAAAAATCGATTAGGGCATTTGAGTCAGCTCAGAATCCTGTGGAGACTGCGTATGCTAATGGATGGAGGTTCACATGAGGTAAATATTACAGCTGATATTTAAATCTAAAAGTGGTATGCATAATTACATTTAGCTAAATGTATTACATAAATATTAAATACATTTTCGGGGTCGTACTTGGTGCAAAGGTTTGCCATTGCCATACAGAGAGGCAATGCTGCTAGCAACCTCGGCTCCTTTGCGCCGGGTACGATCAAGGGCGGCTTATTTAATTCACTTTATTTTTTTATTTGTTTGTGTTATGTAATATGTTAATTCTAAAATAAAATTTAGCTAAATGTATTTAAAGATAATATTTATGCGTCCTCCAGAATTTAGCTCAAATATGAGTCAGCTCAGAATCCTGTGGAGACTGCGTGCGTATGCTAATGGATGTCGGCATGGATGGAGCTTTACATGAGGTAATGTACTAACAGCTGATATTTAAATCTATAAGTGGTTTCATAAACATATTTAGTCATAAATGTATTTAAAGAATATTTATGCGTCCTGCGTAATCGTTTAGAGCATTTGAGTCAGCTCAGAATCCTGTGCGTATAGATGGAGCTTTACATTTGGTTATGTACTAACAACTGATATTTCAATCTAAAAGTGGTTTCATAAACATATTTAGTTACATGTATTTAAGATATTTAAGCGTCTTGCAAAATTTAGCTCTATGAGAAGTGTGAGTCGATGGAGCCTCACAAGAGGTAAATAAGCTCGTTCCTAAACAGATTTAGTTAATTGGGTTTAAAGATATTTACGCGTCCTCCAGAATTTAGCTCTTTTTTATTAAAAATATGAGCCAGCTCAGAATCCTGTGGAGACTGCGTATACCAATGGATGTACATAGGTATGGAGGAGCTTCACAATCACGTAATATTTCAATGTAAGAGCGATTTGCATAAGGTTGTCCTTAAACATATTTAGTTAAATGCATTTAAAGATAATATATACGTCTTGGAAAATTAAGCTCTATTTCATTAGAAACAATTTAAGTAGAGTGCCGAGGTTTCACTCGCATAATACCCGATACTTATGATCCCAATAATCCCGCGATTATTGGGATCATAGGTATCCACTTCCATTACTTAAACTATCTATAGGTATGCAATTTGTTAAATCGATCAAACCGTGAAGAGGGTACAAACAAACAAACTTTCTGATATGAATCTGAAAGTTTGAATATGATTATTAAAATAATTTGGATGGGTTTTTGGATAAGTTTGGTTTATTGAGTCTCAAATTATTGTTTTAGACACATTGACTTCTGGATAGGAATGGTAGGAGGGTAGAGTATTTGACAGTGATTGACACTCGTCTTGCGATATAAACCAAAAGGGTATTTGACGGACGAGTTGATCGTATTTCGCTATTCAACGGGGGTAAAAAAGCAAAATCTCCACCACTCAACACTATCCGATTCCAGTGTTTGTGTGACAAAAAGCTATTTTTTAAATAAAATATTTTAAACTGACAAAAGAAAAATGTTTAACCCACGTTCTCTATTAATTATTTTACGTAATTACATAAAAACAACACCGGAATCGAATAACGTTAAGGGTTAGAGATTTTTTTCTTTTTACTCTCGTTGTGTGTTTCTTGCTCTCTCACGCAAAACCGGTAAACGAATTGCAATGAAACTGGGTAAGTAGATAGCTGGAGTGACACATAGGCTACTTTATATCCCGATATTAAGCGGAATACTCGAGGCACACGGGCATACGAAACCGCGTAGAACGGCTAGTAATAGAATAAAAGTTATCCTAACAATGTGCAACTTTGAAACAAATTTCTAAAATAGGTGTTTTTCAATTCAACAATATTTACTCGGTAAGTAGATAGCTAGAATGACACATGGCACTTTTTATCCCAGAATACTAGATAGATACGAGACATTCGCAGATAAAACCGCGTAGCGTTGCTAGTAATAGAATAAAAGTTATCCTAAGAATTTGCAACTTTGAAACAAATTTCTAAAATAGGTGTTTTTCAATTCAACAATATTTACTCGGTAAGTAGATAGCTAGAATGACACATGACACTTTTTATCCCAGAATACTAGATAGATTATTAGACAACCTGGTTATATTTTGGTTTTTAACCAAAATATAACCAGGTTGTATGACAAACATGCCCCTGTCCGTAGTGTTAAAATGAAACATCATCCCGCCCCTTGGCTTACGGATGAAATACGAAGTCTAATTCATAAGAAAGCCTCTGCAAAAAGTAGATATAAGTGCAAGCCCACTAAGGAGAATGAAGACCTGTATCATAAATTACGCAATCGCTGCAACAGAGCGTGTAGGGATGCACTACGCCGTTATATCCACGGGTCTGTAGAACAAGAAGACTCTTCTAAAGTCTGGAAATTCCTAAAATCTCTGGGGGTTGGCAAATCTCGCTCGAATACTAACTTACCTCAAAAATTGAATATTAATCTTCTTAACCAGCATTTCTCACATTTCATTTCATTTCACAGCATTTCACATTCTTTACTTTAAAAGTTTTTAGCAAATTAAGTTATAGTTAAATTACTTATTAGTCTCAAGGCTAGATTGTAATTGTTATGAGGTAACCATTCAGTTACACCATAATGAGAAAAAAAAAAAAAAAAGCATTTCTCTAGTTCTTCTAATCTTGATAATCTTACTAAATCTCAAACACTTTCGTATCTTTCATCTATACAGCCACCAGACATTTCTCCCTTTTCCTTCGAACAATTCACTGACGTTGACGTTAAGAGGAGCATAAAATCCATTTCTTCCAATGCAGTAGGTAACGATAGCATTAGTCGGAATATGATCACGCCATGAGATAGTGCATGTCATAGCCTTAATGCTGAATGCGTCCATATCTACAAGTTGTTTTCCTGAGGCCTGGAAAGAAGCCCAAGTGATCCCCCTCCCTAAAAAGCCAAATCCTTCTGCCTTTTCCGAGTACCGCCCCATCTCCATTCTGCCATTCTTATCCAAAGTACTTGAACGCCTTGTTCATCAACAGCTAAGTACATTCCTTACCAGAAACTCCCTAATGAACCCTTTTCAATCTGGCTTTCGCCCAGGACACAGCACCACAACTGCCTTAGTGAAGATTACCGACGATATAAGGCTTGGTATGGACAGCAGACAGCTTACTGTACTCTCATTGCTGGATTTCAGCAACGCATTTAACAATGTTGACTTTGACCTGCTTCTTGGAATTCTGAGCTCCCTTAACATATGTCCGTCAGTAATCGCATGGTTTCGTAGCTATCTATGTGGACGCCGGCAACGTATTTGCATCGAACAGACCCATTCCACCTGGAGTGATATAGCTGCCGGTGTTCCCCAAAGCGGTGTGCTTTCTCCTCTTTTATTTGCTGTTTTTATTAACAATATCTCTCACAATATTTCATCTTCTTACCACCTGTATGCAGACGATTTACAAATTTACACTCAGGCACCACTTAACCGATTAAGCTATGCGATTGATACTATAAATAATGATCTGTACAACATTTGTCAATGGAGTAGATGCTATGGTCTTAAGGTCAACCCGGCTAAGACTCAAGCCATTGTAATTGGTAGTTCTAGACTGACTTGCAAAATCAATTTCAATCAATTACCAAACATCGTTTTTGACGGTATTTCGGTACCGTATAGCAAAGAGGTCAGAAATCTGGGCGTTACTATGGATAGCAATCTCACATGGGTTTCGCAGCTGTCTGGGTTGAGTCAGAGGATGTTCGCGTCTAATGCCTCTCTCAGAAGGTTGCGGAATTTCCTTCCAACTGCCACCAAGGTTATGCTAACTCAATCTCTTATGCTTCCTATTCTAGACTACGCAGATGAGTGCTTCCTTGATCTCACCGAGGAACAGTTGGACAAACTTGAGAGGCTCCAGAATCTTGCCATTCGGTTTGTTTATGGTCTTCGAAAGTTTGATCACGTGTCGGAATTTCGCGGTGAACTCAAATGGTTGCCTATTCGTCTGCGTAGAAACTCTCACATCTTATCACTCCTCTACAGAATTCTGTTTGTACCTTCATCTCCTTTTTATCTTAAGTCACGGTTTCAATTTCAACATCCTCCTTCTCAAGCTGTCCGTTCTTCAAAAGCCCTTCTCCTTAAAGTTCCAAATCGTCTTTCCACTTTTTATAGAGATTCCTTCACGGCTCGGGCAGTGGAGTTGTGGAATGCTTTGCCTGCCGTCATCAGACAGTCGAAATCATTAGAAGTTTTCAAGAATTGCGTTTTCAAACACTATCTGCTTATGGCTGAGAAACGTCAAGTCCTATGATTGTGTCACTTTTCGTGTTGTGGTTTGTTCTTTAGTATCATGTAGTATACATATTAAGATAATATATGTATGAATAGGTATATATTTATATATATATATTTTTTTTTTTTTTTTGGTATATATAGTTTAGGTATAGGTATATCATATATGTATGACTTATTGTATTTAGCTATGTTTGTATGTATTTATATTTTATTCACCTTTTTCCTTTGTAAACACCCTACCTTTCACCTGTCTTAACTTCTTGTTCATCCAAAGGTTGCCTGGAAGAGATCGCTATAAGCGATAAGGCCGCCCATTGTGCCACCTAGTTTTAAGTAGTGTATGTTTTCTTTGTAATGTAATTTATTTGGTGTGTACAATAAAGAATTTATTCATTCATTCATTCATTCATAGATACGAGACATTCGCGGATAAAACCGCGTAGCGTTGCTAGTAACAGAATAAAAGTTATCCTAACAGAGTGCAACTTTGAAACAAATATTTAAAATGGCTATTTTTTCAATTCAGAGAAACGTGATAGACTAATTGCCAATTAGAATGTTTAAAGTGCTCATTTAATAAAAAGAATTCAGAATATCTAGACATTTTATTTGAAGTTTGAACTGGTATCGTGCATAATTTTATTTCGAGCCATTTTGTTTGAAGATAAAATTGTAACATAAAATTATTGAGATATTTTGTAGGTACAAGTAGTTACTAGAGGTGATGTCGAAAACATATTTCAGGTTGCTTTTACGTGAAATAAACATAAAAAGTCACAATAGCAGGATTTATTATCAAAAATATCAAATGTTATCTGACAAACGTCATTTTTATCTGACAAACGTCAAATTTGAAATTAAAGATTGACTGAAAAAGATATTTGAAATGATTGTGTATGAATTACTAGCTGTGTTCCGCGGTTTTACCCGCATAAGTCCCGATCCCGTGGGACTTTTCAAAAATTCTTTAAAAAGAACACACTCTCCAATTTTATCTCTCTACTATCAGCGGTTTAGACTGTGCGTTGATCAGTCAGTCAGTCTGGACAAAGCTTTTATAGATATATAGAACGGGAATAGGTCATGGTCGTCGTCGGTTGAAAAATGTGCCCCAAAATGAACAATGTCACGAATATAAAATAAAAAATACTTTATCTTACCTGAACAGTCCTTTCCCAGTCCGTGTACTCGTTAACAATTGTAAAAAATATTTCACTCAAATGATATGTGTACGCGTTCCTGACGTATGTCCTGAAATTAAAATCACAATTTAAACGACAATGAATTAATATTTGTTGGGCTTGGGTGCTGGTGTAGTGGAAAATCATAAAAACTTAAAACCTGAAATAAAAATCATTTTTTTGGTTTTAATCGCGTAATATCACACACGCAGTTAAAACCGAAAAAAAGTGATATAATCGGGGTAAATACTTGGGGACTGCCGCGGTAAAGCTATTGCTTAGTATTTTTTTCTTAAGCATGGTAGGCGGAGTGGGGTGTTAGGTTTTATTTTCGTTACGGAATTTCTTGATTCGGTGACTGCGTTCAAAGCCCGCGATAAAAGCTGTACCTACAATAGCTTAAAAAAATAAAATCAACATCCCGAAAATGTGAGAAAAATCCACTTAAAACCTAATCTGAAATTTAAATAATTTATAGGCTGTTTTTGAAAATCCAAGCCGTTTTTTAGAATCAGACCCCATTAATCTAAGAAGACTTTATATTTTATTCACATTTCAATACTAGGTTACTAATACAGGTAACTCAAAGGATAAAAGGGACCTCTAAAATGTAGGTTTTCACCTTTAAACTAATGGTAACTATTTTCGTGTATAAAATTGTACATAAGTAGTTGCAGTATTCTTTGTAGATACCTACAAATAAAATGTGCTAAATAGTAATCAGGAAAAATCGCATTTTGATGCATGTTGCATTTTAGGCGAAGTAGTTTTTTGCCTATGTGACAAGTATTTTCATCGTGGTCATTATCATTCACTTAAATAATGAGTGTTATTTTTGGGTTAGGGGCGAATGGTCTCTTTCGAAACTGGGACCGGGGCCTGTTCGCCGCTTCTCTAATTTGTTGGTGGTCAACTGGGCCCACATCCTAAGCAAACGTGGGCCAAGTTGTCCACTAACAAATTTGAAAAGGGGCAAATGGGCTCGGTCCCATGATCCCATCCCAGTTTCGAAGAGGATTAGCAACCTTTTTTGAAGTCAATTAAAAAGTAGAGTAAGGTGACTGTTTTAGGGATGTACACTGATTACTCGAAGACGGCTTGACTGATTGAAATTATTCTTTTTAGGGTTCCGTACCTAAAGGTAAAAACGGGACCCTATTACTGAGTCTTCGCTGTCTGTCTGTCTGTTTTAATCGTAAAGTGGAAGCGAAAGGTTAATTTTAGAGGCCATTTTTTAATGATTTGTTTATTATTCTCTCTTTCGTTATTATAAGTAGGTATACATTTATTTTACTACACAAGTACCCAATTGTTATGTATTATTCAAAGAGTGAAGCCCAAATTATTGGTCAGCACGCGCACTGCAACCGATAATTTTCACTTGTAAAAACAGTTTGGAGTTTTCAATTGATATTTGGTTGCCCACATAACTTTATTATAAATGATTTTATGAATAAAATTGTTTGTACCAAAAATCAACTATTGTATTTAAAACACAATTTTATTTAAGTTGACAAACAAATAGGCATTGTTGTTACCACTACCAAAATTATATAAAATAGGCAATAGGTATACGAGTATGTGAACAATGCATTAAAAGCAATTTGATGGTAAAATTATGATAAAAGCATAGTAAGTAGGTATAACGTGGCTATTGGAGCTCTTTGGGCTAGTTGTACGGGTTAAGTAACGCTTGGTGCAGTCATTACTTGGATGGGTAATTGATAATTTGTGGGGCAAAAAATCATTTTCTCGAGCTCCTTCCGTGCAGTCTCATCGCAAATATCAAGTATCGCAAAAACAAACGAAAATTTTGTTTTGATTTCTTTCCTTTAAATTTGTAAGTCATTTTAATAAATTGAACAACCTCCTATCAGAACAAAGACATAGATAGGAGGTCACACCGGTAATCGCATTGGACTATCCGAGCTAAGATCTAGTGGCCCCCCAACCTATTTGAAAATTCATCTCATGAATACAAATCTGAAAACTCGAGACCAAAAATTGACTCTTAAAATTTTCACGATAACCGAGTTGTTCTTTATTCTTATCTGAAGAACACAATTTAAACTTCACGGTAGGGAAAGGTAGAAATTTTATTAACTGTCTTTACAAGAACGTATATTCCAAGTGCCCCGCGGAGGGCTATATCAAAAGTGATATTATCTTCAACCTCATTAAGAGATCTCGAGTTAGCTAATTTTAAGAGAGGTTGTTGTAGGAAAATTATTTGAAATGGTAATTTTAACCACTTCGAAATAAGGATAAATTGGGATTACATTCTGCGAAAGGATCGGCTTAAATAATTACAGTTGGGATATTCTCAGTCCCAAATTTGTAGCAACTACGTCACCAAAATCGCTTTCATCAAATACAATGACCTGTAACGTCTTATTGTAATACATCCAATATCGGCTGATAGCAAGCGAACTGTTTTCATTACCGTCCATTCGTATGTAGTCGTGTGACCGACCCGCCTTCAAACACCAATTTGCTGAATAAACAACAGGGCTCACCTTATTATTCTGTCCCTCCTCTCGCCCTCGAAACCGTTCTGTATATCCTGGGCCGAAAATTTCCAAAGCGCCTCACTTGTTACAACTCCGAACAGTAAATCATATTTGTTCTGTCCACCTCTTATCCCGAAAATCCTGTCTCCGCTCCGTTTGTCAGCTTTGAAATTATTTACGCCAGAGACGCTTGTGAACCCTTGAAGGTCGTTCGGGATAAAAAAGGTGAGGAGTTCTTTTGCGTAATCAGTCTTCACAACTACTCCGTCTACTGACGGACCGAAGGCCGTCAAGTAACTTGGAGTGTTTATATCTGCTGACATCAGCTCATCCAGAGACACTTCTCGGAGACAGTCTACTATCAACTCGTGGTCTTTGACAATGTCTTCAGGAAGCGAGCAGTTAGACTGTTTTGCAAGTTGGACGGAATAGCTGACAGGATCTTCCACTAAAGCCCAGGAGCTCAACGCAGATCCTGACAGTAGAATTGCTCGGTGGAATAACCCTGAAAGAAATCATCAGTTAAGTTCTCTGAACTGATTCGAGTAGTAAAAGTCTGTTTTTGATTACATACGAAACGGCAAAGCGTTTGACAATTATTTTGGTTCCAAAAGCGATCTTGATTGAACGCTAAAAATGTCTAAACTGAGCTTTAATTTTAAATTAACGTGAATACTTTGCGTTTCGGAAATTGGACGCCAATTTTAATTGACCTTTTAAGGTAACAGAGACACGAATGGTTTATTTTATTATTTTCGTTTCGCAATTGAATTCGCGTTAACGTCAGCAGTTACGATGTGCACAAACAAATTCAAATATAATTCTGAGTAACAAGGTAAGTAATTAACGAAATATTTCAGGCAGCTTTAATTACAATTGTTGATTTTCCGGTTTAATAGTTTATTATTTTATTTCTAAGAGGATCTGGAACATCGAATTGTGCATATTTTCTTAAATTAACTGTTTTAATTAATTATATCAAAATAATTAATTGGATGGGTGACTGATAATTTTGTGTTACGAAAAAACATGTTTTCGAGCTCCTCCGTGCTTCGGACTTCGGCACATTGAGCAGTTGGTACCGATTGTTATCTAAGATAGCAGTCGTTGGGTCAAGTATGAGGCTTTAGAAACTTTAGCTTTTTAGCGACCTGAAAACTCTAAAACTATTCCAAAAAGACTTAAAAATAATTAACTAAATTCTGAAAAAGAACTCACCAGGCATAACAGTGGGAGAAATCATTAGAAAATTGATGCAAGCTGCTCCAGAACCATGACCCAACATGGTGACGTTGCCAGCATCTCCGCCAAACAGGGCTATATTCTGCTGTACCCAATGCAGGGCTGCTATCTGATCCATCAACCCGTAGTTGGCCACTCGAGCCTTTAGATGTGGAATAGGATTTGCGTTTAGGAAACCTGTGAATTAATCGATAGTTAAATTATTTTGTAATTATTTAAGGTAGTTAGGATGGCCTGCGCATCTACTGTACATTGAACTGACTAATCCGGGTTAGCTAGCATGGACATGTTAATCCAAAATGTCGGATCATCCGTGTATGTGCATGTCATAAATCGGTACAGTGACCGGCAGATAAGTTGAAAAGTTTTGTCGTGGAAGTGCAGTGTTGTAATTTACGTGTATTTTGTTGCGATTTAATAATAAAAATTCACCTAACCTCACTCGCCGGCCGGTCTGACAGTTCCATAGAATTGTGTTTACGTCGTAGACTTTCTACAAGGTTTGCTTGTAAACATGATGACTCGCAGAGCCTTATCTCGTGAACAGGAGAACATGAAGCTACAATTAGCATTAAAAGAACTACAGGCTACCAAGGAACTGTCTGCCCAGCTTCAAAGTGAAAGGGAAGACAACGAAAGGTGCTTGAGGCCTTAGAGAAAAACAAAATGTTAAAAAGTGAGATGTCTTCGTTACATACGAAATATCTCGAAACTATAAGTGAGCGGGACACATTTAAACAGTTGGTAGGCAGTTTTGAAAAATGTAGCTCTGAATATGACCGCACCCTGGAAAGAATCTGTACGTTGGAGCAAGAGTTGGTTGAGGCACACCGGTACATTGCCTCTCTAGAAGAACAATGCCACAACTACACAGTCACCCAAAATCAAAGTCTATTCGATGAATTAGTTAGTGCGGACCCGCAGTTTGTTTCTAATGGAATCGATGAAAACTGTCCTGTGGTTATAAATCTCACATGATTACTGCAAAAAAAAATATACAAAAAAAAAACCCCATGATTTTCTTGTGTTTTCTTCTCATGTCATGGAGGTCGCGATCCGAAGACATAGTAGAGTAGATTAAATAAAAATAAAAATGACATGTCGAAGAGATATCTTGCTAATATCCGAATGAATAAACGTACTTTGATTTTGATTTTGATTTTGAAGGGGAAAATTCCCGCAGTACATTTTACATGCGCTTTCTATGAAAAATCGACTTCTGCGCATCCGCCATTTTGTTTCAACTAATTTGCCGCCTACTGTAATACAATATTTAAATAAATAATTACACACGAATTTCAAGTTGATGCTACTTTTTTCCGTATATAATAAAGTTCGTAATTCTTACATTCTGCGATTATTTTGACCGTAATAGGATTATCAGCCATAAACTACCAGTAACTCAATGAGTATTGGAGTATCAGTAATTGGAGCTTGATGGTAGTCAGACATATTATTCTAGGTATATTGTTCTGGAAAACTAGGTACTTGTTTCTGCCACCAAACAAAAATGTAAGTAACAAAGTACATTCAGGTTTGAAGTGTAAGTAAGTACCGGAGAAATTATAATCACAGTTATAAAGTGGGTCTGGACAGTATAATAGGGAGAGATTCGGTTGATTTAATTGCCAAGATATGCGTAACATTTTAGTGGTATCAGATTACCGTCACAGTAATCTGTAGGCGCCGGAAACTGCTCTGTAGGCCTATTTATACACCGCAACCCAAAGAAATTTAATATTTTAATAGTATACGATACTTTTCTAAGTGTATTTTGGACATTCTGCGAACTTGCCATTTTGCACCCGCATGACATTATGCAACTTGGACATTTTGCACCAAAACGTACAGTCTGACCGTTTGTAGTTTCGATTAGAGAAAAGTATGGAAAAGACAGATTCGAATTTTGAAAACTCTTTGCACGCTAGAGTACCAAATGAGATTTTGCATGCAGAAATCTGCGTGGAAAACGATTCTTTCCGAGGTTGTGAGGTGAAAAATTATTTTTCTAGTAATGTATTGGGTTTCCACAAAGTCGTAGAACAAAAGATGTTAGTGAGAGTGTACAAATTAAAAGTAGCTCACGAGTGCTTTCGTAATTAGTTATGAATAACCCTGTACATTAAAAAAAAATAACAACGTAATAATTTCAAGCCGTTTCAAATAACAACTCGGCTCGAAATCTATTGCTACTATAGCATTACTGACACTCAAATCAGAACTAAAGCTCAAATAAAGAAAAGTTTTAGACGTTATTTCTTATCCAGATGGTAATTTTAAACTCTTGTCCGAAACCTAAGGGACGGGGTAGGAACAAATGAATTCCAGTTCTCCTAATCATTAATAAAGATTATGACCCAACTAAGCCGCACTAGATTAAGCCAGCAGTATCGTAAATCAAAGCTAAGAAAGCCTTTCAAGTAAAACGGAATCTAAGTTATAAAATTGAGTCGAAGTTTCTGTACCTAGGTTCAAATATTTTGGATAAAATTGTACGTTAACCCCATTACTTATAAACGACTAGCTGCTTCCCGTGGTTTCAACCGCGTAAGTCCCGATCCCGTGGGAATATCGGGATCAAAAGCATATGTTACTCTAACTTCAAGATTTTTGGCATTTCGCGGAATTAAAATCCATGTTTTCCTGCTTGTTTTGACAAGGAGCTTATTTTTTTAAATATTGTACATATACAGGTGAAACTGCGGGAAACAGCTATGCAACAACAGCAACAGCAGCTACACCTGTATAAGCCTCGATCCCGTGGGAATATCGGGATCAAAAGTAGCTTATATTACTCCTCGATAATGTAGTTGTCTATTAGTAAAGAATTTTTGAATTTTAGAACCATGTTACGAACGTAACCTCTTTATATAAACCCATTTAGTACAAAAAACTAAATTAAATCTAAAACTAGACTAGATTGGTTCGGATATAAAATTACTAACGATATTTATGTAATAAAATTATATTAAAGATTTTTTAACTCGGCTGCCAAAGTAGCAATTTTCTTATTTAATTTTTAATTTGAATACCTAATTCTAACATATAAATATTTTACAAGAAGAAATGCATTCTCATTAAACCCCTGTCACGGGAGAATATAATATATTTTGATGTTAAAATTGCCTTGAGCAATATAAACAAAAAGAAATATTACTCCTAACATGTCTGCTTTCATATATTATGTAATATAGTAATATACTCATCACGTGTCTTATTCAGAAATCATTTGACGCAGAAGTAATTCCATTGAAAATTCTAGGCCCAAACAATAATGGTGCTTAAAATTTGAAGCAGACGTGCGAACATTGCATGAGTTTTCTAAAATCTTACATAAGAAATGTTTAATTAAGTAGAGTGGGACGTGACGAAAGCATAGCCACGGAAATAGGGTAGGAAATAATTAGATTTATAGTGGAGAAATATGATGCTGACATTTGTAGGAGAGAAATATGTTGACAGTCTGTTGACCTAACATTTTTACTGGCAGCTAATTGGCTTAATTAGCTATAGGCTATTTATCTTCTTTTATTCAATGAGACACAGATCTTACCGACGACACAAAACTATCAACATTAAGTATAGAAATAGGTCTCAGAGGAAGCTCATTAAAGAAGTTGATTTGATAGAAGATTATCTTTCGTAAAGATAGCATTTGTCAGTCATATTTCTATACAACATAAAAATGTGATCAAATACTTCGTTTTTTAATTTCAGACGTTTAAGTTCTTTGTATTTGACATTTTTTTCTTCAGGAAGATGTGTCAAATCAAAGCCTATAATTAAGAAACGATGTATAATTGTAAAGTTACCAGATATTATAGGGAGAAAACATTTATAAAAAAACTTGAGAGGTGTCAAGGGACACACGGATGGAACGAAGTTCCAAGCAAAAAAAAAAGTGTTGATACAACTTTTGGTCTTATTTTTTTCCGTCTAGCAACGCAACGCAACGCGCGATAAGGAACTTCGTTCCACCAATGGACACTTCAATGGTAGTAAGGTATCGGTGGTTTCGAATTCCTCTAGGAGAATTGTATTAAAAAATGTTTCTAATGAATTCATGAAAACTTACCTAAAATCCCGAGTCTATAGTTGATGGTGATGACGACAAGGCCCGCATAGCTGGCCAGTACAGCACCGTCGTATACATTGCCGGAGTTCCACTCGAACGACTCGCCGTGGATGAAGACAACCACTGGGTACTTAGCTTGAAGTGTTGGGCCAACTGAAAAGATGGATTTCGTTAACAAATAGTAGTCAGAAATTAAAGAAACTTAAATTTTTTTGGTAATGCTAGAAGCATTAGGGATGATTTTTATATCACAGGCCGGGACTGGGGCCGTGACGGTGCATGCTATTTTTAACCGACTTCCAAAAAAGGAGGTGGTTATCAGTGAAGGCTGTGCATTGATCCATTAGTCAAGACAGAGCTCTATGCTATAGATCTTGTCTTTCTCTACAGAGTCTATAGGGAAATAGATTTTCATACACCTACACAAGAACAACGAAACTGAATCTAAACAGGATAGCCAGTATATGGCTAGATATTTACGGTATTCCTTACGCTTGAGCTAACTTGAACGCTGTTCGACATTGAATAACTGAAGTTGCTGGTTATCCCACTCTCGTGTTATTGCTATCGGTTTTGTGTTCGCTTTGTTGGACTGTAAACATATTTGAGATTTGCTATTTTATGGAGTGTTTTGTTTGTTTTATCGCTTCAAGTGAAAATAACATTCTTCTTCTAATAACATTTCTTCTTTTCGTATAGTTGTATGGCTCACCTGGTGTTAGAGTCGAAAACGCCCTAAGGCCTCTAACTTGACCTAACGACTGCTACCAGAGATAGCAACCGGGACCAACTACTTAAAACGTGTCTTCCGAAGCACGGAGGAGGTCGAGAAAATGATTTTTTTGCCACCCAAATTATCAGTCACCCATCCAAGTAATGTCTGCGCCAAGCGTTGCTTAACCGGCACGACCGTTCATGATCGGCAGGTACAGCTAGCAATGAGCTCTTCCAGTAAATAACATTTTAACAACACCTGTTTAAACTTTATCTACCGTACCTACTTCATTTTAAAAAATAGCTCTCAACAGCTTATCAAGCTGGATTCGACTTAATTTCGACTTAGCGTGGTAAATCTATTTTATAACACATTTGCTCGTAAAGGGCCTCTTATTTCACCAATTTCAATATCGTAATGTATGTCATTACGTACTTGTGCGTAATCGTAAAGTAAAACGCACGAGTTTCTTTCTAATAAGGTAACACGTACGGTTTATCATGCTCCGTCTAAAACCAACGGTACTTTTTTAAATCTTAAGAAAAAAAAGCAGAGAAAGCAAATCAAAAAGTTTTTATGTCAGAAAAGTGGTCAATATTTTATGAATAAAATTAACTTTGGGAGATAAAATATAAAAAATAAACATTTAATTCTTTAATTTAATTCATTTTGACAGTAAATTACATCTGTAACAGAAACAAAAAAATATTAATTTACTTTATTAGTAATACTGGCTGTTTTTGTACCGTTGCCTTAAAAAAAAAAGCACTGATGCCCGCGCATCGCTAATTTGTGAACAAATAAAAATTATTCCGCGCGCTTTTTCTTTTCGCTGTATTGTTTTTATTTGATTTCCTCGCAAATGTGTTATAAAACGTCGTATGACATACGTGCGCTTTGATAATTACAGCCTCTGCTTTCTTGTAGCCCTCGCCTACGGCTCGGGCTAGCAATATCGCCTCGGCTGTAATTTTCAACTTACCGCACTTATATCATAATGTACTATAACGCGCTTCTTCGGATTGAAAAGCATTTGATTAAAAACAATCAAAACATCTAAAATATTAATTTGATTTCAAAATGATCTTCAGAAGAACCTGTACTAACCACGACGCCACCACACAATGTGCGTTCAGTTTCCAAGACACTTTAAGCTTAAAAACTCTAAGCGAAAAACCCTGTTCTATCTTCTTTCCCTGAAGGTCATCGCTAATGGACTTTTAGAAATATCAATAAAAATCTCTACTAAATACCAATTTCAGTTTTAATGCGAAAAAAATGGCATTTTCATTGGAAATAAATTAATCGTCTATAATGGACCGGGCAGATTTGATTGACATTTGCAGGATCCATTAGCAGACCGTGTGTTGGAGACTAATTAGTTTTAATAATGACTAGAGCGGGGGCTTTTAATACCGTAATATTTTACCCAAATTAATATTGGGAAGGTACGTTGATTTATTTTCAAAGTGGATGACTGGACTACACTTGGATGATAACTTGGGCTTTTTTCATCTAAATTTAGATGATTTACATAGCGCAACCTTTAACCCATGCTATTAATGGCGCTGTAGTGCCCGGAACATTGTTAGGTGGAGTAGGCTTGCCCAGCACCTATACCACCCTCCCAGCTTAGTTAGCCATGCCCAGAGGAAAGAACAGGTCAATACGCCTGGAGCTACTAAGCCGTGGGTTTCCTCACGATGTTTTCCTTCACCTTAAGAGCGATGTTAATAACGCACATAACTTTTTCCCAAAGAAAAAGACGCGCGGTCGGCTGGGATTAGAACGCATAACCTTCCGGAATGAAGGTCGGCGTATCTACGACTAGACCAACACTGATCTGGTGATATATAGGCCGATAGAAACTTAATTATAACAAAAATTTACAAAGCAGATATAATGGGCGGGCTTATCGCTAAAAGCGATCTCTTTCAGGCAAAATTTGAAGACTGGTTTTTTTTTGAAGAAATCCTTCCAAAGATGTGTACCCGACAGGACTTGAACCTGCAACCTTAACCATCAGAATCAGAATCGTTTATTTGTATTAAATATGGTACATGCAAGTGGTGTTACAAAAATAGGATACAGTTTCGTCATATTTAGCAATCAAATTGCGTACAAATATTTATAAAAGTAAATAATTGTAAAATATAATAAAACAATGTACTTATAAAATTCATTAGATTAATTAATCATCTTAAATACATTATGTCACACAAATTTAAATGTAATTTTTATGTCAAATACAATGTCACATGAAAATAATTTATAATTGTTAAAATAATGAAAATATAATGAGATTTTTTTATTACAATAATGTCATTAGCAATTGGTATTATCGCTTGCGTGGATACCTTTTAGCAGTAAATAAGAAAAATGTACTGCGCTAGCCAATTGCGGCACATGTGCCTGTTCTGTAGTGATGAAATTATGGATCGCATCTCTTCGCGCTTGCGACTGAGGCAAGTAGCGACATCTACCGATGTGTTTACAGTTTACCGGTTTATATTAGCCGGACATCTGCAAAGATATCTGTCATCTGTCTTCTCTGGTCTCGTCCGTCAGAAACGAGTTTGAAATGGATCACTATCAGACGACGTTTCTCCTTCTAGTCTCTAATAGAGACCAGTCCAGTTCTATGATTTTTACGGCCGAATACAGAGCGCAAATTTATACTTAAATAATTGAGCAGCTCCTTAATTTAAAAATAGTATGGGATTTTGTGTATTTAAGAGGTGCTTTCTTGTTTAAGTAGAACTCAAATTTTGAGTTGCGTTTCTGTATTCGGCCGTTACCTGATTAAATGAATGAGACCGATATCTTTCTGACGTGCCACGTCATATCAAGTCACATTATGACACGTCAGGCTTGTGTAATTCCAGCTCAAAGATCTTTTTTCCAGCTTTATACACCCTCTGTCATCGCAAAAACAATAGCCAAACACTCAAACATTTCACTTAGATAAAATACCTCTACTGCGCACATAAACGTGTTTACAAACAATAAACTACAAAGAGTAGTTAACAGAAAAATACCTACCCGTTTACAACTGCGAAAGTGGGTTTTTTACCGAAAAATATAGCCCGAACTTCCTTTGAAATTGTTTTCGCTATTTTGAAATGCCGGGTATGTTAAACGTTGTTTACAATCTTAGAATACGATAGGTATTCAAAATTTGATTTTGTTTACGTTTTCAGTACCTACATAGTTGCTTTAAACTTTTTTAAATTCACTCTGGGTATTTGTTAGATTTTACACGTGTAGAGCATAATAATGTCGAAAGTAACTATACATTGATCGTCGCTACATCGAAAACGTTCCACCGAAAGGTTATTGTAGCGACCATCTGTATGTTCTTGTTGATTTGGCGTACCTTCGGTCTAGTGAAGTGTCGATGCAGTGTAAGTACCATCGATATGACGTCCTTTCGATTAAGTATACATATTATGACATATTAAGTCATACCTTGGCTACAGTAACCTTTCAATATAAAGTTTCCAATGTAGCGACCATAGATGTAGTGACTTTCGATATTATGCTCAACACCCACGTTTTACTGGGTTGCGTAGGTATTTTTTTTTCTTACCTTAACGTTTCTTACTTTAGATAATAATCTATTTATTTCAACGTTTTTATGTAACCTCTCGGGGTCAACTCGCTTTCTTTGAACTATACTTTTTGACTTTTGACATGAGGGTAGTTTTTTTATCACGGTCCCTTGACCATTTTCCATCACTTGCACATCAAAAGTCACTCATTTAGTGCTAGCTGCGTCTTGCGGCTTTTACCGCATAAGTCCCGATCCCACTTGAATATCGGGTTTAAAAGAAGCCTATGTATTAATCTAGACTTCCACCTATCGAAATAACAAGTTTCATCGCAGGTAGTTTATTATTTAATTGGTCTACAAGGCGAACTGTGCTCTTACTTATCACATCAATTGTTCTCAACTGAACTGTAACTGTTTATCAAAACGCTTCATTTTGATAAACTGTTACAGTTCAGTTGTCGCGATGGCTCTTACTGAAGTTGAACTGTATTTCACGATCGCTCAGTTGAAATACGCGATATAACTTCCAATAGTTTCGAATCCGAACTGATAGGACAGTCAAGCACACTACAAACTTTGTGTCGCTGGATATAATTTGATATAGAATAGATTCCGCACTACAAAAGTAAAAAAAAATATAAATAGCTTGTCGGATTCGCGCCCAAAGGGTTCCGTACCTTTATCACAATTGCCCTGGTCATTACTTGGATGGTTGACTGATAATTTGTGTGACAAAAAGTCATTTTCTCGAGCTTCTCCGTGCTTCGGAAGGCACGTTTTAAGTAGTTGGTCCCGGTTGTTATATCAAATAGCATTCGTCAGGTCAAGTTAGAGGCCATAGGGCGACCCGAAAACTCTAACACCAGGTGAGCCACACCACTATACGAAAAGAAGAAGAAAATCACAATTGGGTACGGAACCTTAAAATAAAAACTGGACCAAGCCAAATTTGCGAACGCAACGACTAACTGACACTACACCAATTTATCACTAGATGGCGCCAATGGTAAAATAAATCGCGGTAACGTTGCGTTTAGCTTTTAAAAATTACATTTGTTAGGACATTAGACAACCTTAAACATTAGTTTTATTTTGTTTTTAGTATTTTTAAATAAATAAATTCTGTGAACAACACACAGCGCCATCTAGCCCCGTGGTAAGCGACTAAGCTTGTGTTACGGTGACTAGACAACGGATATAATACTTATATTTATTTTTCTTTTGTAAATACATACATATTATACATAGAGGGACACCCAGACTAGACACAAATATTTATTTTATAAGCATAAATACTTGCACCCGGCGGGAATCGAACCCGCAACCTCCTGCATTGCAGTCGCGCTTTCGCACGACGCGCCACAGAGGTCGTTCATTTTTCTTATAACGTCTACATCATCTGTGAAAATTTTAAGTGTAGTGTAACTATCACGGTTCATGAGATACCTACAGCCTGGTGACAGACAAACAGACAGATAGCGGACAGGGTACCGTTTTCACCCTTTGGGTACAGACGGAACCCTAATCAAAGTAAATTCCTATACGTGTCGACAAACTATTTCATCGCATAGTCTGCGGCGTGAACGAGCGCTGAGTTGAATTGTAAAAATTGCGTTTCCGAACTAGATATTCAATTGGTAGGTTGGTTGTTTTGGTAGTTCGCCTTTTTTTGATACGTTATAAATGTATTTAGACAATGAACATAGTTTCGGAACTGGATTTCTAATTTTTAATTATTTATTACTAGCTGTGTCTCGCGGTTTCACCCGCGTAAGTCCTAATTCCGTGGGAATATCGAGATCAAAAGTAACCTATGTTACTAAGGGTGAATGTAGCTTTCTAATGGTGAAAGAATTTTTGAAATCGGTCCAGTGGTTTTTGAGTTTATTCATTACAAACATACGACACAAAAATACAAATGTTTCCTCTTTATAATATTAGTATAGATAGATATAGAAGTATAGAAGAGCCTGAACCGTCCCACTACAGGGCAAAGGCCTTACTTCCATTGGTCTCAGTCTAAACCTAATTGAAACTTTGGGCAAATCCACAGGCGATGCTAGTAGAATATAAATTCCTACGTTCGTGTACCTACAGTATTCAAGAGATCTTTAGCACCCTTTAGAAACAACGTTCCATCACAGAAAATATGGTTTAAAAACCTACCTACTTTTAACGTTTTGTTGCTGCCTCATTTTTATACCTCTACAAGTAATTTTGAAGGTGTAAAAGGTGTAAAGTGAGATCCGACGCGACCTAGCCCCGAGAGTTATGAGCTTTAAAATGATTGCACCAGAATTTCTGGAAAAATATGCGGATATTAAAGCGCCATTTTTGTGTTAAGAGGTTTTTGCGTTAATTTCGAATTAATATTATAATTTTTGTTATTCGGTTTGTTATCCGTGCACTTAAAATGGGCGTGAATAGTTGGAGTTCAAATATTTGAGATTTATGGATAGATAGCTTTTGAAATTAAAGAACTTTTTTCGGTTTTAATCGCGTGGTGTTTATTACTTTTAGCATTGTTTCAACGCTCAACGTTTCGAGACTTTCGAGACTTTTCCAGGTCCCTTCTTCAGGATGGATAGTCTATCCAAAAGAAGTCAAAAAGCTAAAAGCAATGCTAAAAGTAAGAAACACCACGCGATTAAAACCGAAAAATGTCTTTAATTTCAATACAACATCGCGAAAACAGAAGAAAAACCTAGATAGCCTTTGACAAAAAATTATATGAAGATCCTTAACTAGTTGACAACATAATAATTATTTTGGGGTGTTATGTTTTAAAAATACCTACGAAGTGCCTGTGTCACTCGGTTTCATCCGCGTAAGTCACGATCTTGCAATATTTTCCCAAAAATCTTTAGTAGTGGATCATCGCTCTCAGCGATAAGGAGGCCTATTTGTGCAACGCCGCAATGTTGGATTGAAATTAAACTAATTTTTCGGTTGTAATCGCGTCGTGTTTATTACGTTTAGCATTGTTTCAATGTCCAACGTTTCAAAACCTTTTCAGGGTCTCTACTTTAGGAAAGCAAAACCGAAATATGAGTTTAATTTTTTAGTTTTTCAATGTCAGTAGGTACCAGGTAGACATATGGTAGATAGACGATGTTGTTCCACCAATTAAATATTAATTTGTTCCTTTCTTGTTAATGTATCACTGTTGTTCTGGATTACCATTCTTCCCCACAGAATAGGCTCAGCCTAGTGTGATGGATCCGATAAATTGTTAACTTAGACTGTATGTATAGGTTTTGGTAAATAAATTATTTATTTTTATTTTATTTTAGATCTATCTCACTCAAACTCGGCCTCAAAAACCGGCTGTATCAGTAACCTATTTTAAAACAAACCCTTACAAACCAACAACACGAAAAACCGACAACCTTTTGCATTTATAATATAACAATCTTCATTGTAGCAGCGACTCGCTTGCGGCTCTCTAAGGTATTCCGACAAAAAGCAGAACAGAACTCACATCAGATTTTTCAACGAAAACCCGAAGTTGGAAATATTAAAATTTAATATTACTTAGGTTTTTTCGTAATGAGGTTTCTGAGACAGACCTCGGAGACTGGAAAACTTTTGACAGAATCATGCTCAATATTCTATTTTTAAGTGCTTAAGCCTTCACTGGGCTTTCATATGCCTTAGTTGTAATAGATGAAGCAAAACTTGCGAAAATACAGGGTATGAGTCACCGACGCGGGTAGAGTAATTGGGTTAAGTCGTGCTCCCGTGGTTTGAGTGAGATGCGGGTTCGAATCCAGCCCTGCGTCTATCGTGCGTTGTGTTTTTGCAGAAGTATTGTTTCTTTAAAATAGAATCATGCTCATTGGCCACAATGGCCAACGAGTTATTGACCTAAGAAGAGCTCATTGGCCTATCTTGTTCCTATAATTGTGCAGGATAAGCAAAGCGGAGATGGAGTGACGAGGTCGACAAATTTAAGTCTCAGTGGCGAACCATAGCCCAAAAAAGACCGGAATGAAGATTTGGAGGGAGGCCTTTCCCCAGCAGTGGGAGAATTCCGGCTAATAATAGGTATATGACCTAATGAGACTTACGGCCGAATACTGAAACACTACTCCAAAATGAGGGCAACTTAAATAATATGCAGTTCCTAAACTTAAAAATTTAAATACTAATTTTAAATTTAGAAACCTTCGATCATAAATAAAATATAGATGCACGGTCCCATACAAAATCGAAATCAAAAATCGGCACTACTTCAACGCTTACTTATACGGACATAGTACAGTTTAATGTAAACCTTAATCACTGGGCAATAAGGTTGTAAAACACTTATGCACGACTGACACGACTGACAGCGAAACAAGGCATATCGGCTGAAGTATGTCTTGTTTTGACGGCTCCATTTCTAGAGCGGCGACCGTGCATCTATATTTTATTTATGATCGAAGTTAGAAACTGATCAATTTAAGTTGACTTTCTGTGTATTTTGCCGCAAGCTATCGGCCAATTAAAAGTTTTAAATCTACATTGCAGTCTAAACAAAGGCTTATGACAAACTTCTTCTAAGAAACAATATTTTATGGTAAACGAACCGTGTCTTTGCCCTCGTCATGGCTTCATTGCATGCCTTCAATGCATTTAGTTCAAAGAAAAATGAAACACAATAGAAGTTTACCATCAAAATGTGGTAAAATTCAACGTTTTGACGTGACTTTACTAAACTTTTAAATCTATTGTCGCATAAGTCGCTTTATAAAATGAAGATACTAATATTATAATACTGTGGGTACATTGATTAAATTACAATGAAAATAATGAAATAAAATAAAATGAAATACCCGATCGTCAGTGAAACTTTTTATTAACTTTTATTAAAAAAAAAACATGGTTTTCGGCTACAATCATAGTGTGAGTAACATAATAAAAAAACATTTTAACATGCCATAAAAAAAATCATATAAAACAGTATACCTACTACCTATCTAAACATTCATAAAAAGCACTTTTATCAATTTTATATCCTTATTGTTTCTCAAGTTTATAAAAGTAGTAAAGTGGTAGATAGCGAGGTAATATCGTCGTGTTTATTGCGTCTCGGTTAAAGCAGGCTTTAACTTTATGTTCCAGATATCGGATAAAATAAAGGGTTTAAGAGGCGAAAGGCGAAGACGTGGCAGTGGCGACGACGTGGCGGTGACGACGAAGTGGCGGTGACGAAGACGTGGCCGTGACGACGACGTGACATGAAATATGGGTACGGGATGTGGTCTGTATCCCAACCATGAGGTAATAAGTAAATACGTGCACTGTAACGTTAACAGTTTGGACATGTCCGGAATGCAAAATATCAAGCAGCGACCAGTGCAACAGGGATAAGGCGGCACTTATACTGACGATCTATCAATGCGTAATATAAAAAGGAAGAAAGCACGAAAAATAATGTTCTTGTAAGAGATATTTATCTGTTTATCTATTACTTATGCATTCAAAACCAACGAACCAATTGATATCTGGTTTTCACTATTGAATAGCTCTGATCCTTAGAATGGTTGTAGTTGAAATTTTACTTGAAATATATTTTATGAAAAATACATTTTCAATAATTCACTCTCGGCAAGGTACCAATTTGCGTCTCTGGGTCAGTAACCCAGCGTGTTACCCAAATACAGCACCCGAGTTCCCACCCCAAACGATGAATTGAATATCGTAGGTACCTATGATTGTCTGTCTACTATTTTCGAATTAAGCTCGTTTGAACGCATTTACAGGCACCATTTTCCAGCGATTTACTGATGCGGAATAATTAAATATAGGAATGTTTAAAAGTAAAGTGACTTATTTTGAATTAAAATTTACCTTTAAAATGCAACTGGTCTTAGGTCTACGCCACGACCGAATCACTTAAGTCGTTTCCGTATTAAAACCCTTAAGTTCCGGATATATCGGCGAGTGAAGGATAAATAACGGTCTATTTATTTGACGTTTTAATACTTTGCTGATAGCGGTTGGTAACCCCGCAAAATGTGGGTAGGTACCGTTTCAAATTGGAACTGAACGGATATTTTATTATTTGGCTGAAAGAAGAGTTAACATTATTACTATACTTTTGTTTGTTATTCATATTATTTAGATATATACTCTACTAGCTGCGCCCCTTAATTTCACCCGCGTAAGTCCCGATCCCGTGGAACTATCGGGATCATAATGTAGCTTTCTTTTAGTGAAATAATTTTTAAAATCGGTCCAGTAGTTTTTGAGTTTATTAATTATTATTTATTCGTATGTTTATACGACACACCAAAATACAAAAATATCCTATTAATAATATTAGTGTAGATTTCAGTATCATCAGATGTAAACAGAGAACTGTCAAATATTAAAAGAAAAGTAAATAAAGAGCTGTCCATCATTTTTAAATAACTGTATGAGGTTTTTGTTTACTTTTTTGATTTAAGATTCTTAAATAGAGAAATAGTAAAGTGGATAGTTTAATTTTAACGTAGTATTACAGTACTGTCATTAGATACTGGTCACCCGCAGACCGTTCCTGTTAACTAATCCGTGTTGTCATCAGACGGTCGTATCATAGTTTACCTAATACTAGTTGGTCTGCCTTGCGGCGCTCTTATAATAATTTCTACACAGTAGGTACCTTTCGATATTTTAAATCAGGTTATTAGGAATATTGTAATAACTCTTAATAAAAGTTATATTTTTACAAAAATAGACTTCCTTGTTTTTCCCAAATATTGCCTGACACACCAACTTCCTGACACACTAAGGTATAATAAACTATCTTTTTACATGTACCCACGTCAATTTCGTTGTCAATTAATAACAGTTTTGGACGCACAAAAGGATCAAAAGCCCAAAATAACTAGCTACCTATAACAACACAGATGACGTAACACCAAACTCCGTCTACCACTTACACCGTTTTCTGAGTTCACAACAACCTCTCAACAATAAAGCCAACGTCTTCAAACAATAACGTCAACAAAATTGAATTTCAAAACGTAACGCTGCAAAATTTCCAGTGAAGCTTCGTGTAAATAAAGTGTCAGCTGAAGGAACGTGGACTCATAAAACAGCTAGGTTGTGGTGCGGCTTTGTGTAGTGTTGTTTAACAATTTGTCGGGGCACTGAGATTGGCTAGAAGAAGGCAGATTGGGAACTATACAATTTCTTTTGGTAGCGGCATTGGGCAAGGGTAATGTAATCAGGAAGGCGTTTGTTCTGAAGTAAACAAGTTTTGGTCTAGGATTGCGAATTAGGTTTTTGAGAGAGTGTGTGTACAGTTTTGAATTTTCTCTTATGTATTGTGAACGTACTTTTTGTAATTAGAGTTACCTTTGTGAAGAGAAAAACAAACAAATTATTTTTATTATAACTTTTTTATAAGAATAAAGTTTTTTTTTGTTTTCGCGATGTTGGGTTGAACCTGGGGTTGGGGGTCAACCCTTGAAGAATGAATCTGTTAAGATATCGAAACCATCCAGCTTTATCATAACTCCGATGCGTGACGGTACCTAAGTCACGCATCGGAGTTATGATAAAGCAAGGCGTTGCTTAACCGACCCGGCATAAACTTTCAATGAGCGCAAGACCATAAGCAAAAACTGACGACTTTATCTTAAAGAAGAATGGGTAATATATTACTTTTTTAATTAGATAGCGTACAAGTAAGCGTACAAAGAAAACCAAAAAAGCTCTTTGCGAGCAAACTTTATTATGTGCAAGCTAACAGGAAAAAGTTAAGACTTTCAAAAAGGAACGTTGAGCCCGATAAGTGCCAAAAAGTAATGAAGCGCAGAATCTCGAAACAAACTCACAAGAAGAAGATAAAAATACCGTTCTGGGGTCTATTTCTCGAACTATATTTTTCGGGCAAGTTCGGAGTAGTGCCGTTTTCCAAAAATATGCGTTAAACTTATCCAATATTTGAATACGTAGTAGAATGTTACATTACCAACCTTGTGCTTTGAAAAATAACGTATAAATAAATAATAAATAACGCCTACATTTTTGGAGTAATCATCGCTTTTACTTGTAACAGTAGTTTTTGTGCAATTGGATAAGGACCTATATATTAACATCCACCTACGCTTAAGGCTTATATAAGCTAAACTTTGTGACATAACACATCATATATGCCCCAATAACTGCAAATTATGACTGCAGAGAGAGTTATCGTAACGCAATCCTATTGTGAGATGATAACTGATGTTTGCATGAAATAAATTATACAGAACATATTCATACACTACTCTTAGTTGATAAATGACTAATAAAATTGTATGATAAATAATACAAGTTTTACAAACATCTATTAAAATGTCAAACAATGGATAATAAAATTATAGTGTTCATATAATCAAAAGTATGGCATAAATCTTTAATGTTCATGTATGATTCAAAAAATAAAAATTCATCGCGAGGAAAAGACCCACATTTAAACGTATAGGTACCTAAATAAACAAACCAGAGAAAATGTTGGTCACAAAGCTGCCAAGCTAAAGTGGGGCTGGACACGTCCCTCGCATGCCAGACAAATAATGGGCAAAGTACGAAATTAATTTCAGTTCAGTCAGACGCCAGCATAAACATTTGTCATACGCTTGAACTTAGCTTGGTTTCAACTCTATCATTACGTAGCATTATATTATTTCTTGGTAAATATTGAATTGAAAAAGTTTGTGAAATAAATTGAGTTTTAACTTTGTAAATATAATGAGATACAAGCGTGTGCTTAGTGTACAACCGATTTGTAATGTTATTTGGGAAATGTTAGTTACATATAATTAAATAAGTTTTTGTATTTTGCATAATAGAAAAGTTGTATTGGTCGTGGGCCAATGTAATAAACAAATAACCCTATTAATAGATCATGCCAGCATCTGACAACAGAAAGAGATGGATTTATTGCCTAAGGACTAAAAAGGAACGAGAGAGAGCAAGTGCGTCAAACATTTCAAAATATTACAATAATTCACAAAGTCTTATTGAGGCAACCGAGACGACATAATCATATTATATCTGCAATCGTTATTTATTTATTATTTATTATTTTATGTTAGCTTGCGTTCATTAAGATGTCGATTTTGGTACAGTAAAAGATTTCAAGTTTTTTCTATCATCTGTACTATGGGGTACAAACAGGTTGTGTGAGTATTTTCATAATGAATGATATTTGTGTGGAAATAAGCCCAACCAATCAGAGGAGCAATCCGAGCTTATGCACACTCTAACAACGTTGACGTGAATTACGTGAGTTTACTCGTACAACCGAGATCGATATACCGTCGTCGTGAGAAACAACATTACCTACATCACAACAAGCTACATAGTTTTTGGTGTACAACAATCGAAACCATGAGTTGATACGTAAATACGTGCACTGTAACGTTAACAGTTTGGGCATGTTCGTAATGCAAAATATCTCTCGCTCATGCGGCCGACCAGGGGCCTCATTCCGGTAAATGACACAAAATGACATTACGATTCCATTATATCGAAACACTTTTGCCATTATATCGAGACAGTGACAAATTTGGTAGTCTACTAAAACTTTAAAAGTATCGTAATATTATCGCTATGGTATCTCAGTGGAATTGCAATAAATAAATAATAATAATACTATTGAGACTCCATAGAGCCACGATTGTAGAGCAGACTACTAAATTGATTTAATTATGTCAGTGATGTCTTTATTAGCGTGTCGATAGAATAGTTAACATAAGAGACTAAATGTGTCATACACAAGTCAAATATGACGATTACTATTCTTTCGGCACTCTATTGAGACACGATTGGGACAGCAGAATTAGGCCCCAGTTTGCCAGGGAACAGGTGGAGCGGGCGCACTGTGCACAATGTCAAACTGTTAACGTTACAGTGCACTTATTTACCTATCAACACATGGTTGGGGTGCAGAAGCCATTTAATTGACGCAGGCGTAGTTCAAGCGCTACAAGAAGCACTGAATTTTGATATATCAAACCAAAGAGCCTATTTGCTATTTAATTACATATTTAATAATTAAAAGGTAACTAACAACTTCTGAGCACGTTAAAGGGGGAAGAAAATGAGAAAGCGTACCTACCTATCTATTAATTAAGAAATATAATTATATTTACATTTCTTACCGCCATTCAGACCCCAAGTAAATGTCAAAAGCTTGTCATCTATACACTGGTACTAATTAGTCTAACGACTGTAATTAGTACAAATAATAACGACATCAAAGGAGGGAGAAAATACAAAATTAACATGTCCTAAAGACCTATTAATATGAAAATTGAAATGATAATTGCAAATGAAAACAAGACTTGAAAACTAAATTTTGCAGAAAATAAATAAATAAACTTTTTAAATTTACACGATTTCTTAACATAGTTTAATTTTCCCCGTGTCTTAATCGCGTATAATTTAATAATACGCGATTAAGACCCCGGGAAATGTAACTATAAATAAATAAATATTGCACGACGTTACACACGCAATCTCGCCCCAAACTAAGCACTAGGCTTGTACTATGGAGTACTCCATATAAGGTATACTACATATTATACTATACAAGTAACAAATAGCTGGAATATTTTGCTGTATGCCAGCTATTGTCACAGTATACTATACTAATACGAAGCTTGATCTTAACTAGTTTGGTTTAACCTTTTTTAGTTATCCCACTTGTTCGTCGGACGGGCACAGGCCTTCCTTTTTGAAAGGTTAGTCAGAACGCTACGGGAGCCTAATCCGGTTTGGTGAATGTCTCATGCCTTTAGACCGTGGTGAGCCCTAGAACATGTCTGTTTCCTCTTGATGTTTTCCTTCGCAGTAAGAGGGATTTTAATGCGCACATATTTTTTCACGGTGCGCGATCGGTCGGGATTCGAACCCCCCTTTGAATGAAAGTCCTAATATCTACTACTACACCAACACCGCTCTGATAAAATCTTTGATATAGGAAATTCTAACACGGAGTTTTTATGAATAAATTCTGATTCCCTCAAGTCATAAATAAGGATTTCGCATACTTACCCATTCTGTGTTAGATTTAGTAGGTACATAAAGCCTATTTTCCGCACTTGCTCTAAAAGCTTGGGCATAAAAGCAATGATCTGGTCCAAATAATTATGCTTTTACGAAGGCTATGGTATATTAAAAGTGCCTTAGGAGGTAGGTACTTTAAATACAATTATATTGAATAATAGCTGCGTACCGCGGTTTCATCCGCGTAAGTCCCGATCCCGTGGGAATATTGGGATCAAAGTAGCCTTTGTTACTCCTTGATAATGTAGCCTTCTTTGGGTGAAAGAAATTTTGAAATCGGTCCAGTATAATAACAATCTGTCGACATATCAAATTCTATCTTTTGTAATAGACTGAGAGCCGATCATTGCCAACCCTATCTCATGGAGTACCAAGTTTAGACTAATTATGGTGGAAAGTAAGCTTAAGTTTTAGTCTATTTTCCACCGTATTAGTTTCGACTTGGTACTAAATGACACAGCGTTGACCCCTCGAATGCGACCCTAAAAATGGGCAGACTGATAACAGGCCCAGGCTGAATCGCGGCTGACCGAGTTTTGTAAGCATAATTTTTAGTTTATACTTGATTTCCACCATATTAGTCTCAACTTGGTACTCGATGACATACGGGTGACCCCTCAAAAGGGACCAGAAAAATGGGCTGACTGAAGACGGATCCAGACTGAATCACGGCTGACATAGTTTTGTAAGCATAACTTTTTGTTTACCTTTCACCATATTAGTCACGATTTGGTACTCAATGTCAATGACATAGTGTTGAACCCTCGAATGGCACCATGAAAAAGGGAAGACGGGGCCAGGCTGAATCGCAGCTGACCGAGTTTTTTAACCATAACTTTTAGTTTACTTTCCAGCATATTAGTCTCAACTTGGTACTCGATGAGATAGGGTTGCCAATGATCGGCTCCAAGTCTGTAACTGAACAAAAGAAAATCTCGAAAACTATTTGAAGGAAAACGGGTCCATTGTTGAACTATGATTAAAACGTTTCCGACTGTCTTTGTGGCATTATTATAAAGACTATTGACGCGAAAATCGTGAAATATTAAAATTTTACGGAGCGTCTTTTGAGTGTGAACAGCGCACAATGTTTTCGACGACAGGTGAGTTGAAATGAAAATCGCTAGTCATAATTGCTTGATCTTCCATAAAAGAAAGTCGTGTTAGTTACACTATTTATAACTCAAGAATGGCTTAACAGATTAGATTGAAAAATGGTGGGAAGGTAGCTTTGAACCCGGAGATGGACATAGGATTCATCTTCAGGTTCTAAGCTACCACCCCGTACCTACTGTTTTTGCCTCTAAGGCGGAACAAAGTTCGCCGGGTCACCTAGTTTCCGATAAAATACATTGTATACTGTAGTGTAATACACATAAATTGCAACAGCGGATTTTTTCTGTCTGTCTGGTAGCATGTCAGAAAGTGCGTCTGTCCGTTTGGAAATCACTTTAGGTACCTAGGTTAAGTTGCAATATCTAAATTGCAATCCGTGTTATTTTATGGAAATTACAAATCCCTATATTTTACGTATTTAAAGTAAAAAGACTAAATGTAACACCAAGACTCCAGCTATCTTTCTGCTAAGTCTCATCGCAATTGGTTTAGCGATTTTGGCATAAAGGAGCATCAAACATATACACACACTTTCACCTTTATAATATTAGTAGGATTTAATATATTTGAGATAGATAGATAGATTAATACTTAATTTTCACAACAAAACAAATACAATCAGTATACATCAAAGTAAGACTCTCTGGCTTTCCGTGTATCTGTCTCGCTTTGGTGCTCCTGTGCAGGATATGATAAATACGCACTTACTCTCTTACCCACTGTGACCTGCTACCTGCACTGGGAGTGCCCTGATGGAAGCCACTAATAGCGCAAAAGATGTATCTATTTTCTGGTTCTCCAATCGGAAAAACCGGCCTCCGGCTTCGCCTTCGGAATAATAACATGTGCGACGACGCGACGAAGAAGACGAGGAATAAAATTTTGTCGCAAAATCAATGTACATTGTCAGTAATAATTTACACCGAGATTATTTTCAAATTGAAGTTCTGATGAGGTTTCCAAATATTTACTTTCCATGAATACCGTCATAAAGGAGGCTTTGTTGGTATTTTTCATTTGATTGAATGAAAATCTTTTAGTAAATAAGATTTTAAAAGATTGGTCGACTAAAAAGGTTTAAAAGATAGACAATTCATTTTATCTCGTCTGTATTGGAGAAAGATTTATTAAAACGCCTTTGTATTGTCGAAGCTTTAAATGAACCAAGACGGCTTACCAATCCACGGATTCTGTGAAAGATTATACTTATTAACTTTTGTTAACTCTACAAGCAAAAACTACTTAACCAGCTACTATTAAACAATAAAGGTAACATTAAACGTCCCATAAATAAAAAAAATGTGAGCCGTATCGGGACGCCTGGCAGATGTGAAACATCAAAACAGAACTTGTCGATGTCTTCGACAAAATCTTTAAGTCAACAAGATTTTTGACTTAAAGAGAAGAAAGATTTCATCGTCCCGAGATTCGAACGCCGTCCTCTTCGGAACAGAAGTCCGAGGCTTTGCGGTACCGGCTAACGAGCCATTAGAAAATCACTGGAAGTTAACTAAGACTTTTCTAGCACCGTGTGTAGGCATGGCATATAATTGCATGGCGAGACGTCGCCATGACATGTATCGCCACGATTTTTTTTAGGTTTACCTGCGACTATAGACGTTTCACATCAAAACTTGTACGAATGTGCGTATCATCGTTAATTTGTTGGTTATGACAGCACTAAATGATATACCTATACAGACCGTCGGTTAATGCGTACCGTCAGAACGGATCAAACGCACACGACGCGACGGTCGGTCGCACACTGTAACCGGCCTTAATATGTAATTGGCAATTCTGGCAATTCAACCGATCATACGCGACGCATTTTCCATTTTTCCGTCGTACGACTCTAAAACATAATCAAACTCGCCTGTACATCTAAAAACAGCGGGTACAAAAACGCACTCAATTATCAGAAAAACAATACCCTCCACACATTCGACTATTAGGTTCGTAGTATTTCCATTTGAAACAAAATATTTACAAATGTAATAGACTTGAAATTGCGTACACCTGTTACGATAGCAAATTGACAAAAACGACGCACAACACACGACGGAAACAACAATAAAAGAAATTAGAGAATCCATTACGTGTCATGATGTTTAGTTTAGGTATAGAGGTAACAATTAATATTTAGTAGAAATTAAACTCATTTTTCGGTTTTAATCGCGTGGTGTTTAGGTTTTACTGTTAGCATTGTTTCAACGGTCAATGTATTGAGACCTTTACAGATCCCTTCTTCAGGATTGACATGGAAAGGATTCAGGATTCCTATCCAACATCGCGAAAATAGAAGAAAATCTATTAAACATTATTTCTTAGTGTTATTCCATACTTAGGAAATACTGCTTTTTGAAAAAATGCTTTCAAAAACTTTAGTACCCGGCGGGATTCGAACCCGCGACTATTGGTAATCCGAACCAACGCGTTAACCGCTTCACCACGGGCCCAGCCCATTAAATATTTGTTTTATTTTAATTTTAGATTTTTTTTGTTTTAGTAGCAACAGACATAGTCAGTGAAAATTTCATGTAACTAACTATATAGCGGTTTATGAGGTACAGCCTGGTGACAGACGGACGGACCGACATACAGCGGAGTTTCAGTAATATGTTCCTGTTTAAAACCCTAAAAATGACCTATGTTTTCTTTAAGACTATATAAACTTAAACGTCTTCGGGAAACAACTGCTATATTATTCGCATAAGATCATACGACTCTAACGGCAATGAAATGTCTCAAGAAATAAGTGTAAAAAGGTTTTTCTCGACGATAATATGTAACGAAATACTAGTACCGAGTACCCACATACGGTAATATGTATATAGTGTATGAAAATTCCAAAACTTAGACAACTTAAAAGGTATAAAAGGATGAGCTGGGCGTTTTCCGTATCTAACCTCACGATTGAATATTGCATATTGCACGCGCTTTTCCTCGCGATGTTTCCCTTCACCGTAAGAGCGATGTCTGTCCGTGCGTAATAGCTAGTAGACAGTTAAACATTTTACAGATCATGTATTTCTGTAGCCGCAGAAACAATAAATACTAAAACAAAATAAAAGACAACGATAACGTGATTTATTTTGACCACTGGCACCACCTAGTGGCGCTAATCTCAAAAATACATGCTTACGTTGCGTATTTTTTGTATAGATAATGGTAAATACGGAACTCTTCGTGCGCGAGTCCCACTCTCACTTGACCGATGCAAAATAAACCAAGGTCAAGTGCGAGTGGGACTCGTAAACAACACAGAAAGAAGACACGGGCGATAGCAAGTCACCCATTATTAACGTACCGAAACTGAAGATGACGAAGCGAAACTACAAGTGCTATTGTCACAGTTTCGGAGAGCTCACAAATGAAGTTGTTGGAGCTAATAGAGATAGTTATAGGGTACGATGATCGTGATGCTATTCAATGAATTAAACTAATACAAATAGGACTAGAGTTTGTTTACAATGGAATGGATATGTTGGAGATTATAAGGGTATTTAATGTTGGTGGGATTGTTTATTTTTAATTTATTAAGACTCTATCTAATCTTTTTCCATACAGACGTAGTCGACTGTTTCCTCCCTGGATAGACATTAGAGCAAATATGTTTATGCCATAAAATCTTTATCTGCCATGAACAAGCCCTACGTTTTCATTTTTTTAATTTTCCACTAAGACTGAGAATAGAAATAAAATAAAAAATAATAGAAAATAAAAAAAATCATAACGTAGGGGCATGGTCATGGCATAAACATATTTTTTCTAATATCTTTATCTAGGGAGGAAAAAGTCGACTACGTTTGTTAAGTTTGTATGGAGAAAAGAGTAGGTAAACTGTCCCCTTAAGCAAACAAATTTGGGAAATACGCCCCACTTGCAACGGCCAAGCCAAGGTTACTTTTTTTAAACAGTTTGACACAGTACTATAACAGTATTGTGTCAAAAACTCTGAACATTTAGTATTTGGAAAAATGTCTTCTAAATTTCGGCACTTGACAGCCGTAAGCCTCTAATTAAGAGGATAGTCTCCATTCTCTTATGATCTAAAGGCATAAACATATTTGCCCTAAAGACATTAGAGCAAATATGTTTATGCCATAAAACCTATATCTGTTATGTCTACCTTTCGATTTTTTTTCATTTTCTTATTAGAATAAAAATAAAATAAAAAGAAAATAAAAAAAATCAAAGATAAATGCATAGTCATGACAGATATAGGTTTTATGGCATAAACATATTTGGTCTAATGTTTTTATCCAGGGAGGAAAACGTGGACTACGTTTGTATGGAGAAAGAGAATGGAGACTGTCCTCTTAACATTTCTGCATAATTTTGACTATGTTAGAGTACCTCCGTTTATACGGAGCCACGTTTTGCCGTAGGTATTCGGATGTCAACTTTAGCAAGATTTGGTTTTTCACTGTGTCTTGAGACCGAATGCATATGTGAACTCATTCATTGAAATACTGTTGCCACTAAACCGAATCCTGCAAAAAACCTATTTGGTTCGAGAAACACTCGACGCTGTGTGAACGTTCTGTTACCATGTTATCAAATTCTAGGAAATATACCTATATTTCGAAAAAATACTTTCCTATTTTCGGCACCGAGCAGAATTTTAAACTGACAACCTAACAAATCTATTGTAGTGCGTCAACCGACTTCCGCAGGTGCCCATTGCATCGAGATGAAATTGGGGACTGGCTTTAATCGTGATTTAGACTGAGGCACGTATTGTATACCTTAATACTTCAAAGTGGCATATGTGGCTGATTGTATATCTCTGATTTTAATTGTAACTTTAAATTATACTATTTATATAAATTGACAAATACATTTTTATTTAATAAATTATAAATTTTATTTTAGAATTAACATATTACATACATAACACAAACAAATAAATAATTAAAAAAAGGTCAATTAAATAAGCCGCCCTTGATCGTACCCGGCGCAAAGGAGCCGAGGATGCTAGCAGCATTGCCTGTCTGTATGGCAATGGCCAACCTTTGGACCAAGTACCTACGACCCCGAGCGGTAGTCAAGACCCCTATCTCTAAGACGGCGGCCAATTGCCTTGACAAAAGCAAATCGACAAATTGTAACTAAATCTGACATTCCAACACCACACTTGGTACAATAAAGTTGGACTTATTTATAATCTAGCTACTGTAACATCTTGGTAAAACCTATATTGAAGAATAAATGAATAGAATTGAATTGAAGTTCAAGTTTTTAACCCAGCCTAAAAGACAAAAAACTTTTTTTTTGTAAAATGCACTAAACCTGCAGTTATCTGCAAAAAAATCACAATATTTCAATTTGCAATCTTTCTTGATATTTCAAATACCAGTTCAATTCAATCGAGAGATTGATTGTGGACTTTTGTTTGGAACGCGTTGATGGAACGTGGTTATTAATTTGGTGCCATAGTTCCGGGAAAGATAACGAGTGTAGTGACTATTAAAAAAACAGTGCCAAATACGGAATTCCAATGAAATAAGTTGCCGTTTTTATTGTAGCCTTGCTAAAATTCTTACACATGATACTGGCCTAACTTGTTTGTCCGGGTTACAGCACAGCCCAAAGACATGGGACATTCGCTAATTCAGAGTAGGCTCCCGTGGCGTCTTACTGCCTAACGTCTCTAAGAGGATACCCTTGGATGTAGTGGACAATTGGTCAAGTCAAAAAATAGTGTCAATTGGTCAAGCGTATAGTTATCGCAAATTTTAGTGTTAATTCGTCAAGCCGTGAAAAAGTGTCAATTGGTTCAATTCAATTTCAATTTTCAAACTTCTTTATTGTCTTAAATTTTAACAAAACAGTACATAATTGAAATACTGATATAAAATAATTTTAAATCTACTTTGTCAGGCTAAAGTCGCCTATAAAAGTTTAATATACATAGGTAATAAAAATACTCTAGCTCATTATAACATGAAATTACATTAAAATAGATAACGTGATTTGCGAGATTTTAGTATAATCTACGCTTATGACAATAGGGGGTAGTTAAAATGTATTGCACCGAGTCAAAGTACTCGACGAGTAGCTTGGAGTGCAACCAGAACTAGAGAGCCCCCCCGTCCCCCGCGCCCGTACGCTCACTGGGCACTAAAGGGGAAGGTGCGAGCGGTTAGGTATGTGCGGCGGCGTTGGCCGTGCGCTTGCACACCGGTTGGGTGACGTCGACGGGTGGGAATAGGAGATAGTGATGGGGCAAGCGGTATGTATTATATCTATCGATATAGGTCAAGTCGGATTTTGTTGTTTTGCATATATTGGCAATAAGTGGATTTTTATTATGTTTATTTTTATCATAGAAATGCTTTGTTAGTTTTAAGATAAATTGTGCCAATGGTTGAAATTTTATTTTGATGTGTAACTTGAATAGATTTGTTTTGAAAGGAGTATTATACGCAATTTTTAATGCTTTATTTTGAAGAACCTGTAGGAATTGGTAATTTGTCCAACATGTGCTGCTCCAAACTGGACAAGCATATGTTATACATGGCCTAACGAGGGTACTATAGATTTTGAGTTTCATGTGGGGGCTTAGACAGTTTTTACGATTTAAGATCGGGCTTAGTGCGCCCATTGCTTGTGCGCCCTTAACCCGCAAGTTCTGTACATGCTTGGTCCAGTTCAACTTATTGTCCATAGTAACACCTAGGTAACGTACAGAAAGGCTCCAGGGGATAGCGTGTCCCCCTATTTTTAATGTACGTTTAGGTAGTTGACGGTGATGTGTAAATAAGATGGCCTCCGTTTTGGATTCGTTTAATTTGAGTTTCCATTTCGTAAAATATTCATAAAGTAAGTCAATTGAAAATTGTAAGCGACCAATAATAATATCTAAATCGTCTGAAGTCGTATATGACGCAGTATCGTCAGCGAAGCAAGCGAGATTTGTACGTGGTTGTTTGGGCATGTCAGCAAGGTATAAAATAAACAGATAAGGGCCTAAAATAGATCCTTGAGGAACACCGGCTGGCACAAAATGGCGTGAGGACTTACTGTTGGCCAGGAATACCGAAAAACTGCGGTTAGATAAGTACGATTTAATAAGCTTGACTAGATCTAGCGGTATGCCTAGGTCAAGCATCTTGTGAAGAAGTCCTTCGTGCCAAACGGTATCAAAGGCTTTTTCTATGTCCAACAGAAACATACCAGTCGATCTTCTAAGGTTTAGATTGTGTGAGATGTGTTCTGACAGCCGCGCTAATTGCTGTGGACAAGAATGATTGGACCTAAACCCAAATTGTTCATCAAGAATAAGGTTATTAGTTGCTGTAAGGAGCCTTGAGTAAATTATTTTTTCAAACAGCTTACCTATAGAGGGTAACAAACTAATTGGTCGATAATTAGTGGGAATTGAGTTATTTCTGCCAGGTTTCTTGATCGCAATCACTTTTGCATTCTTCCAGTTATTGGGAAAATATCCTAGGCACAAGCAACTATTGAAGATAAGAGTAAGGAACACTACTGCCTTCCGAGAAAAGTTTTTAAGTAGGTAATTCGTTACTTCATCCTCGCCAGGTGACTTGCGTAATTTAAGGGTTTTTAGGGTTTTGCAGATCTCAGAAGGTCTGACTGGGTTGGGGAAGGCAGTAATGCAATGTTCATTGATCTTTTGTAGGGACAATTTAATTTCAGTGTCTAAACTAGGAACAGTAGACATTAGAGTGAGTTTCATGTTGCTTAAGAAGGCAGATGCGAGGACCTCACACTTTTCAGATTCAGAGGTGACCAGTGTGCCATTGCTGCTCTCAAGTGGAGGAATACTGTGCGATCTGGGTTTTAACTTTTGAGCTAGGCGCCAAATGTCATTGCCGGGGTTGTCAATTTTCGAGAGTCTAATGTTCCACTCCCTGTCCAGATGTGCCCTAATTTGATCCGATATGATGCCACAAATTCTGTTTATTGATTGACGAATGCTTCTTTTGAGGTCGCTTTTCGGCAATTTATGGTCTACTCTGCGTAAATAGTTTTTATGTGCAATCAATCGTCTTATGTGGTAAGGTAAGAAAGTCTTACCATCACGGCCTATTAGGCGAGAGGGAATTGCTATATTTCTAGCTTTGATTATAGTAGACTGTAAGTGGATGACGGCACAATCCACATCCTCAACCGACTGCAAGGTACCCGATGTCAAGTGAATGTTGTCATCAAGGACAGACCGGTAAAGCTTCCAGTCAGCTTTGTCGAGGGAAAATACGTGTAGTTTTTTCTTACATTGAAGACTGCCGCCGACGGTGAAGAAAAGAGGGTAGTGGTTAGACGAGAGGGCCACAACTGCGTCAACGTGGCTGATTGTGTTTATATTGCGACATAGAATCAGGTCAGGGGTGGTAGGATTTTTGTCGGCAGAGTAGTTGATCTGTGTAGGTGAGTCCGCAGAGAATATAAAGTAGTCATTTTGCAGCATGTGCCCGAACAGAACTCTGCCACGGGTATTCGTATAGCTGCTGCACCAGTGACTATGGTTTGCATTGAAATCACCTAAAACAATAACATGTTTCGAAAGACCGAATAATATGTCAAGATCGCTTTGCAAAATCGGCAAGTTTGGCGATTGATAGACACTAATTATTATATGTTCAACATTGGATAATTTAACCGAAATACCTACAGCTTCAATATTCTTGGTCGTTGGTATATGGATGATAGAGTGATCAATGCATTGTTTGACTAATATAGCCACACCTTGGCCCCTACCGCTGGGATGCTTGTCATTACGATGACAGTCATACCCTGGAGTCGAGAGAGAAACATTTTGCGTAAGCTTTGTTTCGCAGATTGCTATGATGTCGACAGAAACAGATTTTGTGGCAAAATACAAGAGTTCATGAATCTTGGCACGCACGCCATCGGCGTTCCATGAGAGTACCCGCATTGTTTTAGTATTAAACATAAGAACCAAGATGCGTTAATATTAGTGTTACTTTTTCTAACTGGGTACGACATGTCATGAACTGGGATTTTAGTTTCTTTATTGCCAGTAGTATGCCAAGCATTTCCTTTGTTACGGCGTCCTGATCTGTGAAAGATGGAGACGAAGATATCACATTGCTATTATCAGTTGGACTTATGGTAGTTTCGGGAAGGATTAAGGGTTTAGGGCTAGCGACGGTTGCCCAAGTTCTGGTTGCACTTACCTTCGCTCCTTGTTGGAACCCTGTGGGTAGAGTTAGGAGAGGATGTCGTTGTGTTTCCTTCTTCTTATGTAGGCGTTCTAGATAAGCCATTCTGGCACTGCAGTTCTTATAGTTGGCTGGGTGTTCGCCTTCACAGTTGCAGCAACGTGCGGGTGTAGATCTGTCTTTTTTGGGACATTCTGAAGTTGGGTGAGAGCTAGTGCATTTCACACAGCGCGCAGGTAGATTGCAGTTTTGTGACGAGTGACCGAACCTTTGACAACGAAAGCATTGCGTGCCTTGTAATCGATTCGGTTTGAACTTTTCAATTGTTACAATGCAGTTGAATAGATGTTTAATCTGACGAAATTTATGTATATCAACTCCTGCTGCTAATTGTATAAGAAACGGCGGACAGGGTACATTGGAGCCATTCTTCGATTTAAGTTTGGTTATTGATGTCGTATTGAAGCCGATTTCGCTTAATTCTGCTGATAGTTCGCCTTCAACGGTCCCTGGTAGACCCTTAATGACTACCTTAGATGTCTTTTCGTCTTTGCGTGTGTATGTCATGAAGGGCAATTCTTCTTTGCGCAAACCTTCTTTTAAAGCTTGATGAGCCTCTGAAGTGTGACAGATGATGGCGACTTTGCTACCATTTCTATATTGCATGTTGTATCGATTTGCATGCTTGCTCACGACGTCTTTAATATTCTGATGTGTCCAGTCCTTTTTGACATCGAGGATTATGGATGGTATATGTGAGTTTTTCACGGTAGGTGTAGAATTCTGCCTTCCAACTTGGGATCCTGAGTCAACCGGTAGTTTGTTGAACTGATTTTGGAGCTCAACAGGTTTTGGAAGAGCCGCATCTTGTTTTGTGGCGTAACGTTTAGGGATCCTCCATTCATCGGTTCTCCATCTGCTGGTCTTTTTGCGTTGCGGCTATTGTCTTGAGTTCTCTGTAGATAGCGATCCATCTTGTTTGCGTGTTTTATCGATATCGATAGCTATTAGACTATCGACTCGGTCACATCACTAGATCCTACACAAATGTGGCCGGATCTAAGATGCGAGCGCACACGACAAGCGCTGATCGCGAGTGAGTGTCAATTGGTAAAGTCTTCGAAAAGCGTCAAAGTGCCAAATACGGAATTCCAATGAAATAAGCGGCCGTTTTTATTGTAGCCTTGCTAAAATTCTTACACATGATACTGGCCTAACTTGTTTGTCGGTTACAGCACAGCCCAAAGACATGGGACATTCGCTAATTCAGAGTAGGCTCCCGTGGCGTCTTACTGCCTAACGTCTCTAAGAGGATACCCTTGGATGTAGTGGACAATTGGTCAAGTCAAAAAATAGTGTCAATTGGTCAAGCGTATAGTTATCGCAAATTTTAGTATTAATTCGTCAAGCCGTGAAAAAGTGTCAATTGGTCAAGTCTTCGAAAAGCGTCAACTGGTCAAGTCCTTTTTTTATATAACAAAAAACGATCGAAGGCTTTACAGTGGAACAAATTTACGGGGTAACAAAAATATAGTTTACAGTAAACTTCAATTTTATACCGTAAAATAAATATATTTTGTATCTACAGTGACGGATTGACAGGCTGAAGTTACACGGCACGGTTACTCCATAATACTCCACATGCAAGCTCATGGGTCATTGCTCTTTAAAACTGAATCCGAACAAACCTAAAGATATTTAAAAACATCATCGGAATTGAGAGTCTGAGAAAGTCGTTATTTTAGCACCTGATGAGAAAGTGGTCAAACGACTACCGGACGTAAAAACCAAATGCAATCAATCCAAACAAACCAAACGCAAACATGTTTAAAACAATCGAATAAAATCAAATAGCCTTATTAATAAACGTGGAGTAAGGTCGGAATAATTTTATTACCTTTTGTTTCTGTCTATCAACTCTGCTGGTTCTTGTCACGGAAAAAGACGAAACATGTTCTCACTACTCCTACCTTACTCCACGTTTATTAATAAGGCTACAAGTTTTTTTTGGAAGTTTTGAGGCGAAGATATAATAATATAAAAATCTGACCTAAAAACCATTTTTTTTTAAATAATTTTCAGCTGTGAATTCTGTAAACAAATCAAACTAAAACCAATTACATCAAGTTAGTTTGATTGACTCCATTTTACGATTATATCAAAATCAATATAAATTTTAAATGAGACCCTGTTATAAATCAGTACTACAGTCACTTAGCAAGTTGCGCTTCGTTCGTGGCTGCGCTGTGATTCTAATTACTTACCGTTGTGACAACGTAACTTTGGACAGGAGGTAAATTAACCTTAGAAACTTTTCCTTAACCCAACTCTGATCTCAATCCCGGTTGTTCTAGTTGAACGACGGAACACGACTTTAGAGGCGCTATAATGTCGGCCATACTTTTGAATGACAGATTTATAGATATTCACGCGTATTATAACTTCTTTTATCGCGGTACGCATATTTTAAAATCACGTAAAATCTTTGAACTTGCGACACCGTTACCGAGACGCAGCTATTGCTTTATAGTGTGTGCACACACTACCTATAGCTGCGATAAGTTTTCACTTCTGTCGGCACTCCCGGAGTGCAGTTTTTTTTAATTTTTAATTTGAATACTATGATTTGACCCATCTTCCCAAAGAAAATTGTCAAATACAGAGAATGAACACTTAGATTATAGTTTGAAATTTAAAAAAAAAAGGTACCGTAGGCCATCATTACATACAATGACTACTTGATATTTTCGCGTTATATCGTTTGTTAGATTTACAGTTTTTTTTGTTTCAATCAAACACTGTGCAGGTCAATCTAATACTACCTAATAGGATGTGGGCCCATTCCATTCCATGGGCCCATGTGGGTCCTCCTTTGTTTTCGTATCTATCGTCTTTTGTTTCTGTGTCGGTCGTCTTTTGTTTTCGTTTAGATTGTTTTTTTATTTTCTTTCGATGTGGGCCCAGTCGATCCCTAACAAAAATTAGCAGTGGCGAATAGGCCCTTAACCTAAACAAACTTGGGCCCAGTCGATTCCTAACAAAAATTAGCAGTGGCGAATGGGCCCACATCCTTAACAAACGTGGGCCCAGTCGACCCCTAACAAAAATTAGCAGTGGCGAATGGGCCCATATCCTAAACAAACGTGGGCCCAGTCGACCTCTCACAAAAATTTGGCAGTTGACCCCTAACTTATTAAAATGTGCAATTAATCATGTCACAAAATTAAAAACCCGGTTTAGCGCGACCAGTCTCGCTCAGCAATAGTATTAAACCCAACGTCTCTTAAAACAGTACCTACAAGATCCATAAATTTCTTAGTCGGACTAGATGTTTTCTCTTTCTCTCATGTCACATAAATCTTTTTGATCAAACCAAAATTTATCGTTTTCTATCAAGAAAAATGGATATTGTTTTCTTTATTTTCTATTTATATTTGGATTATGCGGTTTTATGTCGAAAAACGCTGAAAATGTTGCTTGGATCATTTTGCTTTATAGCTGGTAAGGTTATGTTGACCTGATTGATTACATAATAACTTTACTTTTATTTTAAAAGGAAAGAAAATTAAAAAGTTTCGGTGCTATACTTTTTGTCGCTTACAAAAAGTATAACACCGAAACTTTTTAATTAAAGCAAAATGAAATAATAAGTGAATCTTTCCGGACTTTAGCACATAGCGTAATCCAGTCCCAAACTAAGCAACTGAGCTTGTACTACGGGTACTAGACAATAAATATACAACTTAAAATACTTTTTGTGTAAGTAAATACTTATACTTACATAATAATAATGATACAATTAAGAAACACCCAGAACAAAAAAAAAACATTTCTTGTCCGCATAAATACTTGTACCCGGCGAGAATCGAACCCGCAACCTACTGAGCTGCAGCCCGGTGGTCGGCCGACCGACGCGCCGCAGACGCAGTAGTTAGATTGTCGAAATGAATGTTTGGTTCAGCCTTAACTTCACTAGATGGCGTTAGTAACTTCGCTTTAAACTACGAGATAAAGTGCTACGGACTTCTACAAGAAAGTACTACGGCGTAGCCCTGCTACGAAAAATACCCGACAGTCTCAAGTCTGTAGTCTTAACATAAGCGTACAGAAGGTAGCAAATTTTAAGCTCTTTTTTGTGGTTACGATTTTTTTATTGCACGACGTTACACACAGCGCAATCTAGCTCCACTAGGCTTGTACTATGGGTACTGGACAACAAATATGCGACGCTATGACGACGCTTTAGTGGGCGTAAAAACTTAGACGTAAATAGAGTACATAAACAAAGCCTATAACAACTACCCATACGTAAACAATAAAGAATAACCCTCTCTCAGTCTGATAAATATATTGTTACGAAACCCATACAAGCAAACATACGTATCTACCTACTTCGTATTCAATGATTTATGCCGCTCGTCACGCTCCTTGTTTATTATGGGGCGTGACGCCACAAACGGGGGGAAATTGCGACCGGGCATTACGGTTGCGACATTACCTGTTTGTATTGTTTTGTACTGAGAAATATATCTATTACACAAATTAATAATAGTATATATTATTATAAAAGGCACTGAAATGAAAACTATACAAGTACGCTGGAATTGGTATACCATACAAAAAGACCTTTGTGCCGATTTGATTAGCGCCATGTTGCGCTGTTGTCGCGCATTTTCTATTGAAAGTGATGGTGACCGTCCACGGAACTATTAGTTCCACGAAAATACGCGACAACAGCGCAACATGGCACTGATCAACTAGGCACAAAATTCAGTGTGCTATGTATGACCTGTCCAGCGACTTGTACCATGGAGGTCAGTGTTAAAAGGAGTATTCAACGTATAATGGAATGTTTTACCTATGTCTGTTGAAATAAAGGTATTTTTTTATTTGAACTTCGTTCATAAATCATCATCATCATCATCCGAGCGATATTTCCAGTTGCATCCCTCTCGAGGGCCCGGGGTCCACTTTCCTACTTTTACGTCTCCACTTCGCGATCGTCGATCTTCGGCATCTCGCGTAGTGAGGCCATTTGCACGCATATCCGATCTTACGACGTCAAGCCAGCACTTCTTGGCTTGAAGTCGTAAGACAAGACATTTGTTCCCCACGTACCTAGTTTTTATTAGGGTTTCGTACCCAAGGGGTAAAAACGGGACACTACTACTGAGACTTCGTTGTCTGTCTGACTGTCCGTCTGTCACCAGGCTTTATCTCATGAACCGTAATATTATGAAACTCGTTTATAAGAACTATTTGTGTTTCCTAGAATGCTCTTATGAAAGAAACTTTGAACTGGAATTAAAAAAGACAGATAGTTCAATCGAAGTATACTTAGGTTGAATGGCTTGTAATAAAGCGTTCAATAGTGCTCGACTCAAGCGCTTTCAGCTTTTATTTCTAGGAAACAAGAGCCAATAGTGCTTGTAGTTTATAGTACTAGGTTTATTCGAAATTAGAAAACAATTTATCAAAGAGGAAATAGTTATTTGTTAAGCAAAGCTGCAGAGTAGGTTTTTGGTCCGATGACCTACATTGAATCCTGAGTGTAGCGAGGATTTCAAAGGTAGTTATTAAGCGATGGGTCAGACAAAATTAAAGTTTAAACTCCGGGTACATGACTGTCTTAAGACTAGACATAGATAGAAATCTATTTGTTATATCAACATACATTCACCGGAAAACACAACTACCCTTAAAAATCGTTATAAAAACACACAGTTGTACTATAATTTTTAGGCACGTTGTGTTAATGTGTGTTACAACATCAAAAATGCTCCGACTAAGCATTTGCCCAACCACGGTAGAACATGACTCAACTGGGTGCTGTTATTCTGCCGAAATAGTCGTCGAATTTTAAACCTTTTTTTTTGCACGACGTTACATATAGAGGAATCTAGCCCCAAACTAAGCACTTGTACTATGGGTACTTAACAACGGATATACTACATATTATACTTTTTTTGTTGTTGTAAATACATGCACATGATACGAGTAAGTACATAGAAAATATATAAAATCGACTTACCCTGAACAGGCGTGTAAATGTTCATATAAAGACAGTCTTCGCTCTGATTCTTCAATCTTGGCAGCAACCGCCTCAAATACTCCAACCTCCCTTTGGGCATTCGCTCCAAGGCCAGGGTTTCGTTGGAGATGTCTGGTAGCTTCTGAGGGCAGACCGGGCCCATTTGGTCTACCGTCTTTACGTCGTCCCAAGGGGCTGGAGCTCGGGTTGGGGCGAACCTAGGGAAATGAACGTTTGATAAATAAAATTTCGAGATTTTATTTTTTATTATATTTACCTACTTCGGCGAGAGAATGTCCAGTCACGTATTCTATAACCAAATCTTCTCAAAATTGCTTCAGGATTGTTAGATTTTTCTCAAACGCGGTTCAACAATTTAGCACGGATTGAGTGTAACTTTTGAAAATTTCTAAAAATGCTGTATCGTTTTCAAAAATAACCTAAATAAGGGAATCATCCATCTGGGCGAGCGCCCTAGTCGCTTTGTATTAAGTTCCAAGGACATGAGCAATAATAATACGCTCCTTTTTGTTATTTCAAATCGGTGCCATTGCCATTTGAAACGAGTTTCGCGATAGATGGGGTTGCCTGTTAAAACAACGAAAAATTGTTAAAGATGTTAAAACCGGCCAAGTGCGAGTTAGACTCGTGCACGGAGGGTTCCGTACCATTATCACAAAAAAAAACACGTTTTAAATAAATAAATAAATATATATATAAATAAATTGTATTCTGTTTTTAGTGTTGGTTAAGAGCAATACGTAACAAATTCAACTGTCTAGTTATTACTGTTGATAAAATAAAGCCTGGTTACAGACAAACAATGGAGTCTTAGTGTTAGGGTCCCGATTATACGCTTTGAGTACGGAACCTTAAAAAATAAATCGATTATTTGAAAACGAAACGGTAACAAGAATAACCACTTTGATTTTCGACTAACCTAATTGACCAGTTTATTTTCAAACAAAAACAATTTTCAACTTCTCCATTCTATTGTATAAAATGTCCAATAGGCAATGAATTATTTATCAAAGAATCCATTGAAACGACAGCTGTAGGTACCTACTTATTCTGAAGATATTTAAAATTTAGTCAAATAGAGAAAACATACCTAATAATGTTTTCTCTATTTGACTAAATTTTAAACCTTCAATAAATTAAGTAAAGTTAAGTACCTAAATATTTATTGTTTCGCTGTGACAAAGGTTCTTATAAATATTTTAGTTTCAACAGCTTACTCTTTTCGAGTAGGTATAAAATTCGTTTCATGATGTAGAAACGATGAAATATGAAATTGAGGATGTGGTATTTGTGATGATCGGGAATTACACGGGTAAAACAGCGGGACGCTGCTAGTAAATTTCACCGTACAACGCAACGTAAGCGCGATTTATTTTTACCACTGGCGCCATTGAGTAATAAACTATTTAACATAAATACAAACGGGCGTTGTCGTTGCGTACACGGATTTCGCTTGGCACAGAATTTATTTTAGGGCTCCGTACCCAATTGCGATAATGGTACGGAACCCTTCGTGCGTGAGTCCGACTCGCACTTGGCCGGTTTTTATTAAAACTCATATAGCCTTATTAATAATCGTGGAGTAAGGGTCGGAATAATTTTACCACCTTTTGTTTCTGTTTGTCAACTTTGAAAGTTATTGCCACGGAAGAAGACAAAGCATGTTCTCACTACTCCAAAATTACTCCACGTTTATTAATAAGGCAATCAGTGTTCATAGTCTCTCTATCTATTCGGAATTTCATATCTTTGACCTCTTCAGAAATTCCTGAATGAACTCATTAGTAAAATTACGCTGTTATGTTGAACGGGGGAACACAACGCAAATTAAAATTGATTGACGTACAATTTTAGCAAAATGTCCTGCGAAATGGGAATTGACTTTAATTTGGAGATTTTCTAATTTGAATATGTTCCAATATTGCTTTATAATTTGATTTTAATGATGGAATTTGAATCCTTTCTAGGCCTTTTATTTTCTACTAGTTGCGTCCCGTGGGAATATCGGGAGCAAAGGAACTTATAAGCATGTTACTCAGAGTGAATGTAGCTTTCTAATGGTGAAAGAGTTTTTGAAATCGGTCCAGTAGTTTTTGAGTTAATTCATTACAAACATACGACACACATACACACAAAAATACAAATCTTTCCTCTTATAATATTAGTATAGATATAGAAGTATTGATAGTATAGTCTATAGTTAGTATAGAACTAATTTATCCGAGGGTTTCCTTACGATGTTTTCCTGCACCATAATAGCGATGTTCGTAGTGTAAGTCATAACTTTTTCGCAAGGAAAAAGACATTAGCACGAGGTCAGGCCAGGATTCGAACGCATGACCTTCGGAATGAAAGTGAAGGTATTCTTAGAAAATAGTTTCAAAACAGTATAAGTACATACACATACATACAGTGACCGACAAATAAATTGAAAAAAAATGGCGGATGCGCGAAGGTTTTTTTTTATAGAAGTCGCATGTAAAATGTACAGCGCGAACTTTCCCCTTCCACGTCATAATTTTACGACTTATTTGCCGGCCACTGTATATTTAGATTTTTTATAGTGGTAAACAACTGAAGATCTAGATTATTTTTCAGGGATCGGGACTTCGGGAAATCGAGTGGTACGACCAGTTAAATAATCCTACTACCTACTTAATATTACTACTACTTACTACTACTTACTCCTACTTAATATTATAAACGCGAAAGTTTGTATGTATGTGACTTTGTTAGTTTTTCACGCAAAAACTACTGAACCGATTGCGATGAAACTTGGAATATACACAGCTGGAGACCTAAAATAACACATAGGCTACTTTTTATCCCGTAATTCCCGCGGGGTCGAGACTTACGCGGGTGAAACCGCAGGGCGCAGCTAGTATATTATAAAGAAGTAACTCACCTATTAGATCCAGTCGGTGGCGTCGCATACGGGACCCCCAAATACGCCTCGACCGGCTTCAAATACTTATGCTGATCCATCGGCATTATAACACCTTGCAACTTCCCGTACCTAGTGCCGATCACTCTGGTCCTTAGCATAGAATTCCTATTACTAAACCCTAAACTGTTCTGACTGAACAAAAGTACTAGGAGAACTACAAATCTATAGTTTTGTTTGAAGGAGATCTTTCGTCTGAGCTGCTTGAAGATTCTGTAGTACTGTTTTATTGAATTGCAAAGGTGTAGTGGCAATCGGTCTGGGGCCATTGTATTTGTATCACCTTTGCAGACCCATCGCGTTACGGTCTTTGTTTTAGATGTTAGGGGGTTTTGATTGGTTGTTTTGTTTGGCACATTTTAATGCTGGTTCTTTTTGTACCTGTAACAAGAAAAATAAAATGATTACTCATCGGACTTAGGGTGTGCCGCGTGTAAAGTTGATAGGTATAAAGAAGAAGAGATAAAAATTGCACGAAATTACACATAGTACAAACTAGCCGCAAACTAAACACATAGGCTTGTACTATGGGTACTAGACAACAGATACACTACATTATTTATGAAGTGAAACATCTATAGGCGCAGGTAAACCTAAATATTTTCGTGGCGATACAGGCCATGGCGACGCGGACGCCTCGCCCTGCTATATATATGTCATGCTACACATAGTGCTAAAAGTGTTGGTTAATTTCGAGTGACTTTCTAATGTCTCGTTAGGCGGTACCGTAGAGACTCGGTCTTCTGATTCAGATTCAGATTCAGATTCTTTATTTGCATAAAAGTTGGTACAATTGTCATAGGTACAAAGGTGTTCTTATTAAATAGAAAGTGTCTCAACTTTAGTCAATATATTGACATGCAAAATTTAACAGGTAGGCATTTTTATTACATTACATTGCCGTTCTATTAAATAATTATCCAGCCGTAGAAAATGTCAAGAAATGTTTGAATTAAATCAATAAAATAATCAGTATAGGTACACATGCACGATATTCTCAATAAACAATAATTTGAATACAATTAGAATTTCAATTCACATTTCAAATTAAATTAATTAAGTAATAAACAGTAATGTGTCACAATAATGAATAGATACTCGTATAAGAAGACCAAGTTACACAATACCTAGGAACTCATCTACCGAATAAAATGTCTTTTCCAATAGCCAAGATTTGAGCTTTGGATAAAACAACTTAGTGGGCAACTGTTTGATGAAGTCAGGAATTTTATTATAAATAGACACACACATAGCCGCACTGTTTTTCATATAAAGTTGTGTTCTTGGAATTTTAGCCAAAACAAGTCTATTTGAGTTCCTTGTTGATTTAGGAAATTTATCACTAGCTACTGTAAAACAGCTCATATTCTCTCTAACGAATTTAGCTATCTCAAAAATATACATGCTGGGCAATGTCAATATCTTAAATCTCAGGAATAGTGGTTTACAGGATTCCCACGGAGGAATACCTGCAATAGCCCTCACACATTTTTTTTGTGCAATAAATGCTTTTTCCTTGTCCGTAGAATATCCCCACAAAATAAGACCGTATCTCAACACAGAAGCCACATAGCCGTGGTATGCAATCAGTACAGTTCTGCTCCGAAGATCCGCTCCGATCTGCTCCGAAGAGGACGGCGGTCGAATGATGATGATGCATCTTTTTGTTGATTTAAAGATTTTGTCGAAGACATCGACAAGTTCTGTTTTGATGTTTCACATCTGCCAGGCGTCCCCTCACATTTTTTTTAAATTGAATTTTTGATTCTTCTTCTTTATCGTGTAGTGCTGGTGTGGCTCACCTGATGTTAGAGATTTCGGTTCGCTCAAGGCCTCTAACTTGACCTAACGACTGGCTGAGATAACAACCGGGACAAACAACGTAAGTAAGTTGATAAAAAACAGATTCCAAAATACCTAATCCGTAGTCCCTAACCGGGTCAGAGTTCGGCAGGCTCCTTTAAAAATGATGACAAATAGCTTATTCGATATTCCGAAGGGATCGCTTGTAATAAATCAATAATGTTTCATATTACACGACGATGAATAATGAAGTGATGGGACGTTGAAGATGTAATGTATCCATGTCCCAAGGGTTGCTTTTTTAACCGACGACGCGGAAAGGGTATGTTGTTTTAAGCCTAGCTTAAAAGTTCTGAGGGTTCGATTGAAACGGTCACATAAATATTAAAAGAAAATAGAAAATAGTTACAAACAGCATTTTACTCAGAGAAATCTTCTATAATAATAAAGCTGTAGAGGTTGTTTGTTTGTTTGAACGCGCTAATCTCAAAAACCGCTCGCTGGTCCGATTTGAAAAATTCTTTCAATGTTGGATAGTCCATCTATTGAGGAATTCTATAGGCTATATTATATTTTCAACATAATTAGGCGGACGAAGTCGCGGGCACTGCCAGTAAATTTATAATTATATATAAAAGTAAGTCGTGTTAGTTACACCACTTATAACTCAAGAACGGCTGAACCGATTTGGCTGAAAATTTGTGGGCAGATAGCTTAAAAACCAGGAGCAGGACGTAGGACGTACTTTTAATCCCGTACATCCCGCGGGATCGGGAATTACGCGGGTGAAACCGCAGGGTGCAGCAAGTTAATAATGATAGTCAAATAAATATTTGTTTCTGGTCTGGTCGGGTTCTGGGTGTCTTTCTATGTATATTATGTATGGCTTTACTAAAAATAAATAGATAAATTTAGTTATTATATCCGTTGTATAGTCACCGTAACACAAGCTTAGTTGCTTATCACGGGGCTAGATGGCGCTGTATTTAACGTCGAGCAATATTTATATATTTATTTACTCATAACCACAAATAAAACAGTCGAGTCGCAAAAAAATGCCAGATTCGTGTTTTGTTTTCCGGCAGATTAAACAACACAAAAAGAATGCCTCGCGCAATTTGGGCTGACAACAGACTGGAAACTTTTTATCGGCTGCCAGCTGCGGATTGTAAAATAAAAATAAATAAATTAAAAGCCTTTTATTTGTTCCTGTAGTAATTTTAGGTACAATATTTAGGTAATAAGAAAAATAAAAATAACTAACTAAAACTATTGTTAACTAGAACCGCCTTCTGCGGTAAGGCCGCCTATTGTCGCATATTCTGTTGTGTGTTAGGTGTTTAGGCAAGTACTTGTTTGTTCTTGTTATGTGTACAATAAAGCGATCTTTCTATCTATCAGTTATTTGTTGGAACCCCCGTACGGGTAAAGGCCTCCTCCAGGCTTTGCCATTCGACTCTGTTCTGGGCAAGAGTAAGCCGGTTTGGACCGGCGACCGCACGGATATCGTCCGACCAGCGACCAATTCATTCGCAGATTACTGTTGTTAAATAAGTAAAAGTCTGCTTAGAAATTGTATACGAGCATTGCAGAAGACTAGCTCTGTGGTTGGTCACGTACTAAAATCAAGTCATACATAAAATACAAGCATGTGAAATAAGAAAAATTAATAATAAATAATTTAAAATTAAAGAAAACAAAAAAAATGTTTTTATTAGCCAGTTAACTTTAACTTGTCCCCACTGTAGGAAAGGGCGTCCTCTTCAAGGGGTTAGGAAAATAAAATTAATTTGTATTTTCTTTGTAGTTTAAGTTGTAATTTTAATTGTATATTAATTTTATTTATTTTAATCTCACTTGATTTAGCTTTTATTATTTTAAGTGTAAGTTGAGGAATGATAATAAATAAATAATAAATAAATGAATTCTGTGAACAACACACAGCGCCATCTAGCCCCCGTGGTAAGCGACTAAGCTTGTGTTACGGTGACTAGACAACGGATATAATACTTATATTTATTTTTCTTTTGTAAATACATACATATTATACATAGAAGGACACCCAGACCAGACACAAATATTTATTTTTAAGCATAAATACTTGCACCCGGCGGGAATCGAACTCGCAACCTCCTGCATTGCAGTCGCGCTCTCGCACGACGCGCCACAGAGGTCGTCAATGATGTATCTGATATTAAGATATATGATTTTCAATAAATTTTATCAAATATCTTAAATATGGCGGACAAACGTCTCTTAACAAACCTGAATCAACATTGTTGTCACTTTCTCAAAAGTTGTAATTTTGTTTTTTTTTTAAACATTTTCTATATCGATTTCAGGCGCTTAATCTATCTGCCGATAAAATAGTCCACGATCTGTTTCATCCTAACGTAAAAACAAATGCTATAATTCTTTACAAACCCTTTGCGCTTGTTTTTACATTTTACAAATTGAATATCTATACGCTGAAAGGGGTTTAAAAAATCAACCCTTATTATTAATTCACAGTAACGAAGGGTCAAAGGTACCGGTTTAGAGCTGGCTGTATATGAAAATTCGAGAGGGATTTTCCTGGGGATGTTTATTATTATTACCGTATACATACTTAGGTACGTAGTTATTGTTATTTTTGGGTGGTTAATCAGAGATTTGTAAACATAGAAGCGCCTTGTTCTAAAGTTGTGACATTTATTACGAAAGAACAACATTTATTTGGACAAGTACCTACACGGTAAAAAACAAATTACATGATCAAAGGAAAGTAAAATAAGTAACAAAAAAAAATTAAAAACCGACTTCAAAAAAAAAAAATTAAAAACCGACTTAAAAAAAAAACAAAATAACCTCGCCTACGTACAGTGCCACCGACTTATCTGTTATGTAATCTGAAGTCGGGCAGATGTACTGGGTTGGTTGAGTAGGATTGTAAGTAGTTTGGCTGCCCGACTTCAGATTACATAACAGATAAGTCGGTGGCACTGTACGTAGGCGAGGTTATTTTGTGTTTTTTTTTAAGTCGGTTTTTAATTTTTTTTTTTTTGAAGGCGGTTTTTAATTTTTTTTAATTATTTTTTATTTCATCCTTTTTAGTATACCTACTTTCAACTACCACTAAAATCATTAAAATTGTATCCATAACTTTAACCATTGTGGAGTTCTGTGATGAGAAGGTGGTTTCAAATGTGAAGACTCTGAAACCATATTCTTATTCATCGGTATCTATTCTTTATGGCCTTATTCCACTGGTGAAAATCAAAAACTGAGCACTTTGCTGCACTCTCGAGGTGCAATCCTGTTCATCACTCCGAAGATCCTTATCCGATCTTCACCAATTTTATATGGGACCAACTGTGATATATCTCCTTTCAAACAAAAAAAGAATTATCCAAATCGGTCCAGGCATCTTCGAGTAATCGGGGAACATAAATAAAAAAAAAAAAAAACCCGTTGAATTGAGAACCTCCTCCTTTTTTTGGAAATCGGTTAAAAACGAGTACCTATATCCGTTGTCTAGTACCCATAGTACAAGCCTAGTTGCTTAGTTTGGGGCTGAATAGCGAAGTCCTGCAATATTTTAATTAAGAAAAATTAGATTATGAACAAAATCAAAACATAGGGGGATGGTCATGGCTGATTTAGGTTTTATGGCATAAACATATTCTCCCTAATGTCTTCATCCAATGAGGAAACCAGAAGACTACGTTTGTATAGTTTGTATGGAGAACAGAGTAGGTATCCTTTGCCCTTAAAGCTGGTAATCAACGCAAAAATCCTATTCAAACTAAATATCTCAGTAGTCCGGTGGTGTTTCAACACCGAACTATTGAGACAAAAAGGGCTCACTAGTTCAGTTCCCTCACTAAATCACCGAACCTGTGAGACTCAACGAAATACTCGACGTTCATTTTATTCGCAGTCGCATTGTTACATCGAAGTGAAAACTGTGAAACAAAACAATCACGTACGGACAATAAATCTGAGTTGAATATCAAAACTACAATCGAGTTACCATAACTTCGCAGTTCGCTGGGAACAACCGTCTTTATAGCAGGTGCATGGTGAGTTGAATAGGTCTATCAAAACCACAACCGAGTTGCGATAACTTCGCACTTCGCTAGAAACAACAGTCCTTAAAGCAGGTGCATGGTAAGTTGGATAGAGTGGTAACCCTATGATTTGTTATGTAAATGGGGGGGTTGTTTAAAGTTTCATTTTTCGTGAAGGGTTTTTGGCAAATATTTGTAAAACTGTGTATGTGTTTAAGTAACAGGATACGATATTTTATGTGTCGAATAACTGCTTATTAACAGCTTTTGGTTGTTAAACGTGGGCTGTATGTATATGCCGTTATAAATAAACTGGCTGCGTCCCGCGGTATATCCTGTGGGTAGTCTTGGTCTTGTCTTGGTCTTGGTCATTTTTAGTCTTTGTCTATTGGTTGCCAGATATAGATCACCCTTAGGTGATAAGGTCGCCCATTATGCCGCACTAGATTTAAGTTTTAAGATCGATTCAGTTGTTTTTCAATGCATAGGTAAGTAACAAAAATATAGGCTGACATGAATTTTTAAAACGATCAATTCTTGTTCAACTGCCTGCTACCCTGAGTGACCTAGACTCAGTTTTATGGTTCCGTACCCAAATGGTAAAAACGAGACCCTTTTACTGAGTTTTTATTATACACATCTCTTTCTTTTTAGATTCCGTAATCTAAAAAGGTTTTCGATGTCTGTCTGTCCATTTGTCCGTCTGTCACTAGGCTATATCTTTTGCACCATACATAGCTAAATAGTGTCGTGTTTTTTTACGTGATCAAAGGAAAGTACGACACCCACGAAACCCACGGAAGAGAGGTAACCTTATTCTAAGCCTTGGCTCATCATTATCATCCGAGCTATATTCCCGGTTCCATTCTTCTCGAGAACCCGGGGTCCACTTTCCTACTTTCGCGTCTCCACTTCGCACGATCTTCGGCATCCCGCATAGTGAGGCAAGCAAATCCGATCTCATGACGTCAAGCCAGCATTTTTGTATCTCCCCAATCTGCCGCGGCCGCCAATCTACCGCGGCCGAATTCTAAGCCTCAGTTACATGCCTACAATTACATAGTCTTTAACGACCACAATTTCAAAACACCCGAAAACGCCAACACGTAACAATGCGACCAAAAAGCGTGACCAATATAACTGGGGGCTTCAGAAAATTTAAAATTCAACAAATTCTTGTACAAACCGAGTCGGATCGTAAAATTTAATTCGTATTTCGTTGCTGAAGGAGAATTTCGTAATAAAGTTAATATCTTGAGAACTGACTACGAACGAACTCTATGGTAGAAAGATTCCGTTGAAGAAAATGACAAATTAAGTTTTAGGTAACTTTATTATTATTTTAAGTGTTTTGATAAGTTGTTTTAATTAACTTTTTAATGGCGGCAGGTTTCATTTATTTACATGGCATTTTATTTGTATTACAATTTTGAATTTAATTTTTATTTTTTGTGTATGTATGAGTTTTTAGTTAGTTTAATTTTTAATCAGTATTAATTTTAATTTAGTTTTCAATAATGTTTTATAAATTTTGGTTTCAATAAATTTAGTATTTACTTTTTAATGGTAGATCGTTTTAATTTTAATGTTTGTTCTGTTCAATTAAAAAAAATACTTCAAATTATTTCAACAATGTCTAGTACACATAAAACTAAATTAAATCTAGCTCTATTTAATCTAAATTGTAGCTATATTTAATCCTTTATGTAATTGTGTTTTGATATAAATAAATTAAATCTAGTAGAACTACATACACTCTATACAAATATTATAAAGCTAGGTACTGCTTTATAAATGTTACCAACGTTACCACGATGGTAACATTTATATATTTTCCGGGAAATCTCTGAAATCACTCAACCGATTCCAAAAGTTCTTCCACCAAAAGAAAGCTACATTATCGAGGAGTAACATACTTATGCTACTTTTGATCCTGATATTCCCAAGGAATCGGGATTAACCGAGTAAATGAATAAATAAATATAAAATTTTAAAAATATCCCTAAGTAAATTACGGCCCAAAGTGCCTTATAATTTTAGTATCGTCACATTTTAACCAGTCTATCTATAAAAACAGCATGAAAATCCGTTCAGTAGTTTTTGAGTTTATCGGTTACAGATAGATAGACAGACAAACCCGGCATTTGACTTTGTGTGTTAATTTGAATTTATTATAAGGTTTGTCCGAAAACGAGAATTAGATTCAAATAAAAAGTAAACAGACATTTTCTAATTTGCATTACGAATAGGGTATTCTATTTTTCCCTCCAAAACGTTACTTAGCGTCACGTCCGTGTATTATTGAAATTTGGAGAAACTCTGAGAGTATTTCTTTATTAAATTATAATTTTACTTTTTTTCCTTGTTTTTATTCTATTAAAATTTCTTTCTTATTGGATACTACACAGTACACACCACAAGAAACACTTTCTCCAAATTTAAAATTGCGTTGATATAGGTATAGTTCAGTCAGTCAGTCAATTAATCAATCAGTCATGCAAAAAGCATGTCTTTGAATTTTATTTGTAGGTAAATATAGATAATTGAATTTTGTAAACCACGAAACCAAATGGAATCGGAACCTGCCGAAACCTGACGAGTTTTGGGCAATACTTAAAATAAAGGAAAGATAGGTAGGTAGGTAGGTCAAAAAGTCTGTACTTAGACGCAAATAAAAAAAAATAAGTCTGATGAGGCAGTAAAACCAGAATTATAATAGGTCTCTTTAGGTTTCGCGATGTTGGAATGAAATTAAACTTAACATTTAATAATAGTTAGTAAAATGTAAAAAATGTCATTCTGTCTGTTTCTCTGTTTTTCATGTGTTTAAAAAGTAGGTACTTACCCGATTAAATTTGATTTTTACTACCGGGTATTTCAATAGGTATACCTACTCTATTTTAAAGGGATTGAGACTAACGCGGGTGAAACCGCGGGGCGCAGCTAGTAGCTTATAATCACGGTTTAAACCGTGATTTAGGTATAGTATAATTCATGGTTTAAACGAGGTCTGGCACTTAAAACTCACAACTCAAAATATCGAACTACCGGATGACAAATTTCCGATCGGCCGATAATTATCTGCGCAAAGTTTATTATCTGCCTTCCCCCTAAAACAGCGTAAGTAATTTCAACGTCATAACGTAAGACGTGAATGTACACCTGAATTTCGCGAATGCCTCAACAAAATGGTTTATGGATTTCACATTAAGACATTGTTTTGAAAGATGAAAAATGAGATGTGGATGAATTATGTATCGTATTTTGCCGTAACTAGACCTTTCTGTTGTTAGATAAATCATGCTCTCAAAAATAGGAGTAATTTTAACTTTTTTAGGGTTACATATCAAAAGTAAAAAAACGGGGCCCTATTACGAGTATCTACTGAGACTTTGCTGTCCGTCTGTCACCAGGGTCCCAAGTGTGTCGGTAGAATACTTATTGTCAAATGTATTTGATGCATTTGACCACATTTGTCGACCAAATGTGTCAAATACACGCCAAATATGACAATTACTCTTCTTTCGACACACTATTGAGATACGATTGTGAGCTCAGACTTGGGACCCAGGCCCACCGGCTCATCGGGTCTCATAAGCCGTGATAGCTAGACAGTTGAAATTAACACAGATGATGTATTTTTCTTCATGAAAACGTGCGTCGTTGTTGCATTTACAGAAGCAACCAATCAGAAAAGATGTTGTTTTAAGTGTTTAGGTGTATGTATATTCTATGTATGTATACTATGTATATTCCAAGTTTCATCGTAATCGGTTCAGTAGTTTTTGCGTGAAAGAGTAACAAATTCACATACCATACATGTATACATACAAACTTCCGCGTTTAAAATATTAGTAGGATAGTAGGATAGGATCATTGACGTACTCCACGTTTATTAATAAGACTACTATTGTTTCAACATTTGACAACTAAAACCGGAAGTACACTGTAACATTACAATTTCCACCAATTCAATCCCCTATACAAGCCGCTTTACAGAACTTCGTTCTAAAAGGTAATACCGCAAAACCTTTCCGTTGATTTGTTCGAATCAGGAGACCAATAAGGGCCCGTAATTCGTGACCCTAAGGGACCTTTTGGAATTATAATACGATGTAAAGGTGTTGTTTATGTACGCATTAAGTTTTAAACAGGAGTTAACTAATTACGACGTAAATGTTACATATTGTTTTTAGTTTTGTCGGCTGTTTTGGATTACAAATGTATGACCGGGACAAAGTTGGACTGCATTCTGGAATTTATTGGCACACAATGTATGAAAAACATAATTATTCTAAGATAATTTTATTCAAAAAAGTCAAAATGTGTTTGACTAAAGTCAAATGTCGTTTGACTAAACTCAAGTGTTGAATCAGGAGACTAATAAGGGCCCGTAATTCGTGACCCTAAGGGATCTTTTGGAATAATAATACGATGTAAAGGTGTTGTTTATGTACGCATTAAGTTTTAAACAGGAGTTAACTAATTACGACGTAAATGTAACATATTGTTTTTAGTTTTGTTGGTTGTTCGAGAGAACAAATTTGTAGCTGGGACAAAGTTGAACTGCATTCTAGAGTTTATTGACTCAAAAATCTATGAAAAACGGTGTTATTCTAAGATAATTTTATTCAGAAAAGTCAAAATGTGTTTGACTAAAGTCAAATGTTGTTTGACTAAAGTCTAATGTTGTTTGACTAAAGTCAAATGTTGTTTGACTAAAGTCAAATGTTGTTTGCCTAAAGTCAAGTGTTGAGTCAGAAGGCCAATAAGGGCCGTAATTCGAGACCCTTAGGGACCTTTAGGAATTATAATACGATGTAAAGGTGTTGTTTATGTACGCATTAAGTTTTAAACAGGAGTTAACTAATTACGACGTAAATGTAACATATTGTTTTTAGTTTTGTCGGCTGTTTTGGAGAACAAATTTATGGCTGGGACAAAGTTGTACTGCATTCTAGAATTTATTGGCACAAAAACAGTATTATTCTAGTATAATTTTATTCAAAAAAGTCTAAATGTGTTTGACTAAATTCAAATGTTGTTTGATCAAAGTCAAATGTTGTTTTACTAAAATCGAATGTTGTTTGACTAAAGTCTTTTACTGTAATTACTTTTACTGTAATTATTTCTATGTAAAATAAAAAATTACAAGCCGAGTTGAACTGCAAAGTTCGCCGGTAGATGTCACGACGAGGCTTTGCTCACAAGAACACGAGGAGGTGTTTTTATAATTTCGGGTGGCTTACCCATGGCATAGCGGGCTAGCGGCTATCGCGGTGGTTCAAGTAGACGCGGATTCGAGTCCCGCCGGGTACTAAAACTTTTAAAAGCATTTAAAGAAAAAAACAGTGACACAAATACGTCAATTTTGAAATTAAATATGAACTGCAATGACTTTGAAACGATGTTGAAATGAAATTTTAATAATTTTACTACGTGAATTGACTATCAACTCTTGTTGTACATTCATTGGTCGTACATAACTTTAAATAGATATTAACAGTATATGCACCACTACGTTGCCACAGCACATCCTTAATTAACGTCAGCAAAAAAAGTCCACAATTTCAGAGCGACTATTTGCTTAACAGAAATATAAATTTTAAATTACAACCGGCTAGTGGCTCGTTAAGCCCGGGCTAATGGCGTCGTGTGCAACAAGCTTTAAATAAGAATCAAAACGAAATAAAAGCTCTTTAGCGTAAGGCTGTTAGTCATTGGCTTTTTATTTATAAACTTAATGGTAATAAAGCTATTTTAACGAGGTCGGGATTCCGGGGTTCCCATAATTTGAACCCCCTAGGGCAGGGTTGGAAAACCTTTATAGATAAGCGTGGGTATTTATAACAATAATCATTAAAAGAAAAAGTTTCAATTATTCGGATACACACATCAACATCGTCTAGGGATATTTTATATAAAGTTCTTAAACTTAAAAAATACTGGCCGATTTAAAAATATTTTAATGGAACCTTATTGTGTAGGCCTTATTGTATGATTCCAAATTTGAATTTTAAAAAATTAATTAAAAACATAAGATTAGCGCGGCAATTATTGTAGCGAGTTCGAAGGTTTAAATTTACTTAACCCAGTTTTAAGCATTTTGTTTAAACAAATTGAAGTTTTAATATTTTTTTTTATTAATTACAATTTAATACAACTGTGTGCATCATGCAGCGGCGTCATTTAACAAAAAACGAAATGTTAAGGGCAGTAGGAATGCTCCAAGCTGGGGCTACTCCACGGAGTATTGCCGAGGAGATTGGAACAAGACAAAACGTGATATCAAGATTGTGGTCACGTTATCGTGCTACTGGTGAAGTGGCTGAAAGGCATCCAGGCGGAAAGCGGATAACTACCCAAAGACAAGACCGATTTTTGCAAGTGGCCGCGAGAAGACAACCAAATGTTACGGCCATGCAGTTGGTTCAAACGCTCCAGTCAGACCACCAGGTGCTTGTCAGTGACCAAACTGTGAGGAGAAGACTGCACGAGGCTAACCTTCATTCTCGCAGGCCGCTTCGTACTTTAGCACTACGCAGAGGAAATCGTGGACGAAGATTACAGTGGGCTAGAGAACATTTGCCTTGGGAAGATATCGAGTGGTCGGTAGTGTTGTTTACCGATGAGTCCCGATTCGGATTTCATCCTGATTCACGTAGAGTACGCGTATGGCGAGCTTCTGGTCGTGACAACAGTCTGCAACACCCTCAGGAGGTCCATCCATACCATGGCGGAACAATTATGGTTTGGGCGGGAATTCGTATTGGTGGAAGAACAGACCTCGTTTGGATCAGAAACACTATGACTGCCGAAAAATACCGTAATCAGGTGCTAGCACCAATAATCTATCCCCATCGACTGCAAATGGGCCAAGTTTTCACGCTCATGCACGACAACGCCCGTCCGCACACTGCGCGAGTGGTGACCAGCTGGCTAGAGGAGCACGACGTGTCGGTCTTAGACTAGCCCGCGCAGTCACCAGACCTAAACCCCATAGAGCACGCGTGGGATATGCTTCAAAGAAGGGGTTTGAGGAATTTGCCTCCAAATGTTGCGACTGAAGAGCAACTTTTTTTGCATCTTAGCAGGACCTGGGACAATATTCCGCAGCAAGATATTGACAACCTGATTCAAAGCATAAAAAACCGTTGCAGGGCCGTGATTAACGTCATGGGTGGTTTCACTGACTACTAATTTTAACTTCAAATAAAAAAACCTAATCATTTCGTTTTACTTTATTTTTTTCCTTAGATAGACATTTTATCTTAAATTTAAGATTATTTCACTTTTTGCGTTTTTTAAAATAAAAAAATATTTAAGCATAAAACAATATTTTGTTGTATTCTAAATCATAGTCTGATAAGTAGGCTTTACAAAAATATATACATGTTGTTTGTTAGTAAACACAATTTTTGAGTAAATTGAGAAATTCTGAATATCCCTAGACGGTGTTGATGTGTGTACTTTAAGGATATAATGTACTAGCAGATTCCCGCGGTTTCACCCGCGTAAGTCCCGATCCAGTGAGAATATCGGGATCAAAAGTAGCCTATGTAATTCCCTGATATTGTAGCTTTCTATTGGTAAAAGAATTTCTGAAATCGGTCCAGGGTTTCGGAGATTACCCCCAATGTACAAACATACACGTTAACAACGTTACCTCTTTATAATATTACTAGCCGCTTCCCGCGGTTTCACCCGCGTAAGTCCCGATGCAGTGGGAATATCGGGATCAAAAGTAGTCTATGTTACTCCTCGCTTATGTAGCTATCTCTTGGTGAAAGAATTTTTCAAATCACTCCAGTAGACGCAGCTAATGTTAAAAATATTCGCGACGCTACGGCGCCGCGCCTCCACTTCAAATTACGTACTTATAGCCTTAAGATACTCCCGCAAACAGCGTTACGGAACTCGTTCCAAAAACTCCAAAATTGTAACCAAATTTTGTCACGCTTACATATTCCGTGTCGCCATAATGAGAATGGAAATTCAATAAATTTCCAAAGAAAATGTAACGTAAAATCGATTTTCACATAAAATTGCGTTTCGATTCAAAAAGTTTAGCACTTAATGGGGGAATTTTACAAGAGGAACAAACAAATGCTTGAATCAGTTTATTGACTTCGTTTTCTAAAGCGAATTAACTAAGATACAGTGCTTTGGGATTATTTAGTCGTAACTTAAAGTTTGAGGGACACTGGTCGTAATCAAGAAGTAGGTATTGGATTAGGAATAAGCTTTTAACTTTTAAAAAAACTGACTCGTAAAGTCGTAAAGCACTTAACTACTTGTCTTAATTGATTTTGTTTCACACAGAACGTTATAACTATAAAAATACTAGCTGACCCGGCAAACGTTGTTTTGCCTTATAAATTATAGATAATTAAATTTTTCCTGAATTTTCTATGCTATAAACCTCACGGAGCCCGAGACCTTTCCAACGAATGCAAAACCGTGGAAATCGGTTCGTGCGTTCTGGAGTTATAGCGTCAGGAAGGAAAACCCGACTTATTTTTATATAGTAGATATTAGGTAGTTAAATAAAAAAAAAAACTAATGTTTTACTAGAGGCGGCTTACATAACAATAAAATTATAATTATAAATATTATTAGGTAACGGGGTAATTACCATGTTTTATTAAATGTTGTACCTACCTATGTGGTAATGTTGTTTGTGTCTCGTGAACAAGCCGGTTAAAATTAGTGGCGAAATATCGAGCTCCGTTAAAACACACACACAGTAACAGTTAAAGAAAAACGATACATAGTTCCATCGTTTATAGGTTTAAAGGATTTAGTAATTCGGTTTCAAACCTTTTATTCGCGCCTTGTACGGAAATAGTTAAGCAATTTCACACAGACTACTACCCTTAACTTTCCTTAATCACTCACACTTACACACCTAACTCTTCAACACTAAATTACCCAACATCCCTGGAGCCAAAGCGTCCTGGAAATAATTTTGTGTGTACCTTCGTGTAAATATTTGATGCGGGAACAACCAATGAGTGAGCTGCTTTACGTGTGTGCACGCATAAAATTTTAAGGCCCAACACATTGGCTCAACATTAAAATATCGCTCGGCAGAATTTGCAAATTTGCACATTTTCTCTGAATGAGATTTGAATTTGATTACGAGAAGAAACCTTGGTGGTATTTGTTCTATGGTTTAGTACATAATTCTGACAGAAGTATATTATACTTGCTGCGTCCCACGGTTTCAACCGCGTAATTCCCGATCCCGGGATGAAAAGTAGCCTATGTTACTCAAGTACTGTAACTTCCTAATGGGGAAAGAATTTTTGAAATCGGTTCAGTAGGTTTTGAGTTAATTCATTACAAACATACAGACGCACACACACACACACACAAATACAAATCTTTCCTTTTTAGATTACATTATATAATTCTGACTGAAGTATATCAGTGGACCAGTTTAGCCGCTGGTCCTAGAAACGTGAAATTTGGAGGAGTGTTCTTTGTAACGTCCTCTGTAGCACGTCGTGCGAATGCCCGACTACTATGCAGAAAGTTGCGGGTTTGATTCCTGCCGGTGCACTTATTTATTTACCTATGCTTGAAAATAAATATTTATTTCTGGTCTGGATATCTCTGTCTCTATGTATAATATGTACGTACCTATTTACAAAAGATAAAAAAAAACCGACTTAAAAAAAAAAAAATTGAAAACCGACTTAAAAAAATCATAAAATAACCTCGCCTACGTACAGTGCCACCGACTTATCTGTTATGTAATCTGAAGTCGGGCAGATTTACTGGGTTGGTTGAGTAGGATTGTAAGTAGAGGTTATTTTATGATTTTTTAAAGTCGGTTTTTAATTTTTTTTTTTTTTGAAGTCGGTTTTTAATTTTTTAAATTATTTTTTTATTTCATCCTTTTTAGTATACCTACTTTCAACTACCACTAAAATCATTAAAATTGTATCCATAACTTTAACCATTGAGGAGTTCTGTGATGAGAAGGTGGTTTCAGATGTGGAGACTCTGAAACCATATTCTTATTCATCGGTATCTATTCTTTATGGCCTTATTCCACTGGTGAAAATCAAAAACTGAGCACTTTGCAGCACTCTCGAGGTGCAGTCCTGTTCATCACTTCGAAGATCCTCATCCGATCTTCACCAATTTTTTATGGGACCAACTGTGATATATCTCCTTTCAAACAAAAAAATAATTATCCAAATCGGTCCAGGCATCTTCGAGTAATCGGGGAACATACATAAAAAAAAAAAATATCCCGACGAATTGAGAACCGGTTGGAAGTCGGTTAAAAAAAAAAAAAGTATTATATCCGTTGTCTAGTCACCGTAACACAAGCTTATTAGCTTACGACCGGGCTAAATGGCGCTGTGTGTTGTTCACAGAATTTATTTATTTATTTAAGTGCAGGTAACCACTAAGACTTTCCAAGTCTGGGTTTGTCAAAGAAGAAGGGTCGGGGGATCAGGACTGACGCAGGTGATTTATGTGATATTAATATTTGAGACGGTAAAAGTGAAACTTGACTACAAAAGCTACTTATTACACAAACATACTTATACATAAAATACCTATATACCTTCTAAATGGAATTCAAAACTAGTGAACTAATGATAAATGATACGGAACAATACATTGTTAGAGACTTAGTTTATGATAAAGTTGGTTTAATTATTTAACGGAATGTCAAACAGGTTGGCAGTCTAATTAATTTGGTACTCGAGAAATTATCGTCTCTCGAATAGGCCAATGACCTAATATCTCTCGAAATTTGATTCCCACGGCATTCACATTCACCTAGCTAAGAATTAAAAGAGCTATGGCCATAAATTATTTGCACTAAAAATCTTGTTACTTACATTCCTAAAAATATTGTAAAATGTTCATTACTATACTTCATTTTTTTATTGTAGACTATGATTTGACACATCTTCCTGAAAAAGAAATGTCAAATACAAACTGAAATGTCAGATCGTAGTCTGAAATTAAAAAACTAAGTATAACTCCTAAATGCATAGGTATAAGAAAATATATTAAAAAAAAGATAAATGGTGGAAAAAATTATGATTCCTAATACAGAACATAAAATTTAAATCCCAATTTAAAATCGCCACTGAATTTATTATTATTATTTTTCTTGTAATGGGTTTAAGAGTTCGTAAAAAACAATTTGTCACTTTTTGTATGGATGTAACACCTATTTTTAGTCAAATAAAATGACCTATGAGAATTGGCCATTATTCTTTAAAACATACTAGGTATTATTGACAATAATATAAGTACCTGATCAAATGCAAAACTTTATTCGTCCAGAATTGTCCGTTTCCATTAAGACCCGAAGGTTGAATTATTATAGTACTTTGAGGCCCTTTTATTGTAGAGTGTAGACCTCCCATAACAGTCTGAGAGCCTTTCTTACGTGACGCGGCCTAATAATGTTTGAGAGTGGACACTTTGCCTTTTTATTATTAGTCTAGTAGGTTCCTACTGCAGTGTTATTCTATAAAACTCAAATATCACTTCGCTAGTCACTTTCGTTTACACTCACACTACGCTCACGGTTCGAATTGAAAGAGATTTTCATAAATAACTAGCTGACCCGGTGAATTTTGTTCCGCCTTAAAGGCAAAAAAAAGTATCCTATGTCCTGGTTCTAAGCTACCAACCAATTTTCATCCAAATCGATTCAGCCATTCTTGAGTTTTAAATAGTGTATCTAACACGACTTTCTTTTATATAGATATAGATTATTGCTAGAAGTTTTTAAATTTGTACGTCACATAATATTTTTTTACGTTTTACTATGATACTGTTAGTATAATACTAAAATGTAATTGTGTCAAAACATAAATAATACGATCTTGGATTCGTTCTATCCGTAATGTAACTTGGTGCAAGCTGCCGCTCTAGCGCGCATCATTTGATTTATGGAACACTTAAAACTCACCGCGGAATCTACCATGCGATGTGCGTGGGTTCTTTACAGAAACGACAGGCTGTAGAAGTCTCGGGGTTTTACCAGCTTTATAATATCAATGGATTTGGAAGTTTGTATGTTAACGAATAATAAACATATAATAAATATTACACATTCGAAGACAATAATAAGAGACTAGGCGAAACACTTTTTAGAAAAAAGGGTTACAGAAATAAAAGAAAACCATTGATCAACAATGGATTATATGTATCGTCTACGACACATATATTTTAGGACGTTGCCGTTGCACATAGGCCAGTCTAGCCCCAAATTAAGCAACTAGGCGTTTATTTGAGGGGGCATCAACAAACGCCTTTCAGCCGCCATGGTAACCGAGGTTTGGTAATCAGTTACCTATGAAGAAATTTTGCTCTTTCCTGGTAATCCAGTTACAAACGAAGATTTTCCTTTCTGCTTTCGTAATTTTTTCGTAACCAATTACCAAAGAATAAATTGCCCTCTTCCCTCATAACCACGAAGAAATTATTATTTGCAAGTGGCAAACAATTTTTCTCATAGACAGATAGAGAAGTAAATATTTACGTTTTGAGGTACGGAACCTGAATTTTAATTTTTTTTATTTAAATTTATTATAAAATAAAGCAATTTAAAAAACAGGTAGGTATTAAAAAAAATATTATCATAATAATAATAATTATTATTATTATTGTTTGTAACGTCTCCGTTTCACGGGGCTATGGAGCCCCGAACATTTGGAAGGCGTGCGTGGGGCCAAAGCCAACACGTAGAGGCCCGTTTCAGTCACAATTTTAATCGCAAAGTATGAAATGGACACCAATCCGGCGATTATCCCCGTCTGCACTATAAAATGCAGCAAAGGACAACCACCGGATCGGATAGAACTATTGAGAAATCTACGGATGAAAACAATATCGGCTATAATAGTGATGTGATGGTAGTGGATCAGCTACTGGGGGAGCTATGGTGACTATGGCGCCTGCCGTAACAATGTCCAATAAACACGTAAAAATGGCAGACGGAGACTCGCCAACTCACAAACTGGGCTCCCTAATCAGCTGAGAAAATTACAGCAAGGGAGCAACAGGGACGTGAGAGGCTGAAGGATGGAGATACCTCCCTGGATTTTAAGTCATCACTGGTATGCCAGAGAGCGGATCAACTCATCACTGACGTGAGGTGTCAATCCTCCGTGCATTTCTGCTCTCGCGACTCCACTCTGACCAGCCGGTGAAGGCAAGCCAGAGGTGGGGGACCGCTTCCTCATCAATGTTCACTCCGACAAACCAACTAAGGCAAGCCGGAGGTGAGGAACGGTGATTTCCCCTGGAGCACTCGGGAAGCCGCGGGGTACTCCCCGACACCTCGCCTCAAGGTGCCCTGCGGGACCTTGAGGCGAGGTGTTATGTTGATCTAATTATTATTATTATAATAATTGTCATTCAGTAAAGAGAATTTAATCTGATTTACTCTAGTGGAGTACCACTTCAAAAAAGAACAAGTTTCATTATGTTAAATAAAATCTTCGTTTGTAACTGGATTACCAGGAAAGAGCAAAATTTCTTCATAGGTAACTGATTACCAAACCTCGGTTACCTAGGCGACCGAAAGGAACAAACGTGATTTTTTAAATATACCTAAACGCAACGATACAATGGTACAATCTACAATACATAGCGCCGAAGGGAGCACCAACTAATTGCCGAGTGGAAGGAATTGTCAAATATAATACGTAAGTAGGTAGGTACTACTCACTTATCATTAAGAAACTCTAAATATAAATTGAAATACCTACAAAATATACCTTTACTTGCTTTATTTTCTTTACAAACGGAAGGTCGTAGGCGTAGGTAGCAGGTACTTTTATGAAGTAAGATAACAATTTCTATTTTTTTTCATAGAAATAGTATATTTTTATACAAATGTTATTCTTATTATACGTATATATAGATAACTAGCTGACCCGGCAAACGTTGTTTTGCCTTATAAATTATAGATAATTAAATTTTTCCTGAATTTTCTTTGCTATAAACCTCACGGAGCCCGAGACCTTTCCAACGAATGCAAAACCGTGGAAATCGGTTCGTGCGTTCTGGAGTTATAGCGTCAGGAAGGAAAACCCGACTTATTTTTATATAGTAGATAGATGTGCCTATACTACCTATGTACCAATACTGTTCGCGTTCCTTCGATGTTTAGCAGATGTTTGCTAATAAACTTGTAAACAGCTTTTCCAAAATTTAATGCATAGGAATCTTCAACATTTTCTTGCTACCTAATTCTAAGACCAATTCAGCAAATCTTGAAAAAAATCACGTCCATACAAAAACTTTCCTCAAAAGTATCTTAAAAATAATTCATATCCCTATTCCTAACCTTAATGACCATCCAACAAAAATACCCAATTCACAACACAAAAAAAAACAAAACAAAATGTGAATCAGCGAAAATATTCCGCGCTAATACCGCGGAGAAAAAACTCTCCTTTCACGGTTGTCAAACGAGAAAAATCCGCTAAGTAATGCCCTCTCAGTCCCAGAAACGGGTCAAGAAGTATCTTGAGTACAAGATGCGACGGGTTAGGGCTACAAATAAATAATGCGACATCGCATTAATAGCCTCTGAGACGAATGTAGGCGCATTAGGAAGAACTGTTTGTTTGGGCCCTTTTAGTAATGCAATGTGACCCGGGGAATCGTGGTGGGGCAACCGAATTAAGCAGCACTACGATCAATACTGACTTATGCCGTGTAGCACCAGCATAGAATAGGGTTACCCCGTCTCTTCCCGTGGGTGTCGTAAAAGGGCGACTAAGGGATCTGAGAGAGATTAGCAAACCTTGAGATTGAGAGAAATTGAGATTAGTTAATTCTGCCTTAATTCGAAATAATTCGTTTATATATTAAGAGGAGACTCCATTCTCTTTCTCCATACAAACGTAGTTTACATTTTCCTCCCTGGATAAAGACATTAGAACAAATATGTTTATGCCATAAAACCTATATCTGTCATAAAGGCATATTCCACAAATCCCCATACATGATCCCCTGCCCAGGGGATTTGTAGACTTTTTGTCCACAAATCCCCTGGCGGCGATACGGCGGATTACTCAGGGGATTTGTGGACAAATAGTCTACAAATCCCCTTAATTTAAAATTATATTATCGTTTTTTTAATCATATAAAAACAGTGTGTTAGATAGCCTCAGTCTTCATGTAGCATGTAGAAGTACCGTAGCTTTATTTTTTGTAATGTGTAATGCCACTAGCACCACTTGAACTACCAGCCATATTTATTAACTAGCAGTGCCCCGCGGTTTCACCCGCGTAAGTCCCATTCCCGTAGGAATAGTTAGTTCCCGTCACCATCACTGTCAATAGTAAACAGCGCAACATGGCGCAGATCAAATAGGCACAGAATTCAGTGCGCTATCCCCTGTCCAACGACTTGTACCGTGGAGGTCAGTGGTTGCAACATATGTACTTACATTTTTAATATCGCGATATCTTTTTAATGAAATTTCCGAATTAAATCATTCAAAAGGTTCTAGGAAGGTATTGAATTCGTCTTGAATATGAAGTAATTTATTTCAATAAGAATTTATACCAAGGTACAAAATAAAAGGTTATTAAAGCGACGGCTTTTTAATTATAAAAAAAATAACAAAAACACTTATTGTGAGATAACTACTATAGTTAGACATATGGTGTAGCGATGTTTTTTGTAGACAATCACATGTTCTACAAAGTTTTAGTACATAATTTTGTTCTCTATCCAATAGTTTTCGCAGCGCACGCGATGTAAAGAATTTAAGGGTAATTTTTTTCACACCTTGTGTTACATTATTGGACTTTTAGTAAGGATCCCTATTTTTTTTTTAAATATAATATAACCTATAGTCTTCCTCAATAAATGGACTATCCAACACTGAAAGAATTTTTCAAATCGGACCAGCGGTTCCTGAGATTAGCGCGTTCAAACAAACAAAAAAACAAACTCTTCCGCTTTATAATATTAGTATAGATTTAAAGAGTCGCAAAAATGCACCGTATTCCGAAACAGGTAATAACACACTGATAAAAAATGGAAATTTCCTTACAATACTTAGAACAATAACAATCCTTTGAAAACCGGTTTAAAGCCGACAGCATTGCGTAGGTATTTATTTTACAGGATTATGGAATTTATTGTTATGCGCATTGAGGGCGAATTGCAACAAACTATAATTTTCGCCTAGTTCCATAACAACTAACTTCTCACAAATAATAATACCATAGGACAATGCTACTGCCCAATGTACATCTCACTAATATTAAAAATGCGAAAGTTTGCAAGTACATACACTTGCAAACTTTCGTATGTAAATTTGTTACACTGCCACGCAAAAACTACTGAACCGATTGCAATTAAACTTGAAATATAGGTAGCTGAAAAACTGGAATACTTTTTGTACATAGGCTACTTTTTATCGTGATATTCCCGCGGGGACGGGACCTACGCGAGTGTCCGTGTATGGACTCGGTCGGCCGCTTAGTGTCGATTGTGCACAACGCTCAATTCTTTCATCGTCAATGTGTACGGACAGAGGACCAGTGCACATATAATTACGCGTCTTAATTACGCGATAGTCTAACCTAGAAGAATATTTAACTAAAATTGCATTACCTAACTAGTCTACACAACCTTTATAACTTGAAAACGTTTTTATCATAAATGGACTAAGACCTGTTTTTTGTATCTACCCAAATCCACCTGTAATATTATTAAGAATGTTTTGACATTTAGGTTTACTATTTAACAACTGTCTTATTTTATTATTAGAGAAAGTACCTGCCGTGCTGGTTTCTTATTTTTTGATTGGTTCGATAGATGTGCATCTTACGCGTATCGATAGACATAATCTAACTTTGTTTCTTCCGCATTTGGTATTTATTTCTTTATTTGTAACATCTTCGCAGATTACAGTATTAGCATACTACAAACCTTAGTGATTTTTAATGCTATGTAAAATAAAATCATGATTTTAAGTTTTAATTTAATAATAAAAGAAAAAAAACCGCGAGCGTAGCTAGTTTATTTATACGCCACACGTATAGTGTACTTCGTTTCTTTCGAAACTTTAATTATTTTATTTTCATTTTGTGTATATTGTATTTTATTTATAGACTTACACCGATTTTAAATATCGGTAAGGGGATTTGTAGACTTTTTATCCACAAATCCCCTGGCGGCAATACGACGGGTTTGCCAGGGAATTTGTGGACAAAAAGTCTACTAATCCCCTGGGCAGGGGATCATGTAAGGGGAAACAACCTTTTTATTTATTTTCTAATTAAAATAATAATAAAAAATGAAAAAATAATAAAATGACAAAAATAAAAAGGTAGATGCATAGTCATGACAGATATAAATTTTATGGCATAAACATATTTGCTCTAATGTCTTTATCCAGGGAGGAAAATGTAAGCTACGTTTGTATGGAGAAAGAGAATGGAGACTATCCTCTTAGGTATTTTTTACCTTAAGGCATCTAGTGTGTGAAGGCACAAAAACTACTGGACCAATTTCAAAAATTCTTCCACATTATTCATTAGAAAGATACATTCACCCTGAGTAACATAGGCTACTTTTGATCCCGATATTCCCACGGGATCGGGACCTACGCGGGTGAAACCGCGGGACGCAGCTATATTAGATAAAATCGCAAAGGTACTGCTGGTATAATGTAGGTTATTTTAAAAGCATTTACGAACCATTTACCTACCGACAGAAACTCAGCCACGTATTCTCGTAATTCAATTATTGAAATTGTAATGGAATCTCGTGGAACTCGGTTTTTACCCGTTCTGAGACTTTTTCCGAATATATTATTATTAAATCATAAGTAGGTATTATATTATTTTAATACATATACCTACTATATTATAATTACATACATACACTATAGATTTTTACAAAACATATCCCTGTAAAGGTGATTTGCGCATAATTAATAAAATATTTTATTTTTATTTGGCACAGTAACAACATACAAACTCATATACAAACATATTTAAGTTTACTTTCGCGTTTTATTTTTATCACTGGCGCCATCTAGTGGCGCCAATCGTGAATTAAAATGCTAACTGTCCGTTACGTTGTAAAAAAAATGTATAGATATCACGTCTATCTATAGATAGAGCATCTACGCAACTAAATGATATGTAGGTGTACATACACATTGTGTGTGTAGTATTTATGTAAAACATTACATTTAAACAGAACATTTACATGTGGGCGATTTAATATGAAATTCGAGAATAGATATGAGTTGAGTGGGTGTTACATACCTACATTCTGGACCGGTATTACACTAAATGACACAAGATGACAATACTATTACGATTATATCGACACACTATTGCCATTATATCGAGACTGTGACAAATTTGGTAGACTTCAATAGTATCGTAATGGTGTCTCAATGGAATTGCAATAGTAACCATGGTAACCAACCTTCTCTGTCTGTCTGTCTGTCAAATCTGTTAAAAATCCATCCTGTCATTAGAGTTTTGACAACTATCGAGACTCCATCAGTGGCATCTTAGTGGTGTCTCAGTGGTGTCGCAGTGGTGTATCGATAGAATAGTTAACATAGGAAACTGCCAAATGTGTCAAATACACGTCAAATATGACGATTAATATTCTATCGACACACTATTGAAACACGATTGCCGAGCGTAAGGGCTATATTTCACCGGGACACCATGGCGGCGCAACCAGTCGCCGCTACCAACAAAATGTATACAGCTCTATAGAGAGTTACTCACTTGGTGTCTGTTTGGTGGCGCAAACTCTAATGACAGGATGGATTTTTAACAGATTTGACAGACAGACAGACAGAGAAGGTTGGTTACCATGGTTACTATTGCAATTCCACTGAGACACCATTACGATACTATTGAAGTCTACCAAATTTGTCACAGTCTCGATATAATGGCAATAGTGTGTCGATATAATCGTAATAGTATTGTCATCTTGTGTCATTTAGTGTAATACCGGTCCAGAATGTAGGTATGTAAGCCTAATACCGACCCTTTTAGTTTTAAGGGTAAAAATAGTCAAGTCACAAAATGGCCGACGGATCCGATAATTGTAATTCTTAACTCATTTATTTTCATAACCCTAAGTTAACTTTATAAAGAAACTAGCTGACCCGGCAAACATTGTTTTGCCTTATAAATTATAGATAGTAGCCGATTCTCAGACCTACTGAATACGCATATAAAATTTGGTAAAAATCGGTCGCGCCGTTTCGGAGGAGTACGGTAGCTAACATTGTGACATGGAAATTTTATATATAAGACTAGCTGACCCGGCAAACGTTGTTTTGCCTTATAAATTATAGATAGTAGCCGATTCTCAGACCTACTGAATGCGTATGTGGAGTTTGGTGGAGATCGGTGAAGCCGTTTCGGAGGAGTACGGTAACTAACACCGTGACATGGAAATTTTATATATTAGAAGATAAGACTGAATCTATATCTATACTAAAATTATAAATGCGAAAGTAACTCTGCCTGTCTATTTTCACGCTTTAGGCGCTGAACCGATTGTGATGAATATTGGTATAGAGAGAGATATATAGGACCTTGAAGAAAGACATAGGCCCACAAAATAAATCCTTATAATAAATAATTCAGTGAACTTCACACAGCGCCATCTAGCCATTTATCTGGTAAAGACCTAAGCTTGTATTACGGTGACTAGGTATATAGACAACTAAATTAAAAACAATAACTTATTTAAAGAATAAACTAACAAACTGATAAAGTTGTTTATTGACAAAGAAGTAAATTAACCCTTTTAGTCCCTTTAATATTTAAACGACGGATGAAAGGCCAAAAGGCAAACTAAAACAACCTAACATCTTTAATTTAAAATTGCCTGAGGCCAACTGTTGAGTTCATACCAACATTAATTTAGAATGTTTTAATTTGACATTGTAAAATGAGTTTTAAAAATAGATCTATGGAATGGCAAAGTAAATCTACACTAATATTATAAAGAGGAAAGATTTGTATTTTTGTGTGTGTCTGTATGTTTGTAACGAATAAACTCAAAAACTACTGTGCCGATTTCAAAAATTCTTTTATTATTAGAAAGCTACATGCACCCTGAGTAACATAGGCTAGGTGCTATTGATCTCAATATTCATATATTTTTAATCTATATCTATATCTAAAATACTTTGTCCCGACTGGTTGTCAGTCACCGATGTACCAATATAATGCAATACGAAATCATCGATGCGAATCAGTAAAGATTGATGTAATAACTAATAATAATTTAAAAAAATAGCACATACTACTTACTTATGGACCAGCGGGAACTCTGAAAAAATCGATTACTAAAAAATAAATCATAAACCATCGTAAACATTATACTCATTTTTAAAAGTCAGTAAAGTACTTACAAACAAACCTCATAAAATTTTATTTGTTTTGAGAAGCCATCTGTTAACATGCCATTGTCATAATAGTGAATACCGTCAAAAAAATGTTCACGAAAAATGCCCATTTATCCGCGTACTGAAACACTCATCGATCTAAATGCCCCATTACGCTGTTTCGTTAACTGGCTATCGAATCAGTTATTGCGTGCCAACCCTACCAAATTGCCATAAGAAAAATAAGTTCACGCTTTCATCGTTTTGAAATTCGAATACAGAATACGCAGTCTTTTCATAACCTCAAAGCATCTCTGTCATGCCTTTTCACTTAACGTCGTATGATAGAAAGAAAAGGATATACTCTGCGCTGTCTTAGTTCCAAATTTAAAATTGCAAATTCCTTAATAGTTATCTTTTCATCTGTTTTGTACGCGCTTTTATTAACCCTACAGTCGACCTCATTTTTAAGCCGCTGAATCGCTTTTTAGCAAATAATTTTTTTATAATCCTTCCTACTTAGCTGTTTGGTAAACGGTTTAGTGCTTTGATGAAGCGATTATTTATGTAACAGAGGATTTGGTCTTTCAAATATTAAACGGTTTACGTTTAAGGGATTTTGAACGGTGTTTTGGTTGGGCGGAAAGGGTTAGATTAAAAAAAATGTTTATATCGCAGGTCCATTTTGTTGTACGAGTAAGGTAATAATTCGCATGGATGAACATACAATTTTAAGGTTAATTCTGTACTGAAATAATATATTTTTTAATAATACGGTAAACGGCTACTTAACACAGGGCCAACTGGGTCGCTGCGGTCAAAACCGGCCAATTGCGAGTCGAACTCTCACACGAAGGGATCTGTATCACTATCACAATAATTGGACAAGGAACCCTAAAATGAACACTGGACCTGTTAAATACAAAGAACCGAAACGTCAGATCGTAGTCTAAAATTAAAAAATGAAGTAATAGGTATCTTACTAATATTATAAATGTGAAAGTATGTGTGTTTGTGTGTAAATATGTGTAGACGAGTAAACCTATTTGCTACTCTTTCACGGAAAAACAACTAGACCGATTGCTATGAAACTTAGTATGCAGATAGCTGAAGATTTAGACAAACACACATGCTTTTTAGTATCCTGATATTCCGACAAGATAGGGGCTTATGCGAGCGAAACCCCGGGGCGTATCTTGTGTTATATATTTATAATGTAACCTTTGATGAAACGAGTATTTAATAAAACGTTATAACGTAACCTCTTGTGACCTCTTGTAACCTCTTATGTCTTTCTGGAGTAACTTAATGTTACTTTAATTTCGCTTTAATGACATGTTTCAGTTTCAAACTCATTATTACTTAGTAGATACTCGTACTTCATATAAAATTAAAAACCGACTTCAAAAAAGGAAAAAAAAATCTCACCTACATAATTGTGCCGCCGACTTATCTGTAGGTAATTTAATCTGAAATCGGGCAGTTTTACTGGGTAGATCCAGATTTTAGTTTGGCATTAAACTGCCCGACTTCAGGGTATATAACAGGAAGACCATTCTATACCTAATAACCGGTTTAGTTGCATACCATGTAGCATCTACACGGTTCCCCGGTCATTTTAGGCCTTTTAGTATTGCAGACGGCGGAAAAATATTATGACATAATACTATGTACAGTCAGCAAAGGACTAAGGGTACCAGGTGCAAATTATAAGGTTTTAATTTTTTTCAATTGCGATCAATCATTGTTTTTAATTTTGAATGAAATCACTAAAGCTTCCGTGAAAGTGTAAGTTATTTCATGCGTGATATCCAACATTCACTAAACCGGTTTTTTGAAAAATAAAAGTTTAACCTTTGCATCTGGTACCCTAAGTCCTTTGCTGACTGTACAAAAAAATACAAAGAAAAACTGTCAACCTCCACTGTTTTTAGAAGTCGGTTAATAAAAAAATTTCGAAGAGTCAAACACCAACGCAATCGGTTCCCCGAAACGTGAAATTATGAAAACTTCGAACAAGACTTGCTTAATTCGAAGCAGAATGTTGTTATACGCTCGAAATACTGGCTTCATTTTAAAATCATTTTGTGAAACAAAGTTTTATTTCGTAACTAGCTGGGTTCCGCGGTTTTTCCTGCGTAAGTCCCGATTCCGCTTCGAAAATTCCTTTTTATCGAATGCCTACACCATATAAAGAACACACTTTCCAAATTTCAGCTCTGCACTCTCAGTAGTGAAACTACCGTCATATCAAAAATATAATATTAAAAAGGTGTCAAAACGTTTCTATGTACGAATACTCTAGATTGCAAATACTATTATTTGATTAAATAAAAGACATTTTTCGGTTTGAATCGCGTGGTTTGAGCGCGTCGCATGCTAAAAGTAATAAAAACCACGCGATTCAAACCGAAAAATGTCTTTAATTTCAATACAACATCGCGAAAACAGAAGAAGAATCTCTATTATTTAATATTAACTATGCACAAATCACCTTTACAACGACATGTTTTATTACATCGTGATTTCATATTAAAAAAAAATCTTATATTATAATTTTATGCACAGTTTAGTCTTCCTGCGTCTAGGGGTTCCGTGTCTTCTTTCTGAAACCATTCAATGCACATAGGCTACTTTTTATCGAGACTTACGTGGGTAAAACCGCAGGGCGAAGTTAGTTCATAATAAATAAAAGATAGCTAACACTAACTATTTAACTTTGCTATTTCAGCACCGTTCATTATTATTATAAGTAAGTTGCAAGTGCAGAAATTCAAATTTCAGTCTGAAGCTAATGATCTGAGTTGCAACATTTTAGCAAATTAAGCTGTATTACTTAGGTAATAAAGCTTAATATTATTACTCAGCTTAGCCGGTGCTTTTGAGGTAATTATCAGAGAAGAGACCTGGTAGCAAGGTACTTAGCTACGACTAATTTAGATATAACTAGCTGCGCCCGCGGTTTCACCCGCGTAAGTCTCGATCCCGCGGGATTTACGGGATCAAAAGTAGCCTATGTCCTTCTCCAAGGTCCTATTTATCTCTATACCAAAATTCATCAATATCGGTTCAGCGGTTTAGGCGTGAAAGCGTAACAGACAGACAGACAGAGTTACTTTCGCATTTATAATATTAGTAAGATAGTAAGATTAGCTGACCGAGCGCCACTTTATATCGCTATCAAAATACAAACTTTACACTGGCAACATACTTAATCTATAATAATATTATAAAGAGGAAAGATTTGTATTTTTGTGTGTGTGTGCGTCTGTATGTTTGTTATGAATAAACTACTGGACCAATTTCAAAAAATCTTTCACCATTACAAAGCTACATTCACCCTGAGTAACATAGGCTACTTTTGATCCCGATATTCAAACGGGATCGGGACTTACGCGGGTAAATTACTTATATGACCTCGTTATGCAGGGTGGGACAAAAATATTGTGGATTGGGAAAACTACCCTTAATTTTGATGTTGGCAAATTTTGATGAAAGAAAACATACATTTAATTTGAAAAATAAGTACCTAAAACTGCATTTAGAGATTTTTGAAAAATGACCTGCTTGAGCCAGGAATTAAACCGTGAAATTTGAAAAAAAAAACGTTTTATGTATCTTATGACCAACCAACCGACAGAGTCATTCTTTGGGAACAATTTACTTTAAACAACATAGGATTATCAATTAAATAAGCGGCGGCCAGACAGACAGACATGAGGGAACTATAAAGGTTACTTGTTGACTACGAAAACCTAAAAACAACCAATCACAATATTTTTTATTGCAAGTCTTTATCGTTTGTAGGTGATAATATTGTTTCTGAGAATTGAATGAATAAAATGCATGTCATTTGCACGAAATATGGTCACTAAAGTTGAAGTAAAAAAAAAAAAGTTCAACTTAATATTTCACCAGCACTTCCAATTAATATCATCACGTTTTAAACTCATTTTTCGGTTTTAATCGCGTGGTGTATAATACTTTTAGCATTGTTTCAACGCTCAACGTTTCGAGCCTTTACAATACCTCTTCTTTAAAAAACTCCTGAAACAATCTTTCTATCTTTCTTCGTCAGGGTTGCCTCAGGAGAATCCTGAATCAGAGACTTGAACGGTTTAAAAACATTGAGCCTTAAACAATACTAAAAGTAGTAAATAACACGCGATTAAAACCGAAAAATGAGTATAATTTCAATCCAACATCGCAAATACAGAAAAATATCTATCACATTTTAACTAATTTACATATAACCTTGACAAATTATACCCCTTCCTTGTGAACCACTCTATCTATTGTTGAAAACCGCATGAAAATTCGTCCAGTAGTGTTTAATTTATCGGCTAAATACAGGCCGACAGGCAGATTACAAGATAGGACTTTTGTAATACACATCAAATTTGATTTCGACCTCGATGTCTTTCCGTGATGGTATCATAAATGTTAAGTGCATGTTATGAAGGTAGGTATATTAGGTATATTATGTATCAAGTGTATATCTTGTAGATGATGTCATTACATGCTCTCAAGCAAACAGCTATCAAATTTCTGATATACCATTAGTCGAACAATGGAGCCGTTCTCCTTTAGACGCATGACTTATAAAATACTGGCAGTTATGCGATTGTAGAGTCAGTTTGTTACTCCTTCACACAAAAACTTCTGAACCGATTGCCATGAAACTGGGAATACAGATAGCTGGGGACCAGGAGGGTTACTTCGGTTCGTTTCGATACGACAACGATACGATAATACGATGGTTCTACTGTCACCCTACTATCAGAATGTGACAGTAAAATCATCGTATTATCGTATCGATGTCGTATCGAAACGAACCGCAGTAACCCTCCTGGACTAACAATTGAGCTACTTTTAGCCTGATATATTTTAGGGATCGGAACTTAACTGGGGGTAAACACGGGTGTAACTTGTGACTTATAAAATACTAGTGGTGCGAATGGTAGAGTCTGTTTGTTACTCCCTCACGTAAAAACTACTTAACCGATTGCCATGAAACTAGGAATACAGTTAACAAAAGGTCTGAATTAACACTAAGGCTTCTTTTTATCCTGATATTCCTTCGTGATCGGGACTTAAACGGGTGAAACCGAGGGGCGCTGCTTGTAAATAATAAAGGTTGTGTACGACTGAAATACGGGTAAATATTTCCATTTCAAATATTTTGAACAATCAACGGGAAGACTCAAAGGTTTTCAATGTAGAAGTAGGCTTTGTTCCCTTTATCAGTCTAGACTTAGACTTAGTCAAGAAAATAAATTAAATATTTGTTCCAAGTTATAGAACCGAAAATTTTCTAAAACCTATTCGATCGCTTTTAATAATTAAATAGTTCTGTGTTTGAAATAAGACATGTAATTGTTTGAAAATATTCATTAGAATAATTTTACGTCTTCTCAAAATTATTTGAGAAGACATAAAATTATGAAACGCGTTTGTCGGTTTGAATTTTTCATCGCCCGACGTTTCGAGATCGTTACGGACCTCTCACGAATGCTTAATATAATAAAAGCAAGGAGATACAAACCGAAACTTTTGAGTTTTATTTCAAACTAGCTGTGCCCGCGACTTCGTCAGCGTTTTTCGGACTACCTACCCATCGCTGAGCAAAAGTCTACACTTGAACGGACGACCAGGGAAGTCTGTTGCTGAACAGAAGAGAATCATAGCAGAGTCTATTTAAGAGTAGATTTTGCACAGCGCAGCGGTAGGTAACGTGTTGCATGCTTATTCGCATTACTTATAATAAGAAGTAGCCTTTATCGAAAATTAAAAAAAAATCCCGAAACCCGACTTCGAATTAAGGACAAAACAATAAAAATAAACTCTCCAACATACAGTGCAACTGAGTTTCTGTTATGTATCTTTTTATATCTTTTTTTTACTTGGGTACTGCACCTTATGCACTGTCAGGCCACTCTCGTTGGGCTCCCTACCATAGGTTTACCCGACAACGGCGGCCTTTCCAAGCCTCATCTCTGCCTCTGCCCGATAGACAATCCCTCTCCGTTTCCTCTCCCTCAGCACGGTCACGCCACCGTCTCGAGGTCCCCAAAGCCGGTGATAAAGCCCCCCCTCCCTCACCGAGTTCACCACCAGAGGCTGAGGTGATTTTTTATAGTGGTTATAATCCATGCGGCCCCTTTCTTGCGGAAAGGACCCCCGAGCCCGCTGACGCGGGATTACGGATTAGAAGCCTGGCAAGCCCCGTTTCCCACCTCGTGCGCCTCTTAGCTTTCAGCTACTGAGTCCCCTCACAACGGCAAGGTGGACGACCATCTGGAGGGTAAAACGTAACGTCGTGTCCGGGACTCGTGACTCGAACGCGCAGCCGTCGAATCGGAAGCCATCACTCGGCTCGGTAGGCCACCGTTCCTTAAAAAGGGAATGCGCCGGTCTGTGATTCGAACGCGGAACCCTCGACTCGGAATCCATAGCTGCCATTGTGCCACGTAAACTACATGCAATCTGCATCTACCCAGTAAGACTGCCCGATTACAGAAATAATTTTTTAATCCATTTTATTGCATTTTCAAGATTGTAACCGTAACTTTAATCATTGAGGAATTTTTCAGAAGGTGGTTTCAGGTGGTCCATCAATTTGTACCTTGTTCTTAATAAGCCGATTCTATTGATGGAAGTCCAAAAATTAGTAATTTACAGCATTGCGGGATGCTATTCTGCTCATCATTCCGAAGGTTCTCATCAGATCTTCACCAACAATTTATGGAACCAACTCGGGACTCTCACTCTCCAAATAAAAAAAGAATTATCGAAATCGGACTTAATATGCCGGAGTACGGTTTGAACATATTCACATACAAACAATATGCGGGTAGAATTGAGCAGATCCTCTTTTTTTTAAAGTCGGTTAAAAACAACCATTATAAAGAATTTCCGTATGTCCGAAGGATCCGGATATATGGAGAGACAAAGGTATACGGTATTTTAGGAATTTCCTGAAAAAAAAACTGGATATCCGTTTTTTTTATTTTCGACCGGATATCCGGTTAGTCATGTATTGATTCCACACAACATACTTCTTCAATACAACATTCAAACTAACTAAGTAAAAGCAGAAAAATCACTTTATCCGGATAACCGGACAAAATATCCGGATAAAAAATAGCCTATATGTTAATCGGGGTCTAAAGCTATCTGCATACCAAATTTGGTCAAAATCGGATAAGCCGTTTCTGAGATTAGCGGGCACAAAGGCACACACAAACAAACAAACAGATAAACAGACAAACAGACAAACAGACAAACAGACAACCAGAAAAATAGAAAAATAGGTTCTACTGCGTTAATAGATACCCCTACAATTTATCTTTTTTTTATATCTTCCAAAAACAGACACCGATAAGTTACGATTTTATTATATGTATAGATCAGCGCAGCATCGCGAAAAACAAAGCGACAAATAATAAATCAGTCAGTCAGTCAGAACCAAAACATTAAGAGATAGGTATCGATTATTCCAACAAGACAAAAAATAAATCTTTCATATTTCTGAAAAAATAATATTTAAGTTGGAAGAAAAGCCGCAAAAAATACGAATTTTAGGAACTCCCGAAAGCAAGCAAAATGTTCTGTGCTATTTATTCACCTATAGGAAAATATGGGTTTTTATTTTTACCAAAAATACCTTGCGACATTTTTCATGCGTTCCTTTCCTAACTCTTTAGGTTATCGATAAGATACAAGTAATAATATGGAATTGTGACCTTTTTTCCTATCTCTCATAATCTTTAAGGGTACTTCTATACAAAAAACAGTAGGTACCACGGAGGTAACAAAAATGTGAAATGATGTTTCTTTTGAACTGGAGAAAACAAAAAAAATACATTAATTTCTTTTCGTATCTACTACTATTATTTGGAACCTATACATTTTCTTGACGAATCGTTTTTATTCGAACTGTTTTAGCCGAATTGTTTTTAGTCGATTTAGTCGAAAACTAATTCTAAAGATAACTTAACCTCAAAAAAAAAACTTTTTTTTTAGGTTTTCTTTCAGTGACAAAACAGCTATTTTTAAAGTAGATTGTATTAGATAAAAAGACAACTTAAAGTCAATAACCTCTAAGAAACAGCTGACTAAAAGTAAGCTTTAAACATTAAACTCCGAATTTTCAAAAAAGAAAACAAGAACAAAAGTTGTTCAGGAGACAAGAACAAAAGAAATTCAACTATCATTATCATTAAGGAAGGAAGTTAAAACCTTACCTATGTACAAGTAGTGCGAAATTACTTTTTTGTTCAATAATTTTGTGATGTTACATAACCAACCTATTTTCTCGTTAATTCATAATTTAAATAATATTGTTTGTTTATGGGACCCGACGAATGTATACATTTTATTGTAATTATGTTCTGTAAGTGACAGTACATAATGTGTTTTTTGAGAATACATTTCTTTAAACCTTAACCTAAGGAAGACGGGTTAGATCTTATTCCACTGCCGTCTTCCATCTTCTAGATGAGCGTGATACATCTTAGATCACATTATCACTGAAACGCTCATCTATCGTGTGTAAAAATAAAGAAAAAAAAATCTAGAAAAGTCGAAGGTGGGTTGCCCTTTCGACTTAAATCACCAGCCTCGAAACAGAAGGGTTACTGCGGTTCTTTCGACACGACAACGATACGATAATTCCAGCCGATCACGATGATTCTACTGTCTCACTGTGATAGTAGGGTTGACAGTAGAATCATCGTATCGGCTGGAATTATCGCATTTTTGTCGTGTCGAAAGAACCGCAGTAACCCTCCTGGCTGTATGAATTTGTGCTATACAAGTTCCCTGTATCACGGCAAGATCACAAGAAAATAAAGTATCAGATTGCTTTGTTATTCCGTAGTTTGGCAAAAAATTACCTCGGCTTCCTTCGATACTGTAATTTATCTCCGTGTTTTCGTTTCATAGACTACATTTTGTGACTGTGATGAAATAGGTAAAATATGCAGAGGTAAAGCGACGGATGTTTAAAAAAAATTCCTAGCTGTGTTTTATGGTTTCTCCCGACCGTGTATCTATGTATTGATCCTGCGTGTTCTGTATTCTATAATATTTTTACCCGATTACTGTGAAACTAAAAGGATGGGCTATGTTTTTGGCAGTCTATATTAGCTCTATTAATAAACGTGAAGTGAGGTCGGTTGATCAAAAGATCCGTGGAAAAAGACAAAACCTGTTACCACTATTCCGACCTTACTCCACGTTTATTAATAAGGCTACGTATGTATAGCGTATGTTCCATCGTAGCGGCTAAACTACTGAACAGATTTTAATTTTGAATTTATTAGCCCGGCGCTAAACCTATCCCTCGCTCATCGATGATCTCGAACTAGTTTTAAAGGACCTGAATAACCATTTACCGTACCTATAAGACGCAATTTTTTCACTATTAAAGTTTTAGTTTAATTTAAACTAGTTTTCCAAGAGTTTTTTAAACCGTATGAAAATTTAATAGTTTGAGAATCTTCAATTTCAACATTTTGTGGAATTCAACATTTTGGTCCTAAAAGCTAAAAAGTAAGTGAATGAAGTAGTCCAAAATTATAATAAAAAAGTCTCGTGATCTCAAGACCTTTATAAAGGCAATTCATCAATACTTAAGCTTCGTAATGTTACTTGAACCATGAACATGATTTCACAGTAGATACGCTAACCGTAAAGGACTTGGTTATTACGTTATGAAGGATTAGGTGCGGACGAAAATAATATTCGGAATCGAGACGAAATGTCGAAATAAATTGAATTATAAGACGAACAATTACATAGAAGTGAGTTAGTAAGTATTCAGTCTGGGGAATTCAATTTTGTTCGCTTTCTTAAGTTTCTTATTAACACGGGCTCTTGGAGGATCTAATTTCTCAACTTTAGAGATTTATTTTGTTATAAAACAGTTTTTCACTCACTGCACTGATAGGTTTCTAGAAAGTAATATAAGACTAGTAGTTCAGAACTACTACTTAGTTGGGGGAAGGGGTACTTTAATTCTTCGAGAAAAAGAAAATCTGGCATCTTTCGTAGAATTAAAGAAGTTAGACCTCGCGAGCAGTTCTTGGAAGGAGCTACAATGGTATTTAACCACGTTCAAAAAATCGGTCCATGCGTTTGGCCTCTAGAACGCCACATAGGAACAAACATACATACATAGACTGATAAACACATAACCCTTCTTTGCGTCGTGCAGTCGGGTAAAAAGCAGGAGATTTGCATGTGAGGAGATTGTAATGAAAAGGGGATTCATTTCATCAAAATCAATTGAAAAATGCGACCTGCAAAGGAGCAGGAACAAACAGACTCACGAAAGCAAATATGAGCAGACTTGAAGCAGAGATGATCCGCTCGGCTTCGCTAGCTCCGTCAATTAAAACAATCTATTATTATTTTGATTACCTATGTGTCTTTTGCTTAAATATTGCGCTTTACGTAGACACAGATTAAGAGGTCAATACATGAATTTCTATATACAAGGCGACCGAACTTATACACAGCATATTATTATTTTAGGTTATTAATTTTTCATCGCTCCAATATAGTATGGAAATAGCTCGACCTTGATTTCATTGAGTTTTTTGTTCGTAAAAAATTTACAGTTTATTAACTCGCGCCATAAAACTTATGGTATTTAGTTCCCTTGAAATTAAGGTACAAACACGCAAAGGTTGGTAACCTTGCAAGGAAAATAAAAAAATGGTAACATTTTGATAAATTGAGCGGTAAAGTTGCCAGCACATTTATAACCATGACAGATGAAAGGTTGAAAAATAATGTTTGTTCATGGTTATGGTGGTGGAGGTTGGTACGATTAATCTATTTAATATTTATCGTTAAATCTTTAAGCTCAAACTACACGGTGACACTTACACTGATACAACTTTTTTAATTCACACGAATTGTTAACATAGTTACATTTTCCCAGGTCGTAATCGCGTATTATTATTTATTTTCGATAATAATCGCGATTGTTGTTAACACTGACATCCCTTTACCTAAAACATCCCACACCTACAGCACACATATAAAGAAATTTGTGCATGTGTGCTGTTGGTATGGTCTGTTTTACTTAAAGTGTAAAAATAAGTGTCGAGTAATTTGAGCTTTAGGTAATCATTTAGTATCTACCAAGAACATTAATACCGTAATTAATACCGTATTGTACCGCAATGATTTCGGTTGTGGTATCGAAAAAATAAAGGTAGCGTGGTATTTTTATTTAACGGTACCACTACTGAATAACTCAACTGTTATGGCCTGTGTCTACCTTTCAATCGAAACGGTACCTTAATTCTAAACCGGTTCCATAACCTTACACCTCTACCGCTTTCAGCCCCTGACTTTTAGCATCGCGATAACAAAAATATATTTTACAATAAATTGATGTAGGTATTTTGGCAAAGTAGGTTACGAATTGACATTAAAGAGAAATAGGTATCTAAATTCCTAGGTATTCATTTTTAGGGTTCCGTACCTAAAGGTAAAAACGGGACCCTATTACTGAGACTTCGCTGTCTGTCTGTCTGTCCGTCCGTCCGTCCGTCCGTCCGTCTGTCACCAGGCTGTATCTCATGAACCGTAATAGCTAGACGGTTGAAATTTTCACAAAAGATTTATTTTGGTTGCCGCTACAACAACAAATACTAAAAACAAAATAAAACAAATATTTAAGAGGGGCTCCCATACAACAAACGTGTTTCAAAAACATCGAATCGAGTAGGTCATGAAATTCAAAATGGCTACCCTATCTGTCAAATATACCAGTCTGCCTTCACTTACCAAAGAGTTTCTTAATTATAAGTTTCAGATTGTCTTTGTGCCAAAGTTTTTTTTTTTCATTTTGTTTTAGTGGGTGATGGAAGTAAGAATCGAAGCTAAATATGTCACATTTTCCTATCAAATTTTAAAATTGGTAATTGATTTTAGGGTTCGGTACCCAATTGTGATAGTGGTACGGAACCCTTCGTGCGCGAGTGTCGCACTTGTTTTCTATTTTTAAATTAACATCACATTTCGGAGCAAAGATGCTTCTGACACATTTTATGCCGTGTTTTATAACACTGATAGAATCGACGAAATGTTCTGGCATTCAAGTTTACTGTCTCCGCCGAGACGCGCCTTAATTGAACGTTTTTCTGACAAATATCGTTTTGTGTCATTATCATTGGGTGCTTGTGTAGCGATCTGGAACGTTTTCATTAGGACAAATTTAAAAATAATATGAAAAGCTTTTGCATAGCAATAGCTTTACCGCGGGAGGTATTGAATTGACGTCGAGGGAATTGGAGTGGGGGTTGTTAGGTTTTATTTTCGTTACGGAATTTCTTGATTCAGTCGCCTCGCTCAAAGCCCGCGATTCAATAGCTTAAAAATAACCAAGCTTTTAACACCCATCTTTTTCCGTCAAATATAGACACCCAGAGTAAGATCCTGTAGCGAATTACTGGCTAACCCTTCCAAGAGGAAGCACTACAGCGGGACGAATAAGCTGGCTAACAAAAAAATCTAAGTAATCCCGTGTCATTTAGGAAGTCAACAATTTTCGATGAACCCGACAGGGTTTAGCTCATATTTTTATTTATTTTGGGTTCGCACACGGCTTCCTGTTATGTTAAATATATTGTAAAATAGCTTTTAATATGTACTTATGTAGCCTAAGAAAAAAAATGCTTTACCGCGGCAGTCCCCGAGTTCCACACGTTTTTTTTGTTTCTGTACCAACATTATATTTTGTTGCTGTGTGCTTGTCCTCATAAAAATATTTTCTTTCGGCTGGTTAATGATAACGACCGTTACTATTTTATAAGCCTCTTTAAATTCTATCATTTTATCTTTAACAATCTGCACACCAACATCAAAATGTAAAGCTATAAAATGTTCGCTATACAAACACCCATTCTGACATTTCTGACGATACCTATTCAGTTTTACTACCAAATGTACTTGTATTTCGAGTTTACACTAGCATTCAGATTTATACATAGAGATAAAACTGTGACTTAGAATAAAATCAAGTTTATTACGATACTAGGATTAGGGGTTTACGTAGATGTTACGCAACATGGCTTTTTGAGCATTCAACAAGGATCAGGGAGCGTAAATTCTTATGTAAGATTTTATGTCAAACATGAAACAGCAGTCATGATTGATCGACAGAGATTTGTTTTCAAGCGGACTTGTGCTAGTAGTCTAACGGTGCGTACAGACCATATAACATAACATGCCTTATAACATTATCTATCCATATTTTCTGAATTATTTGTTATATGACATGTTATGTTAAGATGCGCACCTTAAGATCCCACCATAGAACGATCTTCACCGAGCTGGTTAATAGATGAAAAGTAGTGGTGTTATATTCAATTAAATACGTCCATAAATATACTGCAAATGGGTTGTCTGAGAAATTTCAGTCCAGACTTTTTTTTACCTTCCACTGGTTTGGGTAATAGACGAATTCCGTAATAAAATATGCAAACGTTAGGAAAGTAACTCTTTACAATATCTGCCTCAAAATTGTAGAACGATCCTACCACCTAGTTAGTTAAAATTATAACATTATTTTGTTAAAGTTAATTGATTCTGAGTGTAAATAAGTCGAAGCTATATTCCAAGAAATAGTAGTTAAAGTGGACTCAAACATTTTAAAGGTCTGCATTCGAGAACTTAAACTTATGCTAAACTATGAAACTTAATAACTTCTCAAGATTTATTCAACCCTCATATCTTTCAGATTGGATGACCTATGTGACCATAAAGCAATGCCCCTTTTAAAGCAAAAAGGATTGGGTTGGTTTGTATACTTCGTTTTTTAATTGTAGACTATGATTTAACACATCTTCCTGAAGAAAAAATGACAAAGATAAGTCCCATATCGTCAGGCCGTCTGAAATTAAAAAAACGAAGTAGAGGTACTACAAGACGAGACACTAACTCTTAAGATTTTTTTTTGGTGGTGTTTGTTCTATTGACCCGCACGTTTTGTGATGGCAATCGATCGAAAAGAGCTACAGGAATATACTGGGTAGGCGTAAATAACAATTGTAAAAAAAAATACACGGCACTTCGACTGGATATTATATGGTTAACGTTAGTACATGATTTTACACCGCGCTTCGGCAAGGAAGCGAAGCGAGCGAACCGCAGCAGTGGTCACCGAAGACCTAAAATGATTTACAAAAAAGTCCATTATTTTTTTAAATGCCCCGTGTGCTACACTGATGAAAAATAGGCACCTTGCATACATTTCTAATGCGATCCTGCTACATCTAGCTAAGCTTCTTTAATTAGGTCATCTGTCCATCTACCTAGTTAGAGGCAATGTGATAGGAGCTTCCACTTCCCTTCTATGGGAAATACAAAGTTGGACACAAGTTCCATAATTTAGTCTACCCTTTTTGCTGGCACAGCTTTTCTGGTTATCCATGCGGTAAGTAAAAATTCACAACGTAAAAACTTTCAGTATTTGCTAGTAGAGGTAGGTACTTACTTACCTATAATAAATCCTAAAGTTTTAAAAAATTTCGCATTGTAACGATAAGAAAGATTTATGGCACTCAGAAAAGAGACGGTAGAATTAACAGGGATTCCTTAAAATCTTAATCCTGAAGAATTATTTTTTAAAAGCCTAAATGTAAGAATGGTTCATCGGATTCTTCTAACCAAAAGGATATTTTTGATAAGATTGTGGTTTATTATTCTAAAAAAAATAAAGTCAAATAGATGTACAAGCTAGTGATCTTATTAGGGTTCTCGTTTCGTTACATTTTGAGGTACGGAACACTAAAAAATGTAAAAGTTTGCGTTTTCCGCGGCAACTTAACATGATATTAAAAAGAATATCGCTCTCCTAATCTCACTAAGATGCGATTAGAGTAACATTTTTTACAAGAAAGATGAACACTTTCTTTCCAAACCAAAAGCATAGTTTGATTTTGTATCAACATCGCGAAAACCGACAAAAAATGTATGTATAGTCCTGAGATTAATTAAAACATAACCTAAATAAATTAAATCTTCCTTTGCGTGAGTACCTACTTACTAATTATTAATTATAACAAGGACATTTTGAGCTTTTCTAGTTCTCCATGATTACAGGCATACCGAGCTACCTCTGACGGGAGTTATTTAAAAAACAGTTCATCAAAAACATTAACAAAAACATCAGTTTTCCGAAATAACTAAGGAACCTACTTCAAAACGACTTTAACATAGTTACAAGCTTTCGTGTTTATTCGAAACAATTTAACGCTCGACCAAAAAAAGGTTGCTTTTAAAAATCGTGACGCATGAAACTTGTCGTCGCTCGCTCCGATTGGGAAATCCATTAGAACTAGAGCAGTGCCGATAGAGCGACGGATTTCAACGTTGTTTTGTTCCATTTCAACGGATTTAGCTTCGACAGAGAGTAGGTACTCTAGATAGGTACTATAATGGACTGACCATTTGACGAACTGTGTGGCACGGTGATAGCAAAGTTGTGGGTTTGAATATCGCTGTGAAACTAAGTTTTTGCCACACAAATTATTAGTCACCCATCCAAGTACGTAATGACCGCGCCAAGCGTTGCTTAACCGGCACGATCGTTCATTATCGGCAGGTACAGCTAGACCAATGAGCTCCTCATTCATTTTTCCGTGCTTCGGAAGGCACGTTAAACAGTTGCTTCCGGTTGTTGTCTCAGATAGCAATCGTTAGTTCAAGTTAGATGCCTTAGGGCAACCTGAAAATTCAAACCACACCACACCACTATACGAAAAAGAAGATGAAGAGACTAAGTTTTTAGTGTTTTATGTTATTTTAATTGCTACAGAAACTTTTCTCTACAATTGCCACCAAACGTCGGTTAAACTGGGTACTAAACCGAGACATTTGGTGCCCATATTAAATCCTATTTGCCTAGTTTGACGCAGTCTGTGAGCATGGTAACTGGAAATTACCCGAAACTTCACTAAATTATGGTTACATGTTGAAGATGATTTTAAAGTTTTAGCATGTCATCTGCCAGAGGCGGCTAAATGGCGCATTTTAGTATAAGGCGATGTGATTTCTATGAATACCTAAATTGATACATCGCAAACACTTTAGAGTTTGTTTGTTTATTTATATAGACTTAGGGCTAGTTTTTAGGGTTTCGTAATAATCAACAAAAAAAACCATGCGGTTTTCTTTCTACACACACAAAATATCGAACATAATGAAACTGAAAACGTTTTTATTAATTCGATGGTTTTGGAAATTTAGTGACGTCTTAATTCGCTTGTGAATTTATTTTATAGTTATCTGTGTCTTACAGATTGAAAATTCAGCCCTTGAAGAAATAAACACCTTTAGGTTTTTACTATAAGTTAATTTTGTTATATTACGAAGTACCTACTAGTATACCTACACCAGAGTCAGGGTCAATGTCAGAACTCAATCCTATAGAATTTCAACCAAATCAAAGACTGAATTCGAAGTACCTAAGGCACAGAATGCTGACACTGACCCAATGTAAATCAGCTCCCAATCCGCACAGTACAGCGAACGTTACTGAAACTTCTATCAACATATCTACAGTGTCTGTTATCTCATCCAAAGTTTGTTTGGGAAGGGTCTGAGTGAGGTGTCCATTGAGGATTTTGTTTCGCAACTCGATTGCTGTATTGTTTCATGAGTTTGCTTATTTGATTTATGATGGAAATTGTATTGTGAATATCGATTACTTACGGATAAATTGTGGTCGGAACTACAAATTTGGATAGGCTCGGAGATTTGTTCTTTTTACTCGACTGCGCAACGGAATGATGGGTTGTTGTATTGTCCACTGAATATTTATATAGATTTTTTATTGTTTCCTACACTTGGAAAATAAAGCGTTTCTAAAAAAATACATTCCAAAATTCTGCACCCGATAGGGCTTGAACATGCAACCGTTCAACATGCAAAGAAAACGTTTATGCTTGAAAACGCATGAACGTTTTCTGCTTGTATTGGAAGACAAGCGCCGGAAGTAGGTATATCGGAATCGGGTGCAGACTTATTGAAAGCATTTTTTTCAGCTGTTTATTGTCAAAGACTACTGAAACGTCTGCTAATTCGCAAAAAAAACTACTGCCCATGAAATCCGCTGCCATTAGTACTATTCACTTTTAAGCTAGCTAATTTGTTTTAATACTTTTCATCTCAGTCAACTTTGAAGAAGAGTGTACCTAAACGTTGAGCATTGAAACAATGCTAAAAGAAATAAACACCACGCCATAAAAAAACCGAAAAATAAGTTAAATTTCACCTCTAAACTTATTTTTCGAAATCAAATTTAGAAATCCATTCAAATACGAAAGTCAATCAAAATCCCAACTCACGTTAACCTCTTAAAATCCTAATGAGCTATCTAAATCTACTTTAGAATTTTCTTCTTATTTCCACCCCACTTTCATATTCAGTTTGGATCTGTTTGTATCGGCAAACGTGATTTGAATGGCGGGTCAAGCAACCGGGAGCTTGCAAATCGCTCCAGTAAAGCGTATCAAAGCAACCGCTGAACGGTATATAGCACTTATGGCTATTGGGGGTAGGTATAGGTAGCTAGTCTATGGATGTTATAGAGATGTTTCGAGTCTGCAATGCGTATTGAAACTAGGAGTATTTGAAATTAGAACCTGACGATTTGTTTGTTTCTTTTAGGGCCGCATTTATAATGATTTTTGATAACATTTTAACCTTGATTAAGTTTTATTATACTTTATTTTGTACCTCCACCTTCATCCTCGACTCCTTTAGACTCCTCACGAACAAGACTTTTTATGTAACATAGTCAAATCGTCGATATAAGATAAAAAGAACGATTAATAAAATAACAAAACGTAGGAGCATAGTCATGGCAGATATAGGTTTTAGGTTTCAAACATATTTGCTCTAATCCAGGGAGGAAACAGTCGACTTCGTTTGTATGGAGAAAGAGTAGGTAGACTGTCGTCTTAATATATGGTAGGTAAATATTTTGACAGACGTAAATATTTTCAATGCTGAAGTGGGGAGCATTTTTGAAGCCGCTTCATCTGGATGTAAAGAAGACAACTTGGAATACAAGAAAGTTGTATTTTTTTTAGAAAAGATTATTATTTATAATTATTAATAATATGTCGATTCAACTATGACATAGATTTACTCTGAAACATAACTAGATATCAAAAGGAAACAGGAAGAAATAAATAACACTGCGGGTGACCATTTTGTTCACAGCGTGACTGCTGACGAAATCTATAAGAGCTAGTGAAATAACTTTACCATTATTTACTGTTTTATGGCGATTTGTAGAGATTAGTTCAGAGTTTAGTAGACTTCTACCTAAAATTATGAACACTATTCTTTTGATAAGCGAGCGATTGGTTAATGATCAGATAGCAAGTAATGATGTAAATAAATGTACTAAAGATTTACAAAATAAATGTAAAATACATGTAAAATCATAATGATCACACTTCATATTAAAAAAAAAAAACCGATTGAGTATAGTAATGATGTACGTAATATTAATAATTCATTCTTATAGGATTGACCGATAATGTGTGTGGTAAAAATATTTACGAGCTCCTCTGTGTGTCAGAAAGCATATATCTGTATTATTATTATTATCTGTATTATAATAGTTGTAAGACGATGTTGTGGCTTTAAAGCGACCAGAAAACTCTAAGACTAAGCACACATGTGTACGTCAAGATAATGACAGCAGCAGCAATGCGTTCCGATCCGTCACCTTCAATTATTGCTGCACCGAACTACGTATCGGGTGCGAGTAGGCGTAGTAAGCGACACCAATTCCACTTTCATGTGAAATAATCTGCATTGTTTTTTTGGTTGCTTACTCAGTCTGTTAGCTGATGTCAGAGCAAGCGAACGTGCGTAAAATAACCTTGGAATAATTAAAGAATATTCAATACAACTTATAATCACGTAAGTGTTTATTACCAACTATTAGTTCAGTCAAGTACTTAAATTTATACACAAATGAATAATAAGTTTACAGTTATCGATAGTTTGGTGTAGTAGATTTTAAGGAAACACGCTGTGAACAGTAAATGCCCACTATTTTTGTTTTGCGATGCAAATGACTCATCGAGTATGTACGTAGTTCGATAGGTTATTGATAAGATTGCACAATGTTTTGAGATATGTGTAATGATGACGTTATTTTCTGTTTGATTTAAGATAAATATAATTATTAAAATTTACTTTTAATGTTTTAATTAGCTGCGAATCCTGGTTTTATGTCGTTTTAAAATAATCATGTAGTATTTGAATAATAATCTTGGTGCATAAAAATAATTGAGTAGATAGGTACTGTGTGTATGTTTTTGTATGTTTCGCGCAAAAACTACTCATTTCATTTTTATGAAACTTGGTATCGCAATTTATAAATAAGCAGCATAATAAAGATTATTAGGTAGATACATATATAGATTTATTCTTCAAAAATGTTTTTATTTACCTACACTATTTTTTTTGCAGTTCTACAAGATGGTGGTTTTAAAAGGTGACAATTTAGGCCAAAGACAAAAATATTTAAATCTAAAAGTCCATGAAGCAATTAAAAACAATATTAATATCGATCAAATAGAATCAGATGCTAAACAATCAGACGCAGATGTGTTATTTAAAATTGATTTAGCAGCAAAAACTAAAAATATTAATCACATTCTGTCTACTCTGAAAAGTGGTGATGAACTTTACATATCTAGAGCACTGAAGAAATGCAAATGGCTTGGTGATGAGGAATTTGAAAATATAATAAACATTGACTACCTCAAACAAAATGTATTTCCTCTTATGTCAGTCAGAATGAAGAAAAAACTTATTTGTACCTTACAATTTTACTTAAAAAATGCAAAAGTTATAATTGAATTCTACCATTACTGCTTTGATAGCAAATTACTTAATGAAGCATCTAAATTTCTTCTAATTGCGCCAGAAACATTTAAATCACAAATAATTAATGAACACAAAGGTCTACCTAATTTTGGCGGATGTACGGACGGACGAAATTACCTTAAAAAATTCATAAATGATTCATTTACACTATTGGAAGACTATATGGAGAGTAATTACAGATACCAATCATATGTTTTATCAGATTTTATACACATGTATAGAATATCAGACATTAAATTTCTACACCTCATAGAAAAGTATGGAGTATCCTTGAATTTTAATAGAAAAATATCGAAACAAATTTTAAAGAAACACAAATTCAGAGTATTGCGGTATCCAGGGCTGTATTTAAATCGTCTGATGGTAGAACACTGTTCAGTAGATGATGCGAAACTATACGCAGTTGCTTTGTTTGAAAACTGTCAACCTTACGAATTTGTCGGCTTTTATTATACTCACAAATATATTATTGACATAATACCAGAATGTGAAAAGTTTCAGTTTCTAAAGGAAATGTTTCATTTAAGATATCCTGACATAACATTTGAGATGAATGAATGGTTTTTTAGACGGCAACTTTATTGTATAATGACAGAAGCTCAAAGAGAAGAATGGGCGCTCCGTCATATTGAAAGTGGTGATGAAATCTTGGGCATAGACCAAGACTATATATGGTATCAATTTATAAACTTTGAAAAAGCTTTTACTCCAATTAAAAGGTACGTGGAGATAACGCCCGATAGAAATAGTAGATTGGTTATATTAAAAGTTTTAATTGATTCTGTTAGATCACAGAAAGATATAGAAGTTTTACTAAATCACTTTTATACGAGACATGTCAACGAAATGCAATATTGTAAGGAAGATTTTTTGAAAACCTTGATTTCTAAACACAATGTGTTGAAATTTGACGCAGCAAGTTGGGAAGCGTTGGAAAAAATATTTTACAGTTTAGACGTTTTTAATAAACAGAACATGCATTCGGCTGATAGAGAATACCGACACATCGCTCTTCTTTATTATATAATGCACAAAGAGAAAATACCTGACATTCTTAACGAATATATTGAAATGGATGAGTTTGATTTCTATATTTTAGCACGTTTAACTAAATCAGAAGAGCAAAAAAATGTGACGTATAATTATTTGTATACAATTTATGTCAACAAAATTGCAAGTTTGGGTGTAAGGCCTTACGATGAAGTTAAATATAAGATCCAAAGAAATATCAGGCATTTTCTAATGCTGTTAAATGAATTCGGAAAATCTAAAGCTGAAATTCCTGAATCGGTGAACCAATTTTTAAAGTTAGAACGTGAATATTTTGATAATCCTATTTTATATGATGAACCTAATAATCATGAAATGAAATTAGTCGAAAAACAGTTTAGTGAAAACAATATCAAACGCTATCTTAAACAGGACTCCACTTTACTTGTAAGCGATTTTTCTAAAATAAAACAATTTTTAACCAAAAAACCTGCACGTATCAATTGGGTGCTTCGTAAATTGAAAATCTACTTTACGGCCGACTTAGCCCAACAGTTTTTAAACCTTTTATTAGAATGTCTATCTGATGACGGACTTCTACTAAGTATAGCCAAAACTGTGGTACATGCTGTTTACCTATTGGGTGACGAAACATTTAAAATAAATTTCTTAAATATGTTTACACCAAAAACAGAAAAAATAGATCACTTAAATATTCCAGTAAAAGTATTGAACGTTCAGAGAGCAATATGTGGACTTGTCATTCATTCCCGGCCTCAAATACCACTCCTAAATTATTTGCCTTTTGTAGCTGGAGATTATATTAAGTTTTGTTTGCCAATACTAAACTCTTACCGTATGAGACTACCGACACCTCAATTCATCGAATTCGTAGAATTGACTTTAGACAAACCTGTTTCTATTCAAAAACATGGCATAAGACTTGCCTTCACGTGTTTTAGTTCTGAATATTTAATCGAAAGTATCAACAAATCTTGGGCAAAAACTAAAAACGTTTCCTTGAGAAAACTGATCTATGAAACTCTTTTTGGTAAAATTAATAAAACCCCTGACGAAACAACAGAATTATTTGAATTGCTTAAAAAAATAACTAGTGAAATTAAAGAAGATGATGACGAAATGCTTTTCAAATTACCGTGGTCTGCAAGACTACCAAGCCATTTAAAAAATGAACTTATAACAATCGGTTGGAATAATGTAAGTAACTTTCCAGTAAGAGCAAAGAATCTTCTACGTCTGTATGAAATAGTCCATAATGTAAGAAACAATCTTCGCATAAGCCCTGAAAAGTTGATAGACTCTATAATAAAACCCCATATAGACGAGTTTTATAAATTTGAGGAACTACCTACAAAACCTGCACAACTACAAACATTAAGAGAAGAAAAACAACGCCTGATGAAAGAATACATAATACTATTCAGAAATAATGAGGAGTTGCAAAAAAGGATTCAGATGATTAAACACATTACGCAAGGTACCATTAAATCTTGGAATAAGCAAGTCAAAAATGAATTTGTAGCCAGAAACGACTTTTTCGATTTCGTTGATTATTTAAAGAACGAGTGTATTAACCACTTAAAATGTTTCCAATTAGGACATGAATATATGAACGGCCTACATACAATTTTCATAGACATATTGAAAGAAGCAGAGCTGGCTAAGTTAGAAGTAATCTCTCCTGTTTTCATTTGGGAGCTAAAACTTCAAATTATAGTAACAAAAATTATGGCTGAATGTTTAGAAAATTTTAAGCCAAATAATGTAACATTAGAAGAACCTTCTAAACTAGCCATTCAAAAATTTGCATCACAATTTGCAGATTTAATTAAATTTTATGTGGATTCGAATACCTACAATTTCGTTTCTAAATACGTAATAGAAGGGATTGAGAAAACACTGGGTGATTTGACAAATTTCATTAGCTACTGGGGAAAAGTTAACTATAATCGTTCAATGGGTGAACCATTACTAATTTTTTGTGAACATTTAGTGCAAAATCAAAATCTTGAAGTGAAAACTTTAGTTGCAGGCCTAATGCATAAATATGACTACGATCATTACAAAAGAGTATACGAAATACTGAAAAGTTGTAAAGAATTCGAATGCGATAATAACAAAATGGATCTCGATGTTATAGATGCGATAATATGAAATAAATGTGATAGTTCAAAATGTTATATAATTTAATTATCTTGTAAGATGTTTTTTATAATAAATAATACAAAATATTAAAAATACCATTGTTTCATTTAGTGCTTGTAAACTTTGAATATGTAGAAAATCGGAAATATCAAACAAAATGTGTATGTGTCATACTATTTTGTGATTTGACATCCGCTACCGAGAACGTCACCGCGACCGCGCCCGCGCGTTTGACGTGAGCAACACTAGCTCTTAATAAACTGTATACTAAACATTATTTATGGAATGATCTGTTACTGTTTTAAGAGGGTTCATTCCATTCTCTTTCTCCATACAAACGTAGTTTACGTTTTCCTCCCTGGATAAAGACATTAGAGCAAATATGTTTATGCCATAAAACCTATATATGTCATGTCTTGTCAATGTACGAACCTTTTTTTTTTTTTCTAATTAAAATAATAATAAAAAATAAAAAATGAAAAAAATAATTCGGAAGATTAATAGTCTTGCCAGATATAAGTTTTATGGCATTAACATATTTGCTCTAATGTCTTTATCCAGGGAGGAAAACGTAAACTACGTTTGTATGGAGAAAGAGAATGGAATAAACGCCCTATTACGACCTCTGTGGCGCGTCGTGCGAGAGCGCGACTGCAATGCAGGAGGTTGCGGGTTCGATTCCCGCCGGGTGCAAGTATTTATGCTTAAAAATAATTATTTGTGTCTGGTCTGGGTGTCCTTCTATGTATAATATGTATGTATTTACAAAAGAAAAATAAATATAAGTATTATATCCGTTGTCTAGTCACCGTAACACAAGCTTAGTCGCTTACCACGGGGCTAGATGGCGCTGTGTGTTGTTCACAGAATTTATTTATTTATTTATTTATTAAAACAGTAATTTAATAAGATAGGAATTAAAAAACCTGTTTAAACACACTTCAATTCTATATATCGTTAGAAAACCTTTTAGAAAAATTAAAAGACATTTTCGGTTTTAATCGCGTGGTGTTTATTACCTTTAGCATTCATGATTGTCAATCCTGCAAGATTGACAATCATGAATGCTCCTGCTCCTCCTGCTGTTCAGAAGGGACCTGTAAAGGTCTTGAAACGTTGAGCGTTAAAACAAGGCTAAAAGTAATAAACACCACGCGAAAATTTTTCACCACACATTTCATTAAAACATCGCAAAAACAAAGAAAAATCTAACCCTTATAATGTTTAAAAATGTAGTCTACGATTTGACACATCTTTCTAAAGAATACAGGGTATTAAGCCGAATGGGGGTTGTTCTAGAGTTCTAGGCGAACAACTTTTATTCTACGAATTTTGGAAATTCGAATTTTTTTTTTCGAAAATTTTAAAGTTGTATCACTAAGAAAAACAGCTGTTTTTGTAAAAAAAAGGCAATTAATGTTTAGATTTTAGTGGTCCAAACTAAATAAAAGAGCACCTTAAGGCCAATGACCTCAAACTCTAAAAAACAGCTGATTTTCATGCAAACTTTAAACGCAAAATTTTCGAAAACTACTTCGAATTTCCAAAACTTGTAGAACAAAAGTTGTTCGCCTAGACCTCTAAAACAACCCCCTTTCGGCTTAATACTCCCTCCTCGGAGCACCCTGTATATTTAATGTCAAATACAAAGAACTAAAATCTTACATACTGGTGTAGAATTAAAATTAAATATGGAAAAATCGTTTAAAATTAACTGTTATAAAGTATTACAGTAATAAAAAAATGATGTGGTAGTATTACAATAAAAATGCATTACCACCGCATCAATTTCAATCTACTCCATCCACATTAAATTATTTAAACATCTCCACCACATTTCAAGTATTAAATTTCAATAAAATACTCCTCTGGAGAGGATTTCAATTGAAGATTTATGTTCGTTAAGGTTCAGGGGAATCTGAAAGTGAATATTAGTATTTATTTGATTTTAAGCCGTAGATCAACCCAGAAGATATTGCTAAGAAACGAATTGGAACTCAGCGGCATTAAATTAAAGCTGTTAGTGGAACACAGTCTAAAAAATAAAACAGATTCTAATTGAAAAATGTTAATTTTGATGCGAGTGAAAATAACAAAAACTATGTTTAGTACCAAAATAACAAAATCTATGTTTAGTGAAAATAACAAAAACTATGTTTAGTACCAAAATAACAAAATCTATGTTTAGTGAAAATAACAAAAACTATGTTTAGTACAAAATTGATTGATTGGAATTTCGAGTTTTTTTTTTTCTTATCGGATGCCTATACAGGGTGTTCCGTAATGAATGGATAATCCTGCACGTGAATTTCAGTTTACTATTCCAAGCCGTTCGAGGTCTAGGCCATTTTTCTTGAAATTTAGAAAACTTCTACCTTTTCTCACATTTATGGGTATCACGTCCGCAGTCTAAGTCATAGCACCATTTTTTTTCTCATAATAACTTCCCTAATAATGGTGTTTTTAAATTGCATTTAAATTATTTCGATAACTGGGCGTAATAATGTACAAGACGTCCCTAAACATCAATTTTAGTTTAATGTTTTTTATCTGCCAACTTTGAGCACCTGTGGTGTAAAAACAAAGTAATGGACCTATGTGTTTAATCATTTTAAAAACTAGTGCACATTATAAGGATTCTAAAACAGTAGCCAAGTATGTACTTTAGATCGTACATTATTACGCCCAGCTATCGAATTAATTTAAATGCAATTTTTAAACACCATTATTAGGAAATATTAAAAGAAAAAAAATGGTGCTATGACTTAAACTGTGGACGTGATACCCATTAATGTGGGAAAAGGTAGAAATTTTATAAATTTCATGAAAAATGGCCTAGAGCTCGAACGGGTTGGAATAGAAAACTGAAATTCAGGGGATAGATCCACGCCCGCACACGCACGTGCCGGGTTATCCATTCATTACGGAACATCCTGTATATGAAGAACATACTATACTATCTGCGTTTTAGGCTGTGCATTAATCCATCAGTCAGTAAGTTAGTCAGGCAAAAGCATGTTATAGATAAAAAGAAACCGGACGGAAACCGGCACTATTCCGCGTATACGCGGATTTCTCGAAAATAGCATTTAGTTACATGAAATTTCGGAACATCTACAAAATGACAAGTCAGTCTTATTTCAAAATGACAAGTCAGGCCCATAATCAAGTAGCTAATGAATTACGATACCTTATTAGATAAAAAATGTAAAAAAAAAACAAAAATCCCATACATTTTATTTGAAAGTAACAACTCTTTACTTTTTCCTTTAAAATTGACAGTTCCATTTTTACATTTTTTGATCTAAGTTTCTAAATAGGGTATGATAAATAATTGTTTCTGATTTGTGAACGATCTTTCGAGAGCAAACAGCCTTTACGTAAAACATATATATCACAGACCCAAACTTCGGAACAAAAGCCAGATTCTTTTGGACCAGTAAAAGAATTCATCACGTCCATTTGAAACAAAGCAGTGTCATATCTCTCAGACCAATAAATTAGGTTCAACCAAGCAGTTAAAGGCGATGATTTTGAATCACGGAGGAAAGTTATCTATATGTATTTAACACTCCAGTGGTTTCCTACCTATTTACTTAAAAGGTTTTGACGCAAGAAAATAATTATTAGAAGAATCTTTTTCTTTCTGCTTCTTCTCATCTGAGCGATGTCTGTTTGTATCTTTTTCTTTTCCGCTAAAAGTCCCAACTATTCGGTGTTATTAGTCTTCATTGACCATACTTTCTGCAATTAAATCTGCCTAACTCTAACCCTCTTTGGGACCTAGCTGTTTGTCAGATGACTTTTATTTTAAAATTAATCTACCTATCTAATAATTCAATATTTTTTCAATAGTTATGCTAAGCAATTCAAACACATTTTTAGGCTCAACCGCCGATATAAAAATGTCTTTAATTTCAAAAATAAATGGGTACTATTTTTGATATTAAAGACATTTTTCGGTTTTAATCGCCTGGTGTTTATTACTTTTAGCATTGTTTCAACGCTCAACGTTTCGAGACCTTTACAGGTCCCTTCTTCAGGATTGACTTTTTTCGGTTTATTTTTGGACTATACATTATGTATTATATTGTAATGATAAATCATACAGACAGTAACATCCATCAAACGTACATTGTCAGGCGGTAGTAATTAAAATATATTTTGTTCAAACAAAACGTCCAACATTCTGTTCGTTGAACGCCATTGTTCCCGCTAATGGGTTCCATAATTCCACACAGATTGGGCCTGTTTTTTTTCTGTTATATTAACGCTAATGAACCGTTATATCGTAAGATTTTTTTGGTGGTCGAATCGGCCTTTTTCGGTTTGCGGCAATGAAAAAATAATGAAAGCTTTTTGCTGACCGTCCTTCCTCTTCATTATTTAAGGTTGGTAAGAATTAATCGGGGGTTTGTGCTGATGGTACATTCATTTAAATATTAAATTGGGGATAGTATACTGTAGTGTTCAGTGCCATTTTAGGATTTTTTTAGATTCACACAGAGGATGCATGTATTTTTGGGTTTCGAAGCCGTTTTATACTTTTTAATAAAAGTCAAGTCAATATTATTTTATTCACTGAGAGCAATGTATTCACTGAAATTAAAACTATACAAGTAGGTGCGCTGGAATTGGTATACCATACAAAATGACATTAGATCTTTGTGCCGATTTGATTAGCGCCATGTTGCGCTGTTGTCGCGCGTTTTCTATTAAAAGTGATGGTGGCCGTCCGTGGAACTAATAGTTTCGTGGACGGTCACCATCACTTTCAGTAGAAAATGCGCGACAACAGCGCAACATGGCGCAGATCAAATAGGCACAAAATTCAGTGCCTTTTCATTCAATCAAATTTCACATGATCATTCTGAAACGTTGAATATGAGTTAAGATAACATTAAGTTGACGTTGAGTGAGAAGAAACTCATGGAGTTTTTTTTGTAAATACAAACCGGAACAGTATAAATAAGAATTACTCTTTACATTTCAATTCGATTCAAAACAACTGCAGCAAATTAATAATCGTAGGTACACTGGAAACGCGTTAAAAGGACGATATTGCTAAAGCCCAGAATCTGGGACACGGCCAAGTTTTTGTTGTATAGAAAAATATGAATATAATATTATTATAAATAAAACGTGCTTGGCTCCGAACACAAAACAATTTCTGGATCCACAGTACACTACAGGGAATCCTTGGAATTATTATGTTGAAACCGTATTTTATTCGCATGAACTTATTTATATGGTAACGGTGCATGCAAATGATAATATTTATTTGGTAAAATAAACTACAGATAGACTGTTATGGCAGATTCGACTTATTTTTTAGTCGTTTTACACCCGATGACTTAAATTTACAATATTACTTTCGAATCGGGACTTCCGCGGGTGATAGATTTAATACATTTATATCTATACTAATATTATAAAAAGGAATCATTTGTATTTTTGTGTGTATGTATGTTTGTAATGAATACACTCCAAAACTACTGAACCGATTTCAAAATTTTTTTCACCATTTGAAAGCTACATTCACCCTGAGTAACATAGGCTTTTGATCCCGATATTCCCACGGGACCGCGACTTACGCGAGTGGAACCGCGGGATGCAGCTAGTAGTATATAAACGAAAGTCGTGTTAGTTACACCATTTATTTAAAATAAAATAGATTAAAAGTTGGCATGTTGTTGCAAGTTACATGATTTAACAGGTTTATAACGTAAAAAGCTTGAAATTGTTTTAAAACATCAGCAAAAAAATTACTAACATACTTCTAAACACGAAAAGGTCACTTAGAAAAGAAGTTGAGAACTTTAAAAGGAGGAAATAGCCTACCTAATATAAAATTTAAAATATGCAACATTAACCCTTAGATGGTAATGGGTCCTATTATGACCCAGACGAATATGGTTTTTTGTTTTATTTATACGGTATCCACACTTAATGCTTAAATGATCTGTCACTTAGAGTCCAATCTTTAGTCTGCTTTCACTCAAAAACAATAAAAGTTTCATAATTTACTAAATTCATAACGTAAAAAGCTAAAAATGTTTTTAAATATGAGTAAAAAAATACTAGAAACTTCTAAACACAAAAAAAGTTATTTAGAAAAGAAGCGCAAAACTTTAAAAGACGGAAATGGCCTACTTATTTCACACACAACTAATTTCGTGCGATTTGTGCATTATTGAATAGCCACATTTTTAGGGTAAACATTTAAAGTTATTTTTTTTTTTTTTAATTATGCATCATTAACCCTTAGATGCCGATGGGTCCTATATGTATGATCCAGACGAATATGTTTTTTTGTTTTATTTATACGGTATCCACACTTAATGCTTAAATAATCTGTCACTTAGAGTCCAATTTTTAGTCTGCTTTCACTCAAAAACAAGTAAAGTTGCATAAATTACTAAATTTATAACGTAAAAGCATAAAATTGTTTTAAAATATGAGTAAAAAAATACTAGAAACTTCTAAACACAAAACAAGTTATTTAGCAAAGAAGCGGAAAACTTTAAAAGACGGAAATGGCCTACTTAATATTAAATTTAAAATATGCAACATTAACCCTTAAATGGTGATGGGTCCTAAATGACCCAGCCGTATATGGTTATTATGTGTTATTTATACGATACCCAGGCTTAATGCTTAAACAACAGAAAAATATTACAAAAATTTAGTGTTATGTTGGTACGTTAAAACCACTCAGTGTCAAAAACCCTACCGTGATGATAACAGTATGCGTGTTTCACAAACTTTACTTATTTTCTACGTTACATTGTTACCTAAAAAAAATTTCAGTTTAGATTGTGAGCCTTTTTACAAAAGGATACGGTCTATTTTAGAATAGCGTGCCTATTTTGTAACTTTAATGAATAATATTAAAAACTAATTAGACGGTTGTAAAAAGCAGTTTTATGTTAATTATTTGGTTTCATTCATTTATTTTCTTTAACAGAACCGGCAAACAAGAAATCGTTATTATGGCAAAAGATTTTTATGACGGCCTACCCTAATTTGAGATAGAAAAAGAAAACGTAATCATTCTTCTTAAATGTTTAAAGTAAATAATTAAGTGTCGTTCATCGCTTAGTATAAGATAAGATAATTATGGAATGCATTCATAGAATTATAAAGTTTAAGGTTTGTATGTGTTTTTGGCTTCTTTAAACAAAAACTACTCATCCGATTGCAATAAAACTCAGTAAAACTCAGTATAAAAATTTATAGATAGCTGTAGACTTGCAATAATACATAGGCTACTTTTTATCCGGGTATCCCTACGAGTCCCTACTATGTGACTTAAACATTGCAAATTGGGAGTTAAGCTAAATTATGAAAGCCTTTATAACACATTGAAAAAAATACAAAGCCAATTCTTGCGATCGTTTAACAAAAATACCAATAAATCTCGAGAGAAAACCCATGCAAATCGAAGTCGAATTCATACAAAAGAAAATCTAACGAGATTCACAAACTCCAAAGCAACCTTACCATTTCTCTTTTTAAATAAACGATAATACCCAAAAAACATCTTCGAAATCTTCAAAAGAAATTTTTATTCTAATTCGCAAACTTCCGCAGTGGGTATTGATATTGAATAATTGAAATCGGATAGGGTTGGCAGATGAAAGTTTGAAATTACCTAGTCTACAGTTTTACCAATAACTCCGGGGTCACAGAAGGGTCAATCTGACCCAATTAGGCACATCCCCTATTAGAAGCAGAGTGAAGGGTTTAAAAGTCCTTAGTTGACAATTAGTTTGTGAACTATGAGGGTTTGACGCCAGTATTTGTCTGATCGAGGCACTTTGGGCAAACGAAGTTATAGTTAACAGCTCTATTTTGACTGGAGTTCGAATAGATAAGAGTTTTTGAGACAAATAAACCGAATTTACACCCTATCTTTCACCTTTCTTAACTTCTTGTCCGTTCAAAGGTTCCTGGGGGAGATCACTTTAAGCGATAAGGCCGCCCATTGTGCCACTTTTTTTTAAAGTTATGTAAGTTTTCGTTTATAAGAAAACTTACATAACTAGGTATATACTTATTATTTTTATTGTTTTTTTTATTTTAAAGATTTCTATTTTTCTGTGTATCTGTGTCGTATGTTTGTAATGAATAAACTCAAAAACTACTAGACCGATTTCAAAAATTCTTTCACCTAAAGAACGCAACAATATCGAGGAGTAGCATAGATTACTTTTGATCCCGATATTCCCTCGGGATCGGGACCTACGCGGGTAAACCGCGGTTCGCAGATAGTGTACAATAAAGAGCTTATTCATTCATTGATTCAATCTACGTAGAAATCTAGAAAACAACAAAAATAAGCACTAAACCCTAGGGTAAATGCAGATTATAGCATTTTCTCGAGTATTTCTGTGTACTGAACGTTCTTGCAAATGGAACAATACAGGTAAAAGCAGAGCCTATTTTTTCAATAATAGTATATTATGCAACTAGTGAATAAAAGACGGATTTAGTGCGAGGGCCGTAGATGAATCACGAGCAAGTGAAGGATTCTAACGACTGAATCACGACCGTAGGGAGTGATTCATGATGATTGAATCACGAGCGTAGCGAGTGATTTAAGTGTTAGAATCCTGAGCGACGCCAGTGGTTCATGGCCCTCAATCTAAATCCGTACTTTATTCAAGAGTTGCATACTATACTTTATATCATGACTACGAGGAAAAAAACCGGTCAAGTGCGAGTCGGACTCGCGTCGCGTACGAAGGTTCCGTACCACTATCACAAATTTCGGCAACCAATCCGTGAACGCAACGCGAACGTTAAAATTTATTTTACCACTGGCGCCAGTCTCAATTCATCACTAGATAGTAAAAAGTGCTAGGGGTGAAAATACATCACGGTATTGTTGAGTTTTTATGTCAAAATCACATAAAAGTTTTTTTTTCTATTTGTTGTTATAGCGGCTAAAGAAATACATCTACTGTGAAAATTTCAACTGTCTAGCTATCACAGTTTATGAGATAAAGCCTGGTGACAGACGGACAGACAGACGGCAAAATATCAGTAAAAGTGTTCCGTTTTTATCCTTTGGGTACGGAACCCTAAAAAGAATTTGTATGTCGAGTATTCTTAGCGCAAGGAGTTTGTATCAAGTTTTTTTTCACGCAAGGAGGTTGTATATGCATTTAGTTATATGGACGACGAGTAAATTGTGTTCTAAATTCAAAATTCAAACAGCGTGAGTAAAAGTCGTTTTTATTCACTGTTTAGCGTGAATAAAATAAGCTTTTAAAAGTGGGAATGGTATAAAAGTATATTTTTCCGATAAAAATCCTCCAAACTAACGGAACTTTATTTGTTATTATAAACTACCTGTTTGTCAAAATTCAGCGAAATCCGTCCAGCCGGCTTATTCCAATTAGGTCCATTTTTAGGGTTTCGTACCTAAAGGTAAAAACGGGACCCTATTATTTCCAATTCAGTCCAAAAATGTATACTAATACCTACCAGTCATTATTCAGTCCGCTACTACAGACAGCTTGTTTTTGCATGATTGATAAATACACATATAAACTTTCGCATTTAGAATATTACTAGTGCATAAAGATTAGATATAGATTGATTACATAATCCTCATAATCATAAGCAAGACAAGGTCAAATCAACTTGTAGATACAATATGACACATTCCCCAAAAGATAGGTTAAGTTATAAAGATAGTAAAGATAGATATATGTATTTCAAATGCGAAAGTAACTCGGTTTGTCTGTTACGCTTTTACGACTTAACCGCTGAACCGATTTCGATGAATTTCGGTATAGAGTTAGATTGAACTTTGGAGAAGGACATAAGGTTCTCTTGGTGGTCCTTAGGGGATAATTGAAGTAAATAAATTGATTCCTGGGTGGACCCCCGGAACGCAGCGAGTATTGCATAGATTGGTCACACAACCCTCATAAGAAACCTATAACCTTTGTCTGTTTATCAGATAGATAAGGTCAAATCAAGTTGTAGATACAATATGACACACTCCCCAAAAGATGGGTCGAGTTATAAAGATAAATGGCATCATCAAAGCCAAGAGTTCACTTCGACATGTAAAGGTGCTGCCACACTGCCGTTTAAAAATGTTAACAAACATTTTCTAACAACTAATGTTAGAAATTGTTACTTTCTTATAGGAATTGTTAAATGTTTTAAGTGCTCCTACACTGATGGAAAATGTTTACAAACATTAATAACATTTGAAAAATCGGCTCGCTAGCAGTTCGAGGCGTCTACATGAAAATGGAATTATAAAAAATGTTTTATTTTGTTACAATTCGTTAACTACCTAGTTTAGAAATGTTAACTAACATTATCTAACTCCCGCGATTTCACCCGCGTAAGTCCCGATCCCGTGGGAATATCAAGATCAAAGTAGCCTATGTTACTAAGGGTAAATGTAGCTTTCTAATGGTGAAAGAATTTTTGAAATTGGTCCAGTAGTTTTTGAGTTTATTCATTACAAACATACAGACGCACACACACACAAAAATGCAAATCTTTACTTAATAATAATATTATTAGTACCTATAAATAAAAACATTTTCTAACATTGTGATCGTATATTTCTTAACAAATATTTACTAACGTTTGTAAACATGTTTAAACAACAGTGTGGCAGCACCTTAGATTACCAACAAATATGGCACCATAACTCATCTCTTATTACAAACCTTAGACCAAGTTGCGTGGCCATAAAACCGACGACAGAAGACCAAGTACCAATAATTCTACCCTTGAGACACAATTTGTCCAAACTCCTATCGTTTGTAAATATTACTACGTGTTCCGACAGTAATTAGAAATAACTGCGCTTTTTTATATCTTCTTTCTTTGGATAATAAATTATGGGGATTAGGGATTGGTTCGGTGATGTTATTGCGAATTTCGTATTTGTTTGTTTCACTGTTTGGACTAAAACATTAGAAGTGAGAACATGCTTTGTCGTTTTCCGTGACAAAAACTTTCAAAGTTGACAGACTGAAACAAATAGTGGTATAAAATTACTCCGACCTTACTTCATGTTTATTAATAAGGCTATTTAGGTTTTCCCAACTAGTTATAAAAAAATTGCATTGATAGGGCTCTCCTGGAACCTTTTCATCACAAACTCCTCACTTTGAAAACCTACTGCTTTTTTTGAAGGTGGTTAAGTAATTTGTAAGTGGTTCTACAGAGTGCTTGTGGGGTCAACTGTTCGTAGAACTTGTACATAGTTCTTTTTTGGAAAAATGCATTCATAAACTTTAGTACCCGCCAAGATTCGAACCCGCGACTATTGGTAATTAGAACCAACGCGTTTAGGGTAGCCCTCCTGCTAGGTCGAAATTAAGAAAGCACCTCCTCGTGGTGTTCTTGCGAGTAAGGCCTCGTACTAAACTTTTTGTAAGCATTTTTCAAAACAGCAGTATTTTCTAAGTTTATGGATTAACACTAAGAAATAATGTTTACTTGTACCTAGTTTTTATATTTCTACAAGAAATAATAAATACAAGAGCATTAGTATTTCATACACATTTCATTTTATAATACACAAAGAATAGATTTGAACGGACCCAAACGTAACAAATCAATTCACCCGAAAAATACGGAACATCTTTCGGGTATTACCAGAGAAGTACCTACAAGTTCTCGACAATGTTTTGTTGAAATAATATTGCTTTTCGAATTCAATTTCGGAATATTTTCTTTCTTTTTTTCTCTCAATTATTGAATTCCTTATCCGAGCTATGTCCCTGGTTGCAAGAGAGCCTGGGGTACGCTTAAACACAGTTGGTAAGTATTATCATGTAAAATGTAGCCAAGACGAGAGCGAGATCATATGATGGGCACTGTCAAAAAGTTATCAGATGTCATGTACCTAAAGCCAAAGCTTGTAACTCTACACGCCCCAATTCCACAAGCACCTTACTTCACAAACTCAACATCTTAGCCAAATATATGGCTGGCCGTTTCGCTACCATGCATGGGTTTTCTGTTAAACATTTGTTCTTGCGGTAATGAAACGGCCAAGCCCATATATTTTGGCTAAGATGTTGAGTTTGTGAAGTAAGGTGCTTGTGGAGTTGGGGCGTGTAGAGTTACAAGCTTTGGCTTTAGGTACATGACATCTGATAACTTTTTGACAGTGCCCATCATATGATCTCGCTCTCGTCTTGGCTACATTTTACATGAACATGTTTTTGTGGGGATTTCATCTCTTTTTGTAGTTTGCCTAATTATTACAATTTTTTTCCCATCAAAGAAATTTTCAGCTTCAAAATATTAGTAGGTAAAGTAGATGTATTCACATCAGTATTTTTTTTCTTTTTTTTCATTTACTAGGTCGTTTATTAACGACTTACACGTCACGCCGTAGGTACGGCGTTTAGGCCCATGTTTCCAATGTTTACTACTTGTTTGGCTATCACTGGGGGATAGCGAAAAAACTTTTAAATGTATTCTTGTTGTCCATCACTGTACGACAGCGGTAAACCTTTCTAATTATCAATCAATTTTCATACCTCAAGCACCTCTTATACACATTAGGTGTTGTGGGGGCGCTTAATTACATCCCCTAATTTAAAGGGTTGAGGCCTAGAGGGTGAATTACTAAAAATCCTGATTTACTGTATTTTATTATTTATAATAAGAAGTTGTACTACCTCTAGCATCACAATTTGCGAAAGTCTCATACAAATAGCCATCCCTTAATTTTAGGAGTTGGGGGGTGAAAGTTTCAACTTTTAGAATTTTTTAGTTGTTTGTGTACTAATACCAACCTACATACCAAATTTTAGCTTTCTAGGACTTCGGGAAGTACCATTTGAATTTTGATGATCATCAGTGAGTGAGTGAGTGAGTGAGTAAGTGAATGAGTCAGTAACGAAATCGGGGGTTTTTAGATATCAATAAAATCTAAACTATAGGAGCTATGTAACTGAAACTGTGTATTTTTATTAAGTTCCCTATTGACATTATACCCCGTGAATAACATTCATCTGGTATATTCCAAACCCAAGTTATGAGGGTTCAAAATACCGACGAAACCTTTCGAGAAAAGGTATGTAGTGCCCGTACGCTTCGCTGGCTCGTCTTGGCGGGGGCACTACCGTGCCCACAGATTGACTATACCTACCTACCGAAAATAGATTTGGCAATATTTTTTTTACGACGAGTCACATGCCTGACACACAGAAAGAGTAATTTGTAATTGTAATTGTTTACGGGCTCGTTTTCCGCAAATAGATCTCGTCAAATTGGGTCCTTTTTGCGTAATGGTACACACAGAAAGAGTATTAGGCAGGTTTGACGGGTAAACTGCTTGCTCCCGCAAGCAGTTTACCCGTCACCGCGCAGGAAGGTTTCTAGGTTTTCTAGTCTCTCTCAGATCCCTTAGTCACTTTTCACGACATTCACAAAGAGTTTGAGATTGCGTCACCGAATAGCAGTCCTTATTCGATTACCTTCGATGGCTTTAGCTCGTTAGAGTCGTTAGGTCTGCACTTAGTGATACTAGATTTACAATTTGATTAAAACAAGTGCTTTCTTGCTACATTAGGGTCTAATTTAAGGCACATGGTGCCTTAGAACTAAACGTAGGTATGTAATTATTTATTTTTTACTAGCTGCGCCTCGCGGTTTCACCCGTGTAAGTCGCGATGCCACGTGAATATCGAGGTGATAAGATAATAGTGTTACTCCAGATCTCCAGCTCTTTACTTACTTACTTACTATCACACTTTAATATATAATAATAATAGTCTGACGACCTCTGTATCGCGTCGGGGGAAGGCCCAAATGCAATGCAGAAGGTTGCGGGTTCGATTCCCGCCAGGTGCAAGTATTTATGCTTAGAAATTAATATTTGTAACTGGTCTGGGTGTTTTCTATCCTACCTACATATGTATGTATTTACAAGAAAATGTATAATATGTAGTATATTAGTTGTCTAGTACCCATAGTACAAGCCTAGTGCTTAGTTTGGGGCTAGATTGCGCTGTGTGTAACGTCATGCAATATTTTATGTTTTTTTCTATTTTTTTTTAGTAAATAAATTCTGTGAACAACACACAGCGCCATCTAGCCTCGTGGTAAGCAACTAAGCTTGTGTTACGGTGACTAGACAACAGATATAATACTTATATATTTATTTTTCTTTTGTAAATACATACATATTATACATAGAGGATTTAGTAAGATTTTTAAACACGATAAATGAGTGTGTGACTACTTTTTCAACGAATGGTGAATGATATATTATGTAGCAGGCTCATCTAAAAAAGGAAGACGGCATTGGGAACCAGATCCGACCCGTCGTCCTTGGTTATGGTGCAAAATATCACTTTTTAACCCTAAATTATTTCTGTACTCAGCCCAGCTGCACCAAATACTTAACCCATCCCTTTTACCATCATTTAACACTTCAATTCTTTATAAATACAGCCCAAAATCGTTCTGCGGGCTATAAAAGACATTACGGAAAAGTGTTCAGCTATTTTCGTTCCGGTTTCTAGTTAATGTCTGAGTACTTTAATATATTATGTGCCTATGTAATGTTGGATACAACACCTTGCTTAGGTATTTAAATTCTTAAGTCGACGGAGTAAGATCCAAATTGATTCATCAAAGGCGGTATACAGCTAGTGAAGCTAAAAGGTATTAGGTAAGTGAAGGGTTTCTGGTTACTATTACTATTTAATTGTAGTACTGCTTGGATTTGTGGCTGTGTGTGTGTAATGTTATGTGTAGTACCTAATATCGACACGTGACTCGAATACTGCTGAGTTCGATAGGTTATTGGTTATATTTGGCCAAAATTCGTAGCGAAGTAAAATATGATTACAGGGATCTGTTCTCCTACTATGAGTTGGTACGTAAAGACGTGCGTAAAAATGTTAAAAGTTTGACCCTGTGCATAACACGTCCGCTTTGCCCGGGGGCCTACTTTGGTTAAACGAACGTACGAACGAATATTTCAGCCAACCGAAATTTAAAATGTTTCTCTTACTATACCAAATTATTTTTTCGATAGAACCACTAATTAGGAATCTAAATTTTTCTTCTGTTTTCGCGATGTTGTATTGAAATTAAGGACATGCTAAAAGTAATAAACAAAACGCGATTTAAACCGAAAAATGTCTTTATTTTCAATAGGAATCTAAATATAAATTTTCTTCTGAGACTTCGAAGACTTTTACGTCATTTGATATCCGTTTGTCTGCAATTGCGGAAAGAAGTAGGACTAATACTTGTTCAGGTCCACACACAGCACCAGACTTGTCGGCCTCGGATATTTTGAGTTGCGAACATGTCCAAACTGTTTACATTAGGCTGCTAATATTGCGCTGGCGGAAAGTCGTAAATGCGCCTATATCCGATGGGTGGCGAAACGCTGGCGCCTTACAATCTTGTGTTCTGATAGTATCATATTTCCGCCAGCGCAACGGTAACTGTCCGCTGCGGCGGGCGCCTTAGTTCTGCTATCCTCCTGCATGAAGAACGCAGCTTTACAGAGTACCTAGGTATTTACGTATCAACTCATAGTAGGGGTACAGTATCATGAATTTCTAAATAGTAAATTCAATACTTATCTCATGTTCGTGTTTCAGACTTAATTTATCTAACTTACTTTGTATTACTACAATCTACTAGCGACACATAGTGGTTTCACCCGCGTAAGTCCCGATCTCTTGAGAATTAAGGGGTACAACAAGAGAATCGTTAAAGATATACTAGGACTCAGGAGGAAGAAAACCTGTGCGGTAACTAGAATTCTCACTGCAATTTGGACAAGCACATGTTTCGGGGTAAGAAACAAGAAGCAGGAATCGGAGGAAACAGCTTTTCATAGCATCTGCTCCTGCGGGCCTCTAATGCATAAAGAAGTATTCTCCTAGGTCGACAAATGCTGCATCCTTATGAGGGAAACAACATTACAGCCTAAATAATCTCAAAGTATCTAGACTCAACACGAATTAGTGATGAACTATAAAGGGTTGCCATAATAGACTTGAGATACTAGTAAAAAAAGACTACTTATATAGAATACCTAATTCACTAAAATAATTAAAATTAAAAACCCAAAAATGAGTCCCTAGGTAAGGTACCCAAAATGCTGGGTGCATTGCCTCTTTGAATAGCAATACCGACTCTTACAGCCGAATACAGAAACACCACCTAAAATTTGAGGCGTACTTAAATAATAAGCAGCTTCTAAATTTAAAAATAGTATGATTTTTTTTAATTGAGAGGTGCTTACTTATTTAAGTAGTACCACAGAATACATGAATAGTGCAAGTAGTAGTAGGTACTCAAATTTTGAGTTGCGTTTCTGTATTGGACCGTTAGTAGACCATAACTGATCGATGCGGCATTTTAAGAACCCACTTAAACAATAATAATAATAGGACAAGTATTTCGACATGACTTTCACTCGTATAAAACGTTCTACACAACCTATTTCAGGCAACTGGACATCCATAAAAGTCTTGGCCTAATAAAAACTTACGGAATATTCTAGATGCCCACTGACCTCCATGGTACAAGTCGCTGGACAGGTCATAGCGCACTGAATTTTGTGCCTATTTGATCTGCGCCATGTTGCGCTGTTGTCGCGCATTTCCTATTGAAAGTGATGGTGACCGTCCTCGGAACTATTAGTTCCACGGACGGCCACCATCACTTTCAATAGAAAAAACGTGTGGCACTCGGAGACTGCCGCGGTAAAGCTATTGCATAGCATTTTTTATCAACTTATGCAATAATATATTTTTTTATTTTTTGTACGTTGCCATGGTAACCATGTAGCTCGGCCGAGCTACCATGACAACATGGTAGGCGGAGTGTTAGGTTTTTTTCGTTACGTAATTTCTTCATTCAAAGCTCAAAGCCCGCGATAAAAGCTATGCAATAGCTTAAAACTCGCGTCAACAGCTCAACATGGCACAAATCAAATCGGCACAAAGATCTAATGTAATTTTGTATGTAGGTATACCAATTCCAGCGTACTTGTATAGTTTCATTTCAGTGTAGATGCCATATTGCTTAGATGCGTGACAGATAGTTATTGGGCAAGTAGCCAACCCTTTGTTTGTACCGAGCGGTCGTGTGGCCTTCGGATGTGATTTTGTGACATACATACGTATAAAAAAGGAGATAAAAAATATTTTATGAATGGTTGTTTTAGGTGGAAGAAGGCAATCGTAATTTTTGAGGTATTTTTTTATAGATTTTTCTTCTGTTTTCGCGATGTTGTATTAAAATGACAAATCGCATATTATCAGTAAATCCTGGAGAAGGGACCTGGAAAAGTCTCAAAACGTTGAGCGTTGTAACAATGCTAAAAGTAATAAAAACCACGCGATTCAAACCGAAAAATGTCTTTAGTATTTTTTTATATAAAGACTAGAAGACTAGTTTTACCAAACAATTTTTTATGAAAATCTTTAAAAACAATTTAAAGCACTTTCATCAAAACAGTCATGATCGAAAATAGAGGTGAAATCGCAAGACGGTGCTAGTAAACAACATGTAACATGTTTCTAAAATAAAAAGGTTAAAGGTAAAAAGATGAAGTAGCAGTTTCCCTATCTCGAGGCTACGGCGCTTTTGAAACTTTGCGAGACTTGTTAGGGCCGATGCCAATATGTAGGTAGAAGCCTTTTTACTTACCAATTTACCTCTTTACTTACAAACGATGAATAACGGATGAGGTTACTTACTTACTTACAATGTTTTGTCGTTAACCGTGTCATGAAGTTTCAAAGTTGATAGACAGAAATACAAAATCTCGTAAGTTTTAATGTTTCTGGTAAGCGGTTTTCAAAATTTCTGGTTGGCGGTTAGCGTATGCTGGTTCGTGCACTCAACCCAAGCGAAACCAAGCGAGGGGCACAGGTTTGAAGTCTGTCTCTGAAGGACTTTTCGTGTCTTAAGTTTAGCCCTCTGCTTGAGTCATGTTTCACCTAAAATGGGGTTGGCCCCGTTAGTTCCGTTTCAGTATCAGTATTCAGATACTGAAAAACGCTACTCAAAATTTGAGGGCTACTTAAACAATTAAGCAGGGCTAAAATTTCGCTAAACCAGTTTGTGAAAAAACCCTAATTTTGAGTGTCGAAGGTGCTCAATTATTTAACTAGCACTCAAGTCAAGTCAAAATTAATTTATTCACTGAGAGCAATGTATGCAAATACTTTAGTACAAATACAATGATAAACTTTTTAAATTCACACGATTTGTTATCATATTTACATTTTCCCGGGTCTTTATCGCGTATTATTTATTTTCTTACCTCGACGTTTCAACCATGTTACAATGGTCTTGGAGTCCCCTTGCGACCAAGACCATTGTAACATGGTTGAAACGTCGAGGTAAGAAAATAAAGACCCGGGAAAATGTAAATACAATGATGTTATTTTATGATGATTAGATTTAAATGTGTATTGTTGTATGTTTGTGTGGATCTATGGCATAGTACACATCTATGGTCTGGAAATAAATAATTTCATATCATTTCATTTCATTTTGAAACGTCGATTAAAGACTATGATTTTAATGTGGTTTCTTAACGCGCCCCACGATGAGAAGAAACCTCAAATTCAAAATACTGTCTAGGTAAGTGTTTAGCCTCAAGACTTTTAAACTTAGCTAATATTATGTTTGTTACCTATTTACGCGATAACTACTATCCCGATTGTGATGTAATTTGTAAAGTAGACAGCGAGAATTCTGGAAGAACATATAGACTACTTATTATCCAGCTTTTCTTATAGGATCGGGACAAATTTATTAATTTATTATTGTTTATTGTCAGTTATCACGATACAATTATTATTACCATTTACGTTAATTGTCAGAAAAACATATAGGACATATACAAGGAACATATAGGAGTTTAAACCGATTGTGATGAAACTTCAAAGAAGAAATTCTAAAATAACATTAAGATACTTTTTATCCCGCTTTTCCTCCGGAATCGGGACTTAATAACAATACTAGTAAAACAGCCAGACGTAGGTAGGTATCTACAAAAATAACAGAATCCTATGAAATTCAAAACCAATTTAACTTAGTTCACTTTAATTTCCTTTCGTATCGGTAAATAAAGAAGATTTTCCACGAAAAACTCTTCGTACAAGCAAAAACTTTTAAATGAAACCCGCAAAGTTTTTTCAGTTCAAGTAAAATTTCCTACACGGCCCTAGGGAAGGCGACTGTCACCTGAGTACTAAGAAATAGTGGATTCTTCATCAAAGATCTCACACAATTACTTACATTTCAACAAGTCCGGCGAGAAATCACTAGGGAAAAACACTACACTTCACTATTCACACAACACTACACTAAGGTTTAGGTTATTTAGGAACACGCACGTGAGCTATGTTTTTTTTTCTAAAAGGCATTGGACCGCGTCAAGCTACCGTTCGGAGCACACTGAAATGAGTAGACCCGGCTGGCTATAGAATCTTTCGTCTCGTTTTAACGTACTCGGATTTCAGGTTTTTAGATGTTTTGTCTCTTTCGCTCCGCCTGAAGAGAGCTTGGCGAGAGTACTAGTAATACGTATAGGTCAATATGAAACGTTCTCGGGTGCCGGAGGCTGCAGTTAGGGTGACCACACTGAGGGGCTGTTTTAGGAAATTATCCTCATTATGTTTATGATAATTGTCTAAATACTAATTATGGTGTGGGATCCATTCGCCTGTTGTAATAAAGCTGTTTCCTTTTAATGTTTTAGGTGATTTTAATATAATGTCAATATGGTTTTGAAGTATAAGGTTCATATTTCATAATTTGATTACTTCAGGCATTCTACTAGAAATAAACATGTATTTACTGTCTGTAAAATATTTAAAATTCATATTTCAAATCACATGGTTTATGTACCTATTATTTATTTTATAAAAAGTACCTTAACACAAAAGGTACTTTTCATGTTTTATTTTATTACTTCGATGAAAATTCGGCTTTCTTACAATAGCATTGTTTGTTATACAAATAATAGGACATTTAATTTCTACCCAACATCCCACCTAGTGTTAGAGTTTTCAGGTCGCCCGAAGGCCTCTAACTCTAACGACTACTAACGCGGAGATAATAACCGAGTTTTTTTTCCACAACAAAAATCATCGACCACCCATTTTCTAGTAATGACCGCGCCAGGTGTTTAAACCCACACTTAAATTCACTCACTGAGAGAGCTCTAAACGAGATATTGAAGAAAAAATAACTCACCCATCCAAATAATGACCTAACCATTGCTTAATTATATTCACCCACTGAGCTATCTCAGTGAATGAATGAATGAATAAAAGTTTGTTTTGAGAACATAATCACTGCACACTATACAAAAAAAAAAACAAAGAAAAAAGTACAAAACAATACATAAATAATACTATGTTCATAAACGTATTGCGTGCGCGTAACTTACTAGTATTACAATGCGTGAATTTAGTTGAGCAGGTAGTTGTGTGAAGCTATCTCCAAAGAAGAAAAATCCTCAAAAACCAAAAAACGAGACCCCCCTACAAAATCCACCTCGCATCAAGTCCTCACGCATGCGCAGTTCCCACCAAAACCGAGACGAACAACAGCACACACCCCAGAAAATTAATTATTTCAAACTGTACAACGTTTTCGTGCGATAAACATTATTCATGCTATTTGGTGTTGATTACCAGAACGGGTATGCCAATAAGTCCATTTTGTGCTGATCGATTGCTTTTCATAGCGTACCTATATAACTGTTGGATTGAGTTGTATAGAAAACTGTAGATTACACGCCGAGTTTCGTAGCGCTTCGTGTAACCTACAGCATTCTATGCAACGTTTTCGTGTGATAAACATTAGTTATGCTATTTGGTGTTGATTACCAGAACGGGTATGCCAATAAGTCCATTTTGTGCTGATCGATTGCTTTTCATAGCGTACCTATACTGTTGGATTGAGTTGTATAGAAAACTGTAGATTACCCGCCAAGTTTCGTAGCGCTTCGTGTAACCTACAGATTTCTTGGGTGCGTGCTTACAATTTACTTCCAGAAACATGTTGTTGTGGTCAGGGATGTGTTATATAAAAGAATTAGTTTTAGATGCGCCTTCTCTAACTTTCATGACTACAAAAACTAAGGCTAATTTGCGTAAAATGAAGTTTGAAGAAAGAGATGTATCAATGTCAAGTGAGCGTGAAAAACTCGATAATCTAGCTTTCTATTAGTGAAAGAATTTTTAAATCGGTCCAGTAGTTCAAGAGTTTATTTGTTACAAAGAAAGAAATAAATATTTTCTCTTTATACTTATGTAATATGTACATTTATTTTATTTATTACCACTATAAGTGATGATGGTCTAAGATGTACATCTCGCTTATCTAGAAGAAGGAAAACGGCAATAGAACAAGATTCGACCCGTCTTCTTTATTGGCTGCACCGGCGAACGTATCGAAACACAGACGAATTCCCTTGTCGAGACCTCTATGTATACTCATACAGTGTCTACATAAGGGCATTATTACACTAGCGGCTTGCAGACGGATTCCGGGCGGAGCGGTCGCGCAGCGGATTCGCCACGGTTGTGCGGCGAAGACGTCGCGTATGATCGTTTTTTGCACAGTCAGTAACAGAATGGATTCTGATAAGGAAACACTGCGGTTGGCTTTGTTGATTCGAAGCGCATGTGAACGCAAGTGTTTAAAACAAAATAGTGTTGACGCGGCGGACACGCGGCACAACCGCGCCGCAGCGCGACCGGTCCGCCCGGAATCCGCCCGCAATCCGCTCTAGTATGATAAGGCCATAATGTGAGAACATTAGGTAATGATATCAGGTTGCTATAGTCTCTATTGAAGACTGCTTAGCTGTGATAACTTTCCTTGTAACTTTATTTTACACTATAATGTGTGATGTGTGAATGGGATGTGATAGAGTTTTTTATTATATGTACCTATACAAACATATTTGAACCGATAGACAGACAGACAGAGTTACTTTCGCGCTTATAATGAGCGTAAGGATTATTTTAGTATAGATTATTGCTCCAGTTAAACTATTGTTCAATAATAAATATTACGAGACAGTGAAAATCGCATGATTACTGCAAAAAAAAACACATGAGTTTTTAGTGTCTTCTACTCATTTGAAGGTCGCGTTCCGAAGACACAATAAATTACATTGTTATGACCGACGTTTTTAGGAGATATCTTGCTAATATCCGGATGAATAAACGTACTTTGATTTTGATTTTCAATGGTTCTTTATGTGACGTAGGCATTCTATAAGAAAGGATTTTCGAAAATTCCAATGGTATCTGGATATATGCAGGTAAACCGCGGACCACAGCTAGTAATTCCATAAAATTACTTCACGAAATAGGTGTTTGTTTCCTCCGATGTAAGAGCAAAACATTTCTGATTAAAAAAATAAAAAAAAACAGGAACACGGAGAAAATTACAAAATACCTCCCCCATTTTACTTAGTCAAAAGTAAATTAAGGTGTACATTGATAAATTAGCAAAGATCTCGCGATGAATGAGGATGCGGACTACTGATAAATAGTCGGCCGATAAATTGTTGATTGTCATCCGAGGTTTCTGCCGATGACCACATTCAGATTTTCAAATTTCCTGTATCTACGTCATAATTTGTTAGGTATCAAATTAGGTGATGACTCGATGTGAGTCGACTATGCCGTGGGGGGCTTAGGAGCTGGGCGGCGGGCAGTGAAGCCAAGAGGCGCACGAGGTGAGAAGCAGGGCTTGCCTGGCTTCTAACCCGTAAACCCGCGTCAGCGGACCCGGGGGTCCTTTTCCGCGAGGAGGGGCCCGCGTGGAAGACAACCTCTATTAAAAAAATATTAGGAGTTTTGCTAGGGCCTGGCTGCCAACCGCTAGCCCATGTCAGCGCGTCCGGGGGTCCTTTCCGCACTATTAAAAACCACCTCGACTCTTGGTAGTGGACTAGTGGGTTTAATACCGTTTATCGTCACCAACAAAGGTGGTGGACCTTTGTTGGTGACGATAAAAGTTGCAATTTTGAAAATATGAATGTGGTCATCGATTTTTGTTGCTGACCGTACTACACAAAATGGACCAATTTCCAGTCTACGATTTCTGCTCACCCTAGGTTTTACTCAGAAGGTTTATGAACTTCGACGGATTAAGTTCTGTGGAGAAAATTAATTATTAGCTTAGATAGTATTATTTTTAGTTCTTATTTTGAGTGAGCTTATTATTATTTTTACCGCGTTTTAGGGTTATTGTTTTTAGCTTATCTCATAGTAGACAAATTAAATAAACACCTGCATGGTCATGATGGATTGATCTATAGCTTTAATCCATGTACCTATTAAATCTATTTATATCTATAAAGAGAGTGGCCACCTTAACGAGCCTTCCAAAGCACGAAGGAGCTCAAGAAAATGTTTTTTGTCACACAAATTATGACCATCCAAGAAATGACCGTGCCAGGGATTGCTTAACCCACACGACTATATAAAATGGTCGTGCGAAGCTAGGCAAATGACCTCCTCTAGTACGACCTTAGAAAGCGTTCGTTAATAAAGTGTTCGTATTTGTAAATCCTATTCTATCCTACCAATATAATAAAATTGAAAATCTGTATTGTGTGTGTGTTTGTTGCTCATTTACGAAAAAATCGCTAAACAAATTGCGATGGAACTCGGTATGTATCCGAAGATCTGAATTAGCAAAATTATAGTTTTTTTTATCCCCATATTCTCACGGCATCGGGACATACGCGGGTAAAATCCCGGGGCAAAAAAACCTTATGTATTAAATTTCCCTGTGTAAATGTGAGTTAGGTGACGAATGGGCCTATTCAAAACTGGGACCGGGGCCCAGTCGCCACTCCAAAACTTTTGGTGGCGTCGACTGGGCCCATGTCCTAAGTAAACGTAGGCCCAGTCGACGCCACCCACCTAGGCCCACATGTAAAGTAAAAAAAAAAAAAGACGATCGTTACTGACAGAATTGACTAAAAGGAAACATCAACAAATCACAGTTTCAGTAAAAATGATCTATAAATATGAAGCGGGTACAATTGCGGAATGAGGAAAAACCCGAAATGGCCACATAACCGGCAAGTAAATAAATCTCCCTCCAAAACATGGGATATCATTAATAACGTCAGTAATCGGGCCGTCAAAAGATTCGCTTTAATCAACGTATGTAGCAATCAATTTGTTCAGCCACTTTGCTGCTTTACTCTACGTGTAAAGAGTTTTAATTACTACAGAGGAAAATAGTATATATTATAAGTTTTTCATTTTTTAAACTTATCACGATTTTCGTCCATCATTGTTATTAGGAACACGGGTCTAAATCGCTTTGTAGATAATAATTCCGCTGCGGAATCGAAAACACGTAAAAGTAGGAAAGCGGACCCCGGGCTCTCGAGAGGGATGCAACCGGGAACATCGCTCGGATGATGATGAGCGAAATCGAAAACACGACTCGCACGCAAACGTAACCGCGGCTGGCATATCACGCTCGCTCAATATCAAAACGATGAAAAGATTTGAAATTAAATTCATTTTCCGATTAAATTAGACATTTTATCAATGCCCTACGTTTTAAGATATTTTCAGGCCTCTTTCTCAAACCCTTGAGAAAGAGGTACAAGAAATTTGTTTTTTTTAATCTGTGAACAACACACAGCGCCATCTAGCCCCGTGGTAAGCTAGTAAGCTTGTGTTACGGACTAGACAACGGGTATAATAAAAAAAAAAACTATTATAATCTTATATATAAAATTTCCATGTCACAGTGTTAGTTACCGTACTCCTCCGAAACGGCTACACCGATCTTCACCAAACTTCACATACGCATTCAGTAGGTCTGAGAATCGGCTACTATCTATAATTTATAAGGCAAAACAAGGTTTCCGGGTCAGCTAGTATTTATATAGGTTCGTCTCTATTGTACTAGAATTTAAATATCATTAGGCTATTTACTGCTTTCCTTAATAATATTACAATTTGATTTGTTAGGTGACTTTGTGATTGCGGCTTTTGACTGTGATTTATAGCATAGTAGGTACCTAATTAATGCCGACCTTTGCAGCATTAAGGGCGCACACCCACCTGCGACGCAAAAGGTCGAGTGTTCGATTTCCACCGGGAACAAGAAGTTGAGTTACATTTTCCCGGGTCTTTATCGCGTAGGTATTATTTATTTTCTTACTATGTTTACAAATCGTGTGAATTTAAAAAGTTTATAAGAAGTTTAGTGTTGGAAAAATGTGCTGTCCCAATAATAATAATACTAACATTATACATAGGTACCTAATTGTCAAAGTTTTTGTATGAGTAAGTTAGTAGGTAAGTAAACGAGTATGTTTGGTATTCCTTCACGCAAAAACTATTGAACCGATTGCTATGAAACTTGGTATGCAACTAGCTTTTCATCTAAATTATTAATAAAAAATGTGAGCCATCACGGGACACCTGGGAGATGTGAAACATCAAAACAGAACTTGTCAATGACTTCGACAAAATCTTTAAGTCAACAAAAAGATTTCATCATCCTGAGATTCGAACGCCGCCCGTCCTCTTAGGAACAGAAGCTCCGAGGCTCTACGGTACCGGCTAACGAGCCATTAGAAAGTCACTTGAAATTAACTAATACTTTAAGCACTAGGTATGTGTAGTGTGTAGGCATGACATAATATTTAGCATGGCGAGGCGTCGCTATGGCCTGTATCGCCACGACATTTTTTAGGTTTATCTGCGGCTATAGATGTTTTACATTAATTGCTCTCGAGAGGGATGCTACCGGGAACATCGCGCGGATGATGATGATGATGACTAATCAGCTAACGCCTACTCGTATAAGACGCTAACGTTTCTGTTAAACTAATAATGCAATAATTACAAGCAAAACATGGAGCCACTTAAATCGAATTGCCACTAAAAAAACATACTCATTCCGTCTTCAGCAAACAGAAGTGTCCCAGTTCTCTAAACGTTTTGAAGGGTTTGTGCATACAGATTGTTAATGTGCTCGTGGGCTAGCATTTGTCCAAGGTGGTTGTCTATTTTCTATGCTCTTTAGGATAGTCAGTTTAGTCTAGGAATTACTAATTCTCGAAATGACTGAATAGTCTATAATTGACCAATTCTTGATAGACGATCGAAACGAAAACAAAAGACGATCGTCCGTTTCGATCGTCTTTTGTTTTCGTTTCGATCGTCTTTTGTTTTCGTTTCGATCGTCTTTTGTTTTTTTCATCCATCGCATCATTTGCTATTGTCAATTTGCAATTAAATTCCATAAGTATTTTTAACAAAAACAGTCATTTATAGAGTCGGTCTTTTACAGAATCGGTCATTTGTAGAATCAATAATTTATTATAGAATTGTACATTTCAAGAATTGGTCAATTATAGACTATATAGTCATTTCGAGAATCGGTCAATCCTAGACTAAACCTAATTATCGGCTACTATCCTTTGAGACAGAGGATAGGATTATCGTATCTTAATGTCTAGGATAGGACTATCGTATCTTAATGTCATATCTTAATGGCTTGGATCTACCTTTATCCCGTGCAACTCACGTAATGACGTAAGAAATTGGTATACACGTGAGAAATTAATATACATTGGCACCGGTGATTGTTCATTATCACCGGAGCGATGTTCGCAGTTGCATCTCTTTTAGGAATCCGGGGTTCGCTTTCCTGCTTTTACGTCTCCACTTCGCACGATCTTCGGCATTCCGTGTAATTTCCACGATATGTCAAGCCAGCACTTTTTGAAACTTGACAATCGCTGCGGCCGGGCGCGGAGGCGTCATGGTAAGACATTTGTTCCTCACGTAAATAGTGGGTTCTCGCAATACGTGATCGTACCAGCGTAAGTGACATTCTTGCAATTTATCTGCAATGTCTGGCACATGAAGGCTGCTCCGAATGCAGGAACTCCTGGCGCGATCTTTTGCGTCACTCCACACATGACGTTAAGGAGGATTTTCTCCGTACAAAATTTACAAACGTAGTCGACTGTTTCCTCCCTGAATAAAGATATTAGAAAAAAAATGCCATCAGCCCTATATCAGCCATGCCCCTACGTTTTGATTTTTATCAATTTCTGTTTTTTTTCTGAATTTTATTTCTATTCTAATTAGAAAATGAAAAAAAAAACAAACAAATAGTCGTGGCAGATATAGCTTTTATGTGCTTTTATGGCATAAACATATTTGCTCTATTGTCATTATCCGGGGAGTAAACAGTTGACTATGTTTGTATGGAGAAAGAGTAGGTAGACTGTTCTCTAATAAATCTTAATCATTCATAAAAATATTCAACCCCAATTAGGTTTGGCTGTTTTTACTATGACAACTATTAAACCTCTGCCAGTGTACAAGTACCCTAGTCGTTTCTGAGGCTGTATGAATAGATATGAGTTTCAAAGCCTCCACGATATGTTGTTTTAGGATTGCACTAGTGTTTGCCCACGGGTACAGTCGGGGAAATGGCACTGTAACAAATGTTTTGACGATTAATCTAAAGTGAAGCTTTGAAATAGTCTGAATGGAATTTGGCGCGAACGTTGCGCGTTGTGTTTCCCAAAGTGGAGTAGGTACCGAAGCTAAGTTAAAATAAAAAGAGGTTTGTTTAGTCTGGCAAAAGAAAATCTAAATTACGACGACCTTTGTGTCGCATCGATGAAGTAGGTTGCAAGTTCGAGCACTAATGCTGACCGTTAAGAACGTGGCGACTATTACCATTTCCATACAAACTTAATACCAAAATAAATTATGAAAAATTTAGTTTTCTACCTTAATATCGATATCATTCGGATTAGGATTTTACTTATAAAGGGTCCCCACCGCAAGGTTTTCCAAAATATTCATTCGAAATGAAATAAAACAGAAACATTTTTTTCATTAAAAAATGTTTCTCCGTTTTATTTGAATGTGAATGAATATTTTGGAAAACCTTGCGGTGGGGACCCTTTAGTGTCGGCGCACACGGGCCACCGGCCACAACCACAAAACGCCGCCACCGACATATTTCCTGTAGTTTTCATACATTTTATATGGACTCGCCGCACACAGTTGACGCCGGTGCCGCCACACGCTTCTAATCGTCGCTGCTCGCTGCTTGTGGCCCGTACCGGCCGCTAAACGCCGACACAAAACGTCGCCACATGCCACTCGCGCGATTCCGCACCCCTCTCTCTCTTCCCCAGTTAACCTGTTCTAGTCGGAGGCAACGCACGCACGTAGTGTTGTCTCGTGTTGTTAAAAATATGGATGTCAGCCACCGACCACAAGTGGCGACCACCGGCCACAAGTGGCTGTCGCGCGCTTCAGCTACTTTTGTAGCTGCATCTAGCTTCTCGTGGCGGCGTTTGTGGCTGTGGCCGGTGGCTCGTGTGCGGGAGCCCTTAAAAGTAAAATCTTAATCCGAATAATAAAAACTAAATTTTTCATAATTTATTTTGGTATTCAGTTTGTATGGAAATGGTAACAGTCGCCACGTTCTTAATGTTTGTTTTTGGGTCTGGGTGTTTTCTAAACGTATTATATGTATAATATTACTGTGTCTAAAAGTAAGTATTATTTTATAGACAACTAGCTGACCCGGCAAACGTTGTTTTGCCTTATAAATTATAGATAGTAGCCGATTCTCAGACCTACTGAATACGTATACAAAATCTCATAAAAATCGGTCAAGCCGTTTCGGAGGAGTACGGTAACTAACACTGTGACATGGAAATTTCATATATTAGAATAATATACCTACTACACATTAATACTTTTTTTGTAGTATCCATAGATATATATCCATAGAGCCTAGATGCTTAGTTCTGGGCTACATTGCACTGTGTGCCACGTCCTGCAGTATTTATTTATTAACGGGCGAGCGCAAACGCGTTTTTCTGTCGACTGACAAATTGACCACTTTTGTATTTGTTAATATTTCAGAGAATTTTCCCAAAATACCGAGTTAAGACCGAGAACGAGTAATAAAAAGAGGGAAGATATATTCTGTAAGTCATGAATAGACTAAGAATAACTATTTGATTAAAACCTAATTAATTGAAATATAAATGGAATCCTTGGAAGTAACATGTATTATTTTTAGAAATTGGAATTCAAAAACAAGAACAGGTAAATGGTAAAAAACACTGAAACTACATAACTATTCGATTTAATATGAAAAGTGTTTTTCGAAGCTGCGAACATTACATACCTACCTAATCTACATAAAACATAGGAGTTTTTATCTCAAACAAAAAAGAAAAGACGAGGAAAGTCTTTTAGATTTTCCGCGATTTTATTTATTAACGTTTGCTTGTTCCATACTAATTTTGCATTGGGTTTCCATCGATCCCAGTTCTCATTAGAGGGCCTATTCTGGGTACTTAACTATTTTTAGGGGAAAAAAAACTTGAAAAGTTATATTTCCGAGACAGAAGATTCGATAGTCGCATTTTTCGGCTCTGGCCACGTGGTTCGACTGTCTAGTTCGATCAATCGAACTACGTGAACTTTTTTTTCCATTTGGTTCGATTAATCGAACCACGAGTTTTTGAAAGTTCTGGTAGTTCGATCAATCGGACGACGTGAACTTTTTTTTCCAGTTGGTTCGATTAATCGAACAACGAGTTTTTAAAAGTTCTGGTAGTTCGATCGATTGATCGAATTTGGTGTTTTTTTGCCAACAAGTTCGTTTAGTTTTGCATGCCACCCTTCCAGGCAATTATTTGTACGGAGGAGTTTACCGTATACGGACCACTTTTTTATAAAGTCATCACTTCTCAGCCACTGCCGTTATTACTTAGGTATAATTCATTTATCAGGAAAATATCTGATTAACAAGACATCTATTTTTGACATCGAATTACTTTCTATGGAGATTTAATAACCTATTGCATAGAGGTCGGTGGTCGGAATATGTAAACTCAAGATTCCTTCTTTGATGAATCAAACCACGTGCACCGGTTATCATGGTTCGACTATAGAGTCGAACTACGTGGTCCTAAGGTTAAGTAGTTTGCCTGGTAGGATGCTAAAATCGAACCAACGGGAAAAAAAAGTTCACGTAGTTCGATTGATCGAACTAGACAGTCGAACCACGTGGCCAGAGCCCATTTTTCCGAGTCTATTGCGACCAAGACCATTGCAAATTCATGGTTGAAACGTCAAGGTAAAAAAATAAATAAAAATACGCAATTAAAACCCGGGAAAATTTACCTAACGATGATAACAAATCGTGTCAATTTAAAATGTTTTATTTTTTAACTTGAAATCTGTTCTTCTTCTTCCCCTTCCATGTGACTTCGAATCTAGCTCAACATCTACCATTCTATTATAAAACGAGATTTAAGTGCCAGACCTGGTTTAAACCATGATTTACTGGATCATGGTTTAAACCAGGTCTAAAAGGGTCTTAAAACTCACTGTATAATAGCAAGGCTAAGGTTTATTTGTCGTTTTTACCTCGTTTAATTTTCCAACTTGAAATCGTTATATCGTCGCTTCTCTCCAAAATATGAACTCCATGATTACGTAGACATTTTCAGCACAGAATACAAATAAGAGAAAACTTGACAATACTTATTGGCGTCTAACAACTAAAGATTCTCTTTTTTTTCGTTGAATATTGTAATTTGATTGGTGATGTGTGGAGAACTTACACGATGTGATTTTTGATCACACTAAGCGAGACCAGTATAGCGGTATTGATCTAGTGCTAGATACCGCGACTTTCATTCCGAAGGTCGTGGTTTCTAATCCTGGCCGACCGCGCACCAACGTCTTTTTCTTTATGAAAAATTTAAGTGCTCTATTATCATCGCTCTTACGGTGAAGGAAAACATCGTGAGAAAACCTACGGCTTAAAGTCACGCAAAAAGGCCCAGCTATAGGGCTAGTTGCGGAAACACACAGTAAAAGTAAAAGTAAGCCAGACCAGTAAGCCAATATAAATACAACCTACTACAAATCTGAAACACTTTGAAAAACTATACTATCACCATTTTCCCTTTGCTTTTTAGTGAGATTTTGACGAGTATACCTACCTCTAAGATTAATATGTAAACAATAGTATTCATGATTTAAATTTCAAGGGAAACCTGGCAATTCGGCAGTATTTATAGTTTTATTTTAAACCTGATGTTGGCCATTGCAATCATGTTACAATATCAATTTTGGGCTATTCTATTACAGGTATAACTTCTCCGCGCACGTTCGCCCTCCGTATACAAGCCCCACTTCACATAAGTAAACGCGTTCACTTAACAACGCACAGATTTAAACCGTATTCAGATTTCGTAAAACGGGTAACTTTCCCCATCCGCCTTTGTATTGTGATTCCTGAATTTAAGGACAAGAGGCCTTTGTTAAAGTTTTAAGGGCGCTTCGAGATCTTAAACTTGGTTTAAGTGATGATTATCGCTCAACGATCACAGGTTTAAGTTTATTGAAAAGGGAGCCCAATTTTTTTTTGGTGTGGAACATCTATAGGATGGTAAACCTAAAAATTGTATTGGCGACACAGGCCGTGGCGACGCGACGCCTCGTCACGCTATATGTACTATACGTAGCAAGTCGATATTTCACATCTGTGAGACGTCCCGTGACGGCTCAATTTTTTTTTTTCATTCTAACCCCTGTATTTTATTTTAAAATTACTCGGGCTAGAGCGAGAGCACTAGTAACATACATACATACATACATAGATTAATAAACACATAACCCTTCTTTGCGTCGCTCAGTCAAGTAAAAAATAAATAAATAAATAAATAAATAATAAATTCTGTGAACAACACACAGCGCCATCTAGCCCCGTGGTAAGCGACCAAGCTTGTGTTACGGTGACTAGACAACGGATATAATACTTATATTTATTTTTCTTTTGTAAATACATACATATTATACATAGAAGGACACCCAGACCAGACACAAATATTTATTTTTAAGCATAAATACTTGCACCCGGCGGGAATCGAACCCGCAACCTCCTGCATTGCAGTCGCGCTCTCGCACGACGCGCCACAGAGGAAAAAATATATTAATGTTCCTGTTATTCGAGATTCCTTTAGCCGGAAACCAGCTAATTGAAGGATAAACCTAGTCCAAAAACGGGTCCAAAGGTTTATTTAATGAACTAGCTGCGCCCTGCTGTTTCACCCGCGTAAGTCCCGATCCCGCGGGAATTACGGGATAAAAATTAGCCTATGTGTTATTCTAGGTGTCCAGCTATCTATATTCAAAGTTTCATCGCAATCGGTTCAGTAGTTTTTGCGTGAAAGAGTAACAAACATCCAAACATCAATACAAACTTTCACATTTATAATATTAGTAGGATAGGAAGTAGGATAGGATAAGGTAGCTAGTGATTAATTCCTAGCGAAAGTAACTCTGTCTGTCTGTTACGTTTTCACGCCTAAACCGCTTTTGATTAATTTTGATATAGACATCGATGGGACCTTGAAAAAGGTGGAAAAGGACATATGCTACTTTAGATCCCGAAATTCCCGCTAGATCAAGACTTACGCGGGTAAAACCGCCGGTATAAGGATAAACTGGTCCCAAAAGCGGCTCCAAAGGTTTCTGCAAGTAAATGTATACATTACTTATTACAGAGAAGATAACAACAAATGATGCCTCAGATTGCACAGTTTATTTTATCTCAGACATCATGTCATGTCATATTTATACTTTGCTGCCAAGGTGAGAAACGAGGTGGGGTCATAGTGTTAACAATTGCGACTTTTAATTAATAAGGTAACTGGTAACCCGCCTAATGGAAATTATTTTAGTCCCGATTCCGCGTGAATTCAATTGACCTTGTAAGATGTCCTTCTCCAAGGTCCTATCTATCTCTAAACCTAATTTAATCAAAATTGGTTCAGCGGTTAAGGCATGAAAACGTAACAGATAAATATATAAATAGACAGAAAATAGACACTTGAGAGTTAATTTCGCATTTTTATTATTAGTATAGATTACGATGGCATTCTGTGTCCGTTGTAAAAGGCTACCAAAGGAGTTATTAGGCTTTTGGCTTGTTACCACCCACCGGCCTGACAGATTCGTCCGTGTTCCGACACCGAAACCGGTGCAGCCCCTAAGGAAGACGGACCGGATCTTGTTCCACTGCTGTCTTCCTTCTTGTAGGTAAGCGTGCTACAAATTTGACCATATCATCACATACCATAAGGTGAGATAGTGCACGAGCTTACGAGCGTAAGTGACACTCAAACGTCCTAAACTGAGAAGCATCATAATAAGCATCATTATTGATTATTGATTATTAATTACTAATTATTTTTAATTGATTTTATTTATTTAAAAATAAAATAAATAAATAAATAAACTTTTATTTCAGACCACATGATCCATAATGGGTTAGTAAAACACGATCATATAAACTAATGTTAGTAATCTTAAAATCTAATGGATGTACTCAACATGAATGCATATTTACTTTTGTTTCTGTTATATGCTGTACTAGCAGATTCCTGCGGTTTCACCCGCTTAAGTCCCGATCCCGTGGGAATATCGGGATCAAAAGTAGCCTATGTTACTCAGGGTGAATGTAGCTTTCTAATGGTGAAAGAATTTTTGAAATCGGTCCAGTAGTTTCGGAGATTACCCCCAATATACATACATACATACATACATACATACATGATACCAACGTTACCTCTTTATAATATTATAGATTATAGATAGATAGATAGATAAGATAGATTATATATAAATATAAGTATAGATTTGGTGCTGTGTCCTTGTCCTAATAAACATATTTTCTTTCATCGAAGGATCTGTAGGATTCTATTCTCGCTAGAACTATGCCCATACATATTTTTCTTAAAACATGTACCACCACACATATAGGCAGAAATTCCAGGTTGATAGAATTCTTTATATCCTGTTCCAGTTTCTTTGTATTAAGTTCGAATAACTTAGCTTTTCACACATCACTATAACCGGCCAAATCACTTTAATTTGGCCGGTTATGGCCAAAAAACCGGCCAAAACATACCACAAAAATCACGTTTATTTGTGTGGGAGACTCACTTAAATATTGATTGAATTCTCTTTTAAATATTTGTTGTCAAAGCGACAACAAAAATACATCATCTGTGAATATTTAAAGTGACTATCGATCACACTTTATGAGTGAGATACAGCCTGGTGACAGATAGACAGACAGACAGACGGTCAGTGGAGTCGTCTCAGTCAGTAAAAGGGTCCGTTTTTATCCATTATACGGAACCCTGAATAAACTAACAGATCATTTACACTGTCCCGAGTTTCGAGCCACTACACTCAATATGAGTCGATATAAATTTAATTTACAAAAATATCATACCTACGTATGAATGAACTAGGGGGTTACTCTATTATAACGAAAAACGTTTTATCGTTCATTTGTTCTTGTATTATTTATCGTTTCTCCATCTGTGACGACCTCTGTGGCGCGTCGTGCGAGAGCGCGACTGCAATGCAGGAGGTTGCGGGTTCGATTCCCGCCGGGTGCAAGTATTTATGCTTAAAAAATAAATATTTGTGTCTGGTCTGGGTGTCCTTCTATGTATAATATGTATGTATTTACAAAAGAAAAATAAATATAAGTATTATATCCGTTGTCTAGTCACCGTAACACAAGCTTAGTCGCTTACCACGGGGCTAGATGGCGCTGTGTGTTGTTCGCAGAATTTATTTATTTATTTATTTATTCGAAGTTAGACCATGAAATGTCTTCTCCTTCTCATCCGAGCGATGTTCCCGGTTGCATCCCTCTCGGAAGCCCGGGGTCATCATCATCATCCGAGCGATGTTCCCGGTCGCATCTCGAGAACCAGGGGTCCACTTTCCTACTTTTACGATCTTCGACATCCCGTGTAGTGAGGCCATTTGCACACATATCCGATCTTACGACGTCAAGCCAGCACTTCTTGGGTCTTGCCAATCTGCCGCGGCCGGGCGGAGGCGCCATAGCAAGCCGACCGGCCGCATGCATGACACCAACCTAGGGACCAAGCAGTTTATCGGCCACCGCGCACAGAGAACTTAAGGTTTGCTATTCCTTAAGTTCTCAGTTAGCAAACCTTAGGGAGTTGGTCCCAATTGTTATCTCTGATAGCAGTCGTGAAGTCAGTTAGAGACCTTAGGGCGACCCAAAATCTCTAACTGTTGGTGACCCACACCAGATCTCTAAAAAGAAAAAAAAAAGTGTGGCACTCGGGGACTACCGCGGTAAAGCTATTGCATAGCATTTTTTATCAGTTTATGCAAATATAATTATTTATTTATTTTGTACCATGTTGCCATGGTTACCATGTACGGCCGAGTAACCATGGCAACATGGTAGGCGGAGGGGGGGGGGGGGGTGTTAGGTTTTATTTTCGTTACGGAATTTCTTGATTCGGTGGCCGCGCTCAAAGCCCTCGATAAAGGCTATGCAATAGCTTAATAAAGAAGAAAATATCGTTCGACTGAAATTATCGAACGGTCGTTCAAATAAAACTAATAGACCCCCCGAAAACGGCGTGTTTGTAAAACTATGAGCATAAAAGGCATGCATTGTATTTAATATTCTTTTAAACGAAGTGAAGCAAACAATCACGGTCGAGCGGCCCCTCATATTTCCACACACGGCCAAAGTGCTTTTAAATTAATTCAATTCTTTGAGAAAAACGTTCAAAAAATTCTTTGCATATTTTTATCGAGTGGAATTTCTATTTGGAGCTGAGTTAGGATCCAATAAGTATCTAGATTTTAGATGTTTGTTGAGTATAGAGTCTGGATTCTAAATAATCATAAACCTTTCCAATAAAATAATGGGCCTGTCTGTTAAGTTAGATAGTTAGATTAACGCTTTATTTGCACAAGTCAAGGTACAATACATTAAGTAAAGAAACACAACAAGCTTAGGAATAGAACAGGTCGTCTTAAGCGCAATACACACTGAGCCCGCCGGGCCCGCTGAGCCCGCCGCCACTGAGCCCGCCGGGCGGCCCGGCGGGCTCAGTGTGTATTGTGCTTTAAATATAAATATCCGTGGCATGGTATACGATGCGTTGCGGTGCCACACCGGACTCGCAAATGCCGAGACAAGGCGGGGAGAGTTGATTGAATGTGTTGTGATTTTGGCGCGACATTTCTAGCTTTGCTTAACTATAGTTTTACAATCGATAGCTAATGTCAAAAGTCATAAAATAAATAATATTGATAGGCCTATCAATAATATCGATAGCTAAGTTCAGTACAATAGTATCGAAAACTGCAATACTACCGATACTCTCGATAGTTTTACGCTGTCGATAGGCCTATCGATACTATTGATTTGCCACAACTATCGATAGCCTATCGATAGTGAGCTATCGAACGGCAATACTAGGCACCTCATAGTTCTTTATACGTCACAAGAAAGTTAAATTATTGTTTTTATAATAAAACTCTACGTTAAACGACTTTGAACCTGGACGGTACGTAAGTACCTAATTAAGAAAGACAGACCAAGGCAACTAATAATCCTCCTTCGGCACTCGGGCAAAAAGCTTTCGCGATACAAATAAGGAATTTGAAATTCGTAGTACCCACGCATTTTTATTCCAGTCCCAGACATAATCAGGTAAAACCGCGGCGCGTAAGAAATAAGACAATAATCGGTGAAAAAGGAAATTTCTAACAAACAAAAGTGGGTACGTATACTTATATTATGTCGTAAAACCAAAGGGTAAAACAAGGGTAAATACGCAACAATGTAATGAGAGGGTGATAATATGATGCAATCTCGGCGGGTGATGTTTGAGAGAAAGGTGAGGGGAAACTGTGCTTGGAGGTCGAAGAAAAAAAAAATTCAACAGAATCCTTAAATACAGAGAGGCAATCCTTCCATATAGAGAGGCAATGTTGCTGGCATCCTTGGCTCCTTTGCGCCGGGTGCGATCAGGGGCAGTTTATTTAACTGTCATTTTTTGATTTGTTTGACATTTGTTTGTATTTATTTGTACCTAAGTACATTGTTAATTTTTTGACTAATAAATATTTATTTGCATCCTTAAATATCTCTGGCTCTGTTAAATTTAACAGAGAAGCTAAAGAGCCTATTTCAAAAAGTTTTTTTTTTTTGCTAGCCCGATTGTCCTTATTACTTATGCCGTCTTACTTACCCTTACTTATGCCAAGTTACGCCAAGGACCCTAAGGCCTTCCTTAGAAATTAAGGAATTTTCTAAGGAATTCTAGGGCCTAATGACTCAGTAGTGCGAAAGTGAGTAACATTTTAAGGATCGTCTGCGCGAATACAAAGATAAACCCATCAAAACAATGAAAACTACAGGCAAATTTTAACCTACATGACAGGAAACAATGAGCACTATAAGCGAAAAACCATCAAGAATAGGGGTCTTGAATTAAAAGATTTTGAATACAATCACTTAACCACTTCAGGCATACAATACTTTAAGTTCAGTACTTAATCTAAAGTACTTTAAGATCTCGTACAATTAGATAGTTAGTGAATGATCTTGTCAGCTTTCAAATTAATGGCAACCCCAGCCATGGCTCAACTAACACAACTAAAAACAATCAGCAGTGTACCGAAAAAGGGTCAAAAATTAAACTGTCTCTGAAACCCTGACCTCTCTCTGCCAGACACTTGAATTTTAAAAAGAAACAATTTAATTTCGCTGCACATTTCTGTGACGACAGCATAAAAAGGTGGAGCAAAAAATTAATTAACAATTCACGACCGCTCGGTCACGAATTCCATTAAAAAAGTGATTATGGACAGTCAGCAGAACAATATTTACATCTCATTGTAAGTTTCCAACGTGACGATAATTTTTCCTTTTCATATTTTTGTATGAATATGTAAATTTTGTTTCGTTGAGTTTCATTGTGGTCGCGGAAATCTGCTACAGTGGATATATTGGGACAATTTATATTATTTACTTGCGCGTTTTGTGGTTTTACCTTCGCGTAAGTGCCTTGGATAAGCGGTGTTTGTCTCGCAAAAACAAAGTAAAAAAAAATCAGTGGTGTCAGTCAGACTAGTCCAGGATCCCTGGTACATTTTTGCAATTGATTACTTTCAAGCAAATTTTCCGTGAGTAGCTTCATTTTTATAAGACGTCCTGTTCGTCCTCTTTGGGTACGAAACCAAAAAACAAAATTGATAAACTACTTCCTTTTTCGAAGCCGGTTAAAAATTTCATTTCGTAAAAAACTCGAACACTCTCACCAAAATAAACATTTGAAATGACAAAGACTAGAATCTTTTTAAATAAAACAAACGTTAACCCTAAATAAGTGAACTCAAATGTAAATTAAATTAGTTTTAGAGACGCAACCAGCGTTTAGTGGACCCTTAACATGCTAATAGTGAACCATTTACATAAACGGTTTCAGAGTGATTTTCGTTACAGTTTTCTAGAGAGTTCAGTACTCTCTCCAGCTCTAGATAACTTGTGCAGTTCTTTTGAGCAGGACCGTTTGTGTCCTGATGCATTTAAATTGTTTCATCATCATTATCATCCGAGCGATGTTCCCGGTTGCATCCCTCTCTCCCGAGAGGGATGCAACCTACTTTTACTACTAAGCCTACTTTTACGTCTCCACTTCGCACGATCTTCGGCATCCCGTGTAGTGAGGCCATTTAGACGCATATCCGATCTTGCGAAGTCAAGGCAGCTTGGGTCTTTCCAACCTTCCGCGGCCGAAGAAGGAAGAGCGGAGGAGGTGTTCCCCACGTAACTAGTCGGTTTTCGTAAAACGTGACCGTACCACCGTAAGCGGCATTCTTGCAATTTATCTATAATGTCTGAGACATGAAGGCTACCCCTGATGCGGGAGTTTCTGACGCTCGCTGTCTTTTCTCGTCACTCCACACATTCAGAGCAGAACTTTCATCTCCGTGACATGCAGCTCCTGCTTATATCGCTCAAGAACTGGCCACGTCTCACTACCATACAAAAGGACAGGTCTAATGATCGTTTTATAGTTACCTCTCGCCACTAAGTCCAGGCTGCTGAAATGCGATACTTGACGTCGCAATCGATGTCGCCGGACACATGAAGCATAGATTACAAGTTAACTGGTCTGTCCGCTCGACCATATGACCGTCTACGAAGACAGGTGTGGGATCTGTGGTATTGCTAGTCAACTATTAGGTCTTCGCTACGTTGAGTTGCAAACCGCCGTTCTCAAGCGAGGCGTCATAACAAGACCTTTGTTTCATCTGGGACCACCTGCTTACAGATAATCGTACTTCCGAAGTAGCTCCGAACGAATCATCATCCGAGCGATGTTCCCGGTTGCATCCCTCTCGAGAGCCCGGGTTCCGCTTAATCGAATCGAACCAATCAATGCAGCAAATGCTCGCAGTGAGCATACATATCCAGACATCCCCAGACATGCATGACGAAGCTCATGCCAAAATAGTTTGACGAATGGTCGCTTACTTCTAAGCACCTACGCAAAAAATAATACAGAAATATAAAAACTATTATTTTTTTTCCCGAAACTTTGTACCTACTGGCAGTAATCCCGTGGAGATTACAACCAACCCGTTGTCGAACGGAACAGAATAATTTGTTAACAATATATTAGACAGGTGAGAGACATAATCGTCTTTTCATCTGAGCGATGATCCCGGTTGCATTCCTCTCGGGAGCCCAGGGTCCGTTAGACCCCCAAGTTATTTGGGATCGGCGAATTAGTTAAGTCTTCTTTGACCACACCTAGGATTTTTCCCGTACTAAGTCAGTCTTTAAACGGATTAGCTAAAACGGATAAGCAAATGACAATACAAAATGTCGGACCATCCATGAAATTCGAAATTCATCCGAAGTAGATAGATATTATATTAAAAAAAAGAATTGCGAACTTTATGCTGATGATAATTTTTGACGCATCCATATAAACTTCTTTTTTTCGTTTAGTCTCTAAGTACCTAAACCGCAGTCTGTCAATTTCGCGTTGTGCCTAGACCTAACGAGAAATAGGCATATTGATGTATAGAATTATTGCGTATTAGTTCATGAGCAATGTAGGTAAATTGAGGTTTAGTCATAGTGCGCATTAGCCCTAAAGCGAAGTAGATGAATAGAGGTTTAGTTATATGGCGAGTCAGGACTAAAGTTTAGATCTAACTCGCCATATAACTAAACTCGTTTTGACTCTAAACCGAAGCAGGCAAATTGGGATTTAGTTTGTAAGTTAAGTAGGCAAATTGAAATTTATTTTATTGCGCTCTCTTAATCGGTAGTAGGTACCTAAAACGAAGTCTGCTAATTTTGCGTTGTGCCAAGACCTTACGAGACATCAGCACATTGATATTGAACTTGAAAAATATTTCTATGCGAATATTTCTTACGTAACTATTAAACCTATTTTTTTGTATTTAAGATTAATTTTAAAGAAATACATAATCTATGAAAATTTCAACTGTCTAGCTATCACGGTTCATGAGATAGAGCCTGGTAACAGTGGTAACAGACGGACGGACAGACAGCGAAGTCTCAGTCAGTAATCGGCCGGGACCCTAATACTAAGACTTCGCTTTCTTCTTTTTACCCTTTGCGTATGAAATTCTGAATAAAAAAATTAAAAATTCGAACGTGCTGGAACGAATATCGACTTAGTCGTATCGCTAAATGGGCACTATGAGAAGTAGACCTATTGCAACATAGTCATATCGATAATAGGCACTACAAGAAGTAGACTTATAGCGACTTAGACTAAACGCACATTTTAAATGACAGTATGGCACAACGCGAAATTGACAGACTGCGTTTTAGGTACTTAGAGACTAAACGGACTGTTTCCTCTCGGGATAAAGACATTAGACCAAATATGTTTACGCCATAAAACCTTTATCCGCCATGCCCATTCTTTTCTTAATAGACATTGAAAAAAAACCAAAACGTACGGTCGTTTTGGTTTTTTTTCATTGTCTATTAAGAAAAGAAATAAAATTCAGAAAAATTAGAAAATAAAAAAAATAGTGTACCATACACCACCACAGTACACTACAAATTACTACAATTAAATACCGTACTTCATGCATGGCTAGCTATGCCTAGTTGGTAGTTAGTTATGGCTATGGCTAGTTAGTTAGCTAGGACGATATCTGTGCAAGTAAAGCTAAGATGCAATTATTTTCAACAGTTTTCCATCTGTAAATTCAGTTTAAACCCGTAAAACTCAAATGTTTACGATACGTTATTTCTGTCCGAGTGTAAAATACAGATTTTTATTGTCTTATCTTCCGTTTCAACGACTTTTTATGTACAGGATGTCCGGAATTCTGTGAAAGGGGTAAAAGTTATTTTAATTCGTATAGTAAACTGAATGCTTGCCTGGTTGTAGGTTGTCTGGAAGAGATCGCTTTGAGCGATAAGGCCGCCCATTGTACCTATATATTTGTTAGTTTTAAGTTTAATTTCTGACAAAAATGTATTAAATCTGTATTTTTCTGTCTTATTTTTGAGAAAACTAAACACTTATAAAACATAATTAATATTAAAAACTAAATTAAAACTAAAACTGATTAAAATAAAACTAACTTATTTTTGTATTTCATATTTCTGTTTCTTGTGTAGGTACATTTTTTTAAATTTATTTATTTTGACTTGTATTATCTGGTACAATAAAGCATTAATCAATGAATCAATGCTGGAAAAGGTTGCCTGGAAGAAATCGCTATTAGCGATAAGGCCGCCCATTTGTGCTACGTTTTAGTTTTAAGCTTTCTGCGTATTTGTCTCACTTATGTATTTTATTTTGTATATTGTTTGTAGTGCAAATAAAGCGTACCTACATCTTTATTTCTAAGACTGTTTCTTTGTTAAAAATACGATTCGTTCTAGTTACTTACGGACAGTAGTAGCAATTTGTCTTATATTTTTTACACTGTATAGGTATTTACAAAGCTATTTAAAATGTTTCAAAAACATATGGGTTACTTTATTACGTTTTGAGGTACGGAACCCTAAAAGCGTGAAACTAAGTGCTTACGGACGGAGTCCTAAAATGAACCAAAGAAGATGATTTATGATTTATAAATGTTATTTAAAAAACCTACCCCAGGCAAAATAAAACATTCACTCCCTTACTTATAAACAGCTGCATAAACTGTGTATAGTTTGTATTTTACTGTAACATGAAGTTTCAAAGTTAACAGACAGAGACAAACGTTACATAAACTTACTCATCGTTTAAGAGTAAGGGGGTTATTGTTTGGTTTAAAATGCATTTTCCAGTGCACCCTGTATAATATTTCTTTCAGCATGAATATCGATATAAAGCGATTTTAAAACTTGCTTTCACTACAAATATAATTTTTCAACGGGACGTTTAATAAGTTTTATAATGTCTTTATTACGTAACTCGATATTTCGGCAGTAATAATTACAACTGGCTTATTCACGAGACTCATTTTCAGTAAATAATATTTTGTAAATAAAAACTCAAGTAACATTAAACGTTCATTTTTTGTTTCAACGTGCTTTTTAGGGTTCCGTACTCAAATGGTAAAAACTGGACCCTTATACTAGATAAGACACCGCTATCTGTCTGTCAGTCAGTCTGTCACCAGGCTGTATCTCACAAACCGTGATAGTTAGATAGTTAAAATTTTCAAAGATGATGTATTTCTGTAGCCGCTATAACAACAGATACTAAAAACAAAAGAAAAAATATTGAAGGGGGCTCCCATACAAGAAACGTCATTTTTTATATAAAAACGCAACGATACCGCGATATATTTTTCTCACTGGCGCCATCTAGTGATGAAGTGATAGATTGGCACCAGTGGAAACATAAACTTTAACGTTCGCGTTGCATTCACAGGTTATCTTGATATGTTTAACCTCACTTACCCATTGTTTACTTTATAAAAGATTTATTGAATACCTACATTTTATTTTGATTATCTGAAAAAAAGTATTTCAAAAATTTTACCCGACAGGACTTGAACCAAACATTAATAATAGTCATCTAAGTGTAGGAAACACTTTAAAAATAAAAATCTACATTTTATTTAATTATTTGCAGTTTGCTTAGTCCAGTTTTCATTTTAGGGTTCCATACTCAATCGTGATAGTGGTATCCGTACCAAGTCCGTCAAGTGCGTATCCGACTCGCACTTCACCGGTTTTTATTTAGTCCATCCTGTATATGGTTTCTCAGTATGAAAGCTTTCAGACATAACCTAGCCTTTGTAATAAATAAAGAACACGACCTAATTTCACTTGCTTTTCTTAGATGAAAACAAAAATAGTAGATACGGTATATTCTAACATTGCGTATTCGGAAAATGAGCTAGAAACACCTTGATGCATTTTTATAAAATTACTGTATTTAAAAACATTTGTCTTTAACCCGGCGTCATTGTGGTGGAAAAAGGATACACGAACATTGAGGCGGGTTACCCTGTTAGAATTTTGCCTATTATTAAATATTTATCCATTTTTTTTGATTTCCTGTTTTTTTATTAAAAATCCTTATTTTAATTTAAAATTAATGACAGCAAAAAAACACACAAGTAATAACTGAAAATGGTTTTTATTTAAATTCTTGATAAAGACTGTTAATTAGACAACAAAAATTAACTGTTTTCTAATTATTATTTTTTTACTTAAAACCATAAACTTTCTTATGAAAAATCTACTTTAATTAAATCTATACTAATTAAACTCTTTATATTTGGCATAATAATAGCAAAAAAATATCAGGAACTTTTTTTCTTCATTTCCGGGATCGGATCCATATGTATTTTCGTCACTATCTGAAGATTCTTCAAGGAACGCGGTGATTCGACGACGTTCACGCTATTCTGGATCCATTTTAGATAGTTATCAAAAAGATAAAGTAGCAAAAATAAGTAAAAGATGAAACAAATATACGGCACAAAACAACAACGTCGTCGTTGAGGAGGGTCATCATTACCCGGTCGCAGGTTCAGGCACGTGTTGCTCCTTGCGCAGGCGACGGACGACTGAAGCGAAGTATGCGAGGGGAAGGGGTGATCCTTAGCTGCAGCTACTGAGACATACGACTGTATGCGGCAATAATTTCTAAGAATTTTTTTGAATTCAAAATGTGCAGGGTCATATTGACCCTGCCTCAATGACGCCGGGTTAAGAATGATTCAGGAATTTATAAAATGAGTAAACTGGCATTCTGATGGATTTCAAAAAGACAATCGCAGTGTGACAGCACGTTCTCACGCGGCAGCGGTTCGATATACAACTGAGGCTAGTGCGTCAGCTAAACGCAGTTTTATCATCTCATTTTCCGAGACTAGGTAACTTATCTGTTGTTTTTTGTTTTTATCTAAGTTGCTTTTGGATACAGTTTTAAATTTATTGCGCTCTATTCAGCATAGCAATATTGTATATAAAGAATATTGTTGTCATAGGGGTTAACAAAGGAAATTATTACAGAAGATGACAACGTATTTCATACATAAGTACCATTGTAATATAATACACCTAGGAAACTCATTTTATCCGTCTCCATACAAACGTAGTCGACTGTTTCCTCCTTGGATAAAGACATTAGAGCAAATATATTTATGCCATAAGTCCTATATCAGCCATGCCATGCCCCTTGTTTTGATTTTTCCCCATCCCCTCATTTTTTCATTAAAATTTTCTAGTTTTTATTTCCATTCTAATTAGAAAATGAAAAAAAACACACAAAACGTAGGTGCATATAGTCATGGGTGATACAGGACTTATGGCATATACATACCTACCTATTTTCTCTAATGTCTTTATCCAGGGCGAAAACAGTCGACTACGTTTGTATGGAGAAAGAGTAGGTAGACTGTCCTCTTAAGAAGTTGGGTACTGTTACCATTCTCATACAAACATTATACCAAAATAGAATAACGAAAAATTTGTTTTCTACCCTAATATCGGTATTATTCGGATTAAGATTTTATTTTTACAGGGCCCACACCACAAGGTTTTCCAAAATATTCATTCGAAATGAAATAAAACGGAAATACATTTCGTTCATTTTTATAGCGTAAAAACTTTTCCGGCCTAAAGGTCGTTTCTCATATCATTCCCAAAATGATCTTGTTTCTCATTTCACTTTGGCGAAACTACTCAAAAACAACACTTCATCTCAACATCTTTTCCTTAGGATGGAACTCGGTTTAATATTTATAATACTGGAATACTTGGCGACACTTAGAGGCGCCGCAGATCAGAGGTTTTTTGACGGGCGATAGTTGGCGATTTTGGCGAAAATTCCTGCTTTAAGGTGGCATATAACAGTACTAGTTGCACCCCCGGTTATCTCTTAGTAAATACAAATCCCGCGGTCGATAAAATATTTAAATAACAAGTTTAATTGAAATCTGTTCAGTAGTTTTTACGTGTTTACGTACACACAAACTTTCACATTTCTAATATTAATAGGATAAATTTTAGTTACCAATTAGCTGAACAAGATTTTTTTTTAATTGACAGAGACAAAATTAGCTTACAGTAATATTATGTGTGTTAGTTTCTTCTCCTCTACATGTCGAATTTTTCACTGATTTGAATAAAACTTAAGCACATGTAATTTCTTAAAAATCTTAAAAAAAACTATACCTTCCTATAAACTTCAAATTTATATTGTTGGCGTGCAGATTATTAGTATCGTATTAAATTTTTTTGAAAATTGCTGGTAATGACAGTAATTACTATTACTATGTCATTACCTTCCAGCAGTTTTTTTTTATGATACACCAACTACTAAATACACCTAAGCATCATGTGACAACAAATTAATGAATGATTGATAGACTGATAGTAAAGTTTGTTGCCTACACAGACTCGCACTGAAACTTGTCTCGCGCCCATGTGTGAGGGTGAACTTAAATTTACTTAGCTAAGTACTTGCCTTTTGCGAATATTTAATGTCTTGTGCTTATGGCATTTTATGCAATTTCCCTTATAAACTTAATAGAACGAGTAAGTACCTAGATGCCGTTTCGCGTAATCACTCACGTAAGGCCCGTTTTTTTATTAACCGATTTTAAAAAAGGAGTAATAGGTATTTGTATAGTTTTTTGTTTGTGTTATCGGAAAAATCCTGCCGGTACGACCGCGACGATACTTTTCTTTATTAAAGAGGTAGCTTGTCTTGTTAGTCCCATTTAAATTTGATGAAGGTCTGATGAGAACCTTCGGAATGATGAGCAGAATAGTACTGTATGTTGGTAGGGCTCTCTCTATTCTTTACAAGCTTTTATTGTGTTCTGATTTGAAAGACAAGACTAGCTGTTGCTCGCTACAGATAATTTTAGTTAGAAAAAATTTGTCAATCGAAATTGATTCAGACAAAAAACCGATTGTAAAAAATATAGGTACAGACCTTCCTAACTTAAAATAACCCCTCATTTCAGGTGCGCCAAAAAAAAATTAAATTGAAAAAGCTGAAACCAAACTTTGGTCTCCAAGATTTAATATTTTGAAACACTGCGCACTGGTCTTGTGCTTTAAAGTTTTCGAGAGCTGTCTTACTTTCAGACGGGAGTTTTTTTTACGACTGGAGTTAAGTAGGTACCTATCCTACCAAAAGTTTTTCTAGAAAGGGGAAAAATTAAGCTTTCGATCTTAGATGAAAACAAAAATAGGTAGATACGGTATATTCTAACATTGCGTATTCGAAAATTGAGCTAGAAACACTTACATGCATTTTCATATTTTTTTGTATTTTTAAAAACATTTATCTTTAAGAATGATTCAGGCTTTGTAAATAAGCAAAAATGCATTCTTATGGATGTCAAAAAAAATAATCGCAGTGTGACAGCACCTGCTCACGGTTCGACATACGACTGAGGCTAGTGTGTCAGCTAGACGCAGTTTTATCGTCTCATTTTCCGAGACTAGGTATCGTATCTTTAGTTTTTTGTTTTAATCTAAGCTTTCGATAACTTTGTGACACGTAAAAGCCTTCTAAGGTAGGTTCTACCACTACTACTTGCCTTTTTTTTTGAGGGAAAATCTATCTTTATTAATGTGATGTAAAAATTAGAAGCATAAGCAATCCTCGCGACCAAAACTATTGTAACAAAGAAATTAAGCTCATGTTTCAGTTTTAATCGCGTGGTGTTAATTACTTCTAGCATTGTTTCAACGCTCGACGTTTCGAGACTTAATCAGTTCCCTTTTTTAGGATTGAGTTTAATTTCTATTCTATTTCTATTAAAAAAAAAACTATATTGTAACATAGTCGGAACATCGAGAAGTACACAAATGAATTTATGTTTAAATTTCAAATTTGAACACCCTGTCAAATGTAACTAAATATTGTGTGAACTACATTGATATAATATACAAACCACAAATAATAAGTAGGTCTGTATAAAATAATAGCAAAACATCAATCACCAGGCACAGCCGTTAATTACAAAAGTTTACATGAGCAAACTCAGGGCTGTGTCGGAAGCAATTTGTTCAAACTTACAGTTGGAAATCGTTCACAATAGAGTGGGGAACTACGACAAAATGAAGACAAAACACTATCAAATGGCCAAGGCTTACCTATGTGGACCAAAATTTTCCTGAGGCCAAATATCTTGCCAAATTTATTACGATTTTTAATTTGAGACTATAATATGACGTTTTAGTTCGTTGTATTTCATTTTTTCTTGGAAAATGGGTCAAATCGTAGTTTAAAATTATAAATACACTTTGTAAACTTACTCGATTACCGTCCATCATTAACATTAGAACTATAATATTAATGGTGATCTAGACCGCGTTGTAGATAGACAGTGTAACCCGTTTGCCGAAACGTCGAGTTAATTAAAATCCAAAGTTATCTACCACGGGATCTAGACCCAAAGTTCTAATATGTTTAGTAGGTACAACCCAATAAAAAACAGATTGTAGTGGTTTAAACTAAATTAAAGAACATCTTAAATTTTAAATCTTAAATTTACATCAACATTTTGACTTCAAACTTTAAGAAACAGCTGATTTTGACACGTAAACTTTAAACTCAACATTGTCAAAAACTACATAGAATTTTCAAAAGTTGTAGAACAAATGTTATTCGCCTTGACCTCTAGAACAACACCCTTTCGCCTTAATGCCTCCTAGTCGGAACACTCAGTATTGATAGATAGATACTGGGTAGGGTCATCTATCCTGTGGGGTCATCTATCTAGACGTAAGATGTCTGGTCATCACTGTCGCTCGCCGCTCTATTATGTTCTGAAGTTTTACCGCTGAAGTGTGGAGCGGGCAATTTTTAAACGTTCTCGTAACATCCTTGACTTTTTAAAATGTTGTTAAACAAGTTGTCTAGGAACTTTACGTAGTTATCTTCGTAATATACATATTTATTGCAATGTTTTAGTACTTAAATCAGAGAAATGTCACCATAAAAACGCCTCGTTCTAAAAAACGGTGAACAAATTTGACAGCAGTCTTATTTTGCTTTACTTAAAATGACGTAAGTAGGTACATCTCGCTCTTGTCTACTCTTACTCTCTTACTTTTGCAGCTACAAAAATGAAAGGCGCATCTAAACAATTTTATACGACACATCACTGACATCATCACATCATCATCATCTTATTAGTATGACTAACTTGTGAGTAGGTAGGTACTCATAAAATAATATGTTACATACCTACCTACACTATTTGATATTATGTAAATAGAAATGAAAATCTTGATTTTCCTGAACTGCAAAATTCCCAAAAAAAATTTAACAGTTTTGAACAGAAAAATCTAACAATGCAAAGCGATGTTGAGACCATTTAGTTATAGAATACGTGCCCAGATGGTGAAAGCCATTTACGAGACCTATCCGTCTCATACCTAGATACTTATATTATGTGAAAGCCGATTAAGCTCGCAAAGCTGGGTGCATAAGCTAGTTTATTCATGAAACTAATTACAAACAAACTTAAGGTGAAGCATTGGTAAACTAAAAACTTATTGCCGCGCGGTAGCTCGAGTTGCGATGTCTTGCTGCCAAAACAGTATTTCTCGTTCAATATCAATTATACTAATTGCTAATTAGGTAAAACTTGTATTAACTTTATGAAGTGCAGACTACTACTAATCAATACAGGAAAAACGAATGTTCAAATATTTCCCGTTTTGTTGTATAATAAAAATCTCTGTTTTAGTCTAGCCTAGTAGTGCGGGGACCACTAGTAAATTATAAATAATGTTATTTAAGATTTTAGTTTTTTTAGGAATAGTTAACTAATTGTGTGAACCAAAATGAAGGCCAAAAAAGATTTGAATACCATAAATGAAATACCAAAATATGCTTATCGTATGTTTTGAAATAACTGTGATACATCGACATCAATTCTACAAATTCTTCAAGTCGTCCTCTTAACTCAAATAAATAAGCACTTCTAGAAACATCAACCGGTCGGTCTGTGAGCAGTTTATTATAATTTCTAGCCAGTTGAACAAATTAGTTAAACAACTTGAAACGACTTGCTTCCTAGGTTCGTAGTTCTGTTACATCCGAGTAAAATTATAATGGTGAGAGTTCGTGGGTAAGTCATTACGTATACTACTCGTAGTATGTTTGTTCAGTAGTAGGTTCAGTAGTTTTTGCATAAAGAAGTAGGTACTTCTTCATGCAAAAACTATTAAACCGATTGCGATGAAACTTGCATTTTATAAAATATGAAAGTCAGTTTGTACGTTTTGAAGTCTTACTTAACATTATAAAGGTGAAAGTTTGTGGGTAAGTAAGTAGGTTATAAATTAGTATGTTTGTTAGGTACCTACTTACTTCTTCATTCAAAAACTACTAAACCGATTGTGATGGAACTTGAATATTATAAAATATGAAAGTTAGTTTGTAAGCTTTGAAGTCTCACTTAACATTATAAAGGTGAAAGTTTGTGGGTAAGTAAGTAGGTAAACTAGTACGTTTAGGTGCACAATGTCCAAATTGCATAATGTCATGCGGGTGCAAAATGTCATGGTTGCAGAATGTCATGGTCTCAAAAATGTCCAAAAAACAATGTCCAAATTTCGTATTTGTAAGGTAATTCTTCATGCAAAAACTACTAAACCTAAACCGATTGCGAATAAACTTAAGGATTATAAAGGTAAAAATTTGTGTGTACGAGTAAGTACGTAAGTAAACAAATATGTTTGTTACTTACTCCTACACGCAAAAACTAATAAAGGATTATAAAGTAAAAGTTTTTGGGTACCTAGTTAAGTAAAATAGTATGTTTATAACTTCTTCACTTGAACACTACTGAGCCGATTGCCATAAAACTTGGTATTCTGATAGCTGAAGACCTAGAATAACACATAACTTACCTTTTATCGCGATATTGCTGCGGGATCGGGACTTACGTAGCTGAAACCGCGGGGCGCAGCTGGCACACGGATACAAAAATCTTTAACACTCTACTCACTTACCTATACATTCTTCAAAAAAAGTAAATTTTAACAAACTAAGTAAATAATAACTTTTTCTACTATTGACACAATTCAACTGTAATCCTCAAGGATAAAACCTCAGATTTGCAGAGAACATAGAGATATAATACCCAAAAGACAGCATATCAGAATAATAATATCGTTTGTGAAAAATTATCACGCTGAAACTCTGCATCTGTATTATTAACACAACACAAATAAAATACAGATGCAAAGATTCAGCGTATGAGTCACCAACGCCCGCCGGTCGACTATTTGGTTAAGTCATTGCTCCCGGATTGAGTACCGCTCTGCGTCGATTGTGCGTTGTGTTTATACAGAAGTATTTTTCCTTTAAAATATTTTAAATGTATTGATGCCAATAAGTTTATGGGGCACTGAATACTGATTGTACATTGTGGATATGTTGGTAGAATATTAGTACATTTTCCAAAATACATATTTGTTATTTCTCTCTATTATCAAATATGTATTTTACGTCTAAGGTAGAGGCCCATTAATCTTAAGAAATTCAACGATAAGGATGAAGGTTCTGAATCGAAGCAATAAAATAAATCATGATCAGAACAAACGCTCAATAAATACCTACCAATAGGTACCTACCTTCCTACTCACTTAATTTGGGCGCGTGAATTTCGCGTAGTTTCCGAAATGTAATTGTTTTGGTTTCGTGATACTTCAAAATAAAGATATTTCTTTTGTTTTCGCGATGTTAGGTTGAAATTAAACTCCTTTTTAATCGGATTTAATCGCATGGTGTTTATTACTTTAGCATTGTTTTAAGGCATAACGTTTTGAGACCTTGACAGAGTTCTCTTCTTAGGATTGACACCACGCAAAGTAATAAACATCAAGCGATTAAAACCGAAAAATGAGTTTAATTTCTACTTAAAAATGATTTTGAAAATTGATTTATATACCTACATCCGATAGGGACTGTAGATCAGTAACTGGTATACATTTAATTTACTAGGTTTACCCGATTCTGAGAAAATTGGCGGTGACACACAGATGGACAGATAGACAAGTAAGCGATCTTTGATGGGTTCTTTTTTTTTCATTTGAAGTAAGGAACCCTAAAAACCGGGTGATATTGATGGTTTCTCTATACTAATATTTTAAACATAATATAATTGTTTGCTTGTTTGTAACGAATAGACTACGAAACTACTAGACCGATTTCAAAAATTCTTTGACCAATAGAAAGCTACATTATCCAGAAGTAACATAAGCTACTTTTGATCCCGATATTCCTACGGGATCGGGACTTACGACAGTGAAACCGCAGGACGCAGCTAATTGAAAATATAGATACCATCACTGTCACTCAAAATATTTGGCTTAATCTTCTTAAGTCGGGACCTGTTTCTGTAATTGACATTGAAATTGATTAAATATAATAATCGGATATTAGAGATCAAAGATCCTGAAGATTCAAACCGGATATTATCTTAGTCAATTAAATAATAAGTAGGTAGGTACTCACAGAAGTAAGTAATTATTAGAGTTTGTTCGTCGTAATTTTCAGTCTTAAATAAATAAATTATGTGAACATCACACAGCGCTATCTAGCCCCGTGGTAAGCGACTAAGCTTGTGTTACGGTAACTAGACAACGTATATAATACTTATTTTTATTTTTCTTGTTTTTTTTTACTTACTATAACTTGAAATATAAATTTAAACTTCTAAACTTGTAGGTACCTTTTTTTATTAATTGTTAATTGTTTTACCACAATTAGGAGATAATTATACATGGTTAATTTATTATTTAGGTGCTTATTGTCAATTCAATTCAATCATTTATTCATAATATAGGTTTGGTGGAAAGGTGGTGGTAGAAATTAAATTAAAACTAAAGATTAGGTACTTTTAGATTTACATCACGCGGCTTCTTAAAAATACAAAATATCCATAGCAAGAAAACGCCAGGTCAAAACCCAATACAAAATTCAGACTAATCCTGCTGAAATATGTATTCAGAGAAAAATACGGGTGAACAGAAAATGAAAATTTCTCTCACTGCTTACATACAACGAGATTTAATTTACAGAGAAATAGAGTTAACACTCTTAATCTACCCGTTAGCAAGAGGCCTGGGAAGACCTCGAAACGTCGGGCGTTAAAAAATCTTCACTACCTAACACTACATACCTATAATAGAAATGATCTAAAATTGTGGTGTAGCTTTTGGCGCCTCAAAGGGTTCTTATAAATAAGAGCGCATCTAGTTACTATCACTTTTTTATTGCTCTAATAGTTAGTAATTGATATTAACTTTAGTATTAAATCTATATATCTGGAATGGTATTTTAATTGTACGAACGTACAACCGAAAGAAAAAATTCGGACGGAACGGATGGGATGACAGAGTTTCTTTTTTTCGTAGAATTAAAGTAGGTACTCCTCCTGCATTATGTTAATATAGTTTCATTTGACTGGATCGTTATCGCGTTTTTTTTACTTATGTTAATAAATCTTTTAAAAACTTTTAATCTATGTTCTCTCTAAAACAGTCTTATCTTAAATATCATTGCCTACATAGGAATAAATCACATTTGCTATTTTAAAATTTCGCAATTCTTTTATACGCTTGCATAAGTTTTCATTTTGCGCGAATCTGTAAGCAGAATTTTATTTCATTAACATTTGTGACTGTAAGCGATTTGCTTGGAATTTCATCCGTTTAGTGCAATAGCTTTGATTTTCAGCTTACTTTCAGGCATGTCAAGAAACTCTGTGCTAGTCGGTAAAAGAGTATACTTACCTCCATTGGAATTGGGATTCCAACTTGGACGCCAATTTAACGTCATAAATAAATACGTATGACGTTCTAATACGGCATGCATGAGAAGGTAACTTTCTAGTGGTTTTTTTAAACCACCCAGAATTATTATTCTGCGCAATAATAAGACTTTTGGTGTAACTTTTATAGATTATTTCGTTTTCGATATTTTAACTATTCGAAAATTTTAACTTTCGATATTTTAGTTTTCGATTTTATGGCCGTTCGATATTCCAATTTTGTATGTTGTGAACATTGACATATTCATCTTCACTAATCTACACAAATATTATAAAAAGGAAAGATTTGTATTCTTGTGTGTGTATGTGTGTCGTATGTTTGTAATGAATATACTAAAAACTACTGAACCGATTTCATAATAGCTACTCACCCATCATCGTCCTAGCGATGTTCCCGGTTGTATCCCTCTCAAGAGCCCGGGGAATAGGCACTCACCCACTAGTACATAACATCTTATTGCCCTACTTAGCCCTTCATCTTTGCTTCAAGCCCAAACCAACAATGTATCACAAAATAATTTTACACCGAACTTATCGCATAAATTAAACTTTCCCATAACAATCCGGAGTTGCCAGCTTCCTAACTGTCAACCTTCACAGTCATTATATTTTGCTTATTGTGCATCAATATTTATGTCTTATTTCGTAGCGTTTAAGGTTATAATCCAATGGTGAAGTTGTTTGAAATATGAGATAGGACAAAGCTGGTAAATTGATTGCTTGTGAAATTTTAGCAGTTTTAACGTTAATAGGTCAGGTTTTAAGGGTTATTGTGGGTAAAAGTGGTTGGGCTTGTTAGAGGTAAGTTATTTTGTGTCTATTACAAGGCTCAATAACGATGGAATTTGACAAATTTAAATTATACTTATTTATTCACTTTTTACTGTGTGTTTCGGCAACTAAATAGCCGTATAACTGGGCCTTTTTGCGTGACTTTAAGGGTCCAAGCCCCAATTGCGTGACAGGGATAGCGCTTTAATTTTTCATAATGAAAAAGACATTGGTGCGCGATCGGCCAGGTTTTGAAAACCACGACCTTCGGAATGAATGTCGCGGTATCTACCACTAGACCGACACCGCTCCAATTTTTAAGTATAATTTTTAAAAATTCTCACGGTATTATAAAAATTTTGTTGGCAATATTCAATGATGTTCTTAGTACAAACCCTTGGCTTTAATAAGAATCTAGTTATGCAGTATGGTTGCCCGCATAATTCGAGACAGCTCGGGAAAACCCGTGGGTCTCACGTATCGCATACCTACATGTCGATAGAATATCAAACAGTCGATAATTTATTATTTCAGCGCAACGCGTTTTCACTCGCATAAGTCCCGATCCTGCAGAAATCTCGGGATAAAAAGTAGCATATGTCTGAATATAGATTTAGAGTTATCTACATTTCACGTTTCATCGAAATCGGTTCTGTAATTTTTACGTGATTAAAACAGAAACATCCAAAAATACAAACATAACCATTATAAACATAATTTATTATTTTAGCGCAACGCGGTATCACTCGCATAAGTCCCGATCCTGCAGAAATATATCGGGATAAATGTTGCATATGTCTGAATCTAGATTTAGAGCTAGCTAACGTGAAATACGTTTCATCGAAATCGGTTCAGTAATTTTTGCGTGATTAAAACTGAAACATCCAAAAAACAAACTTAATATTATAAACATAATTTATTATTTCAGCGCCACACGGTTTCACAAGCATAAGTCCCGATCCTGCAGGAATATCTGGATAAAAAGTAGCCTATGAGTTATTCCAGGTCTTCAGCTATCTACAAACAGAGTTTCATGGTAATCGGTTTAGCGGATTTTACTTGATTGAGTAACAAACACACAAAAAACTGAAAGTTTGTGAGTATATAAATTACATACTCACAAACTTTCAGTTTTATAATATTAGGGTTGGATATTTGCCATGTCTTAATTTGTTTTTTTTTTACAGAATCTATACTAATATTATAAAGAGGAAGGATTTGTATTTGTGTGGGTGTTTTGTGTCTATATGTTTGTTATGAATAAACTCAAACACTACTGGACCGATTAAAAAAAAATATTTCACCATTTGAAGCTACATTCATACCCCAAATAACATAGGTTACTTTTCATCCCGATATTCCCACGGGATCGGAACTTAAGCGGGTGAAACCGCGGGACGCAGCTATCTATATCGTCTATACTTCATATTGTAAAGAGGAAAGACTTGTATTTTTGTATGTGTGTGCGTCTGTATGTTTGTTATGAATAAACTCAAAAACTACTATACCGACCGACCGACAAAAATTCTTTCACCATTAGAAAGTTACATTCAGCCTGAGTAACATAATCTAGTTTTGATCCCGATATTCCAACGGGATCGGGACTTACGCGGGTAAAACCGCGGGACGCAGCTAGTAATTAATAAAGAGAACGCCGAGCTGGCTATATCGGTATATATATACTACTTTACTGTGGTATTTTTTTATAACAAAAATTATCAATTCTGTTTGATCGAAATATTCAAAATCATAGTTGTATGTTGTAGGTATGGAACGGGCTCACAAACAGGGTAAAAAAATTCTTGTAACAAAATTCCTCACTGCTTTCATGTACCTACTGTAATATTTTAGTAACTATCGCAATTTATTTATGTCAGGGACTTCCGGAAGCTGTAGTTTTTTTATAGCGCGTGACTAGGAATTGATTTAAAAAATATAACATTGTTTCTTCAGCGAGCTAGTTTCACGATTAATAGCTGTTTTGCGAGTAGGTAGGTACTTCCCATTTGCCCTGTTAAATTTAGTCCCGTTCACAGGACAAAAGGGAAAATCATTTGACAATCAAATAAAAATCATCAGCGTATTTAAAACTAGAGGCAGTTAATATTAAGATAGTTATTAGTTTTGAACTAAATATTGTGATTTTTTTTTGTTTCTGCACCAACATAATATTTTGTTGCTGTGTGCTTGTCCTAATAAAGATATTTTATTTCGACTGGTTAATTATAATGACTGTAACTTTTTTTATAAGGCTCCTAAAATTCTAGCTTTGTTTTAACAATCTGCACACCAACATCAAAATGTAAAGCTATAAAAATGATGATGAAAGCCTATGACATATAAATGGTGTTTAGTTGTAAGTGTAGTTTTTTATATTGTTTTAGTCACTGTTTGTCTTCCGAATAAAATAAAATAAAATAAGAGGTCATTCTTACTCTACTTTTAGAATTGTTTCAACGCTCAACGTTTCGAGACCTTTACAGGTCCCTTCTTCAGGCTAAGTAGGTAAGTAAGTAATGTAAAACTGTATACAATAAAACGAAATCGTAAACTTTCCTCATATCACTCAACGCTACAAGAAGAGTTCGCAGAACCCATTGTTTTAGAACAAACTACGAATTTTCCGGATGCATTGAAAACAATAGTTGTAAAGGGAAACTTCTGCTGTTGGAAATGACTGTGATGCTGCTGTCTGCTTTAAATTGTTACTAGTGTTTGAATTCAGTGATTTCATTTTATAAGCTGAGTAAAAACTCAAAACTCAAGGTTGATTGGAAGAGATCGCTTTTAGCGATAAGGCCGTCCATTGTACCTATTCTGAAATTAGCTGTAAGTTTTTGTTTTTATCTAGGTATCTATCTCAAAATATTTTTATTCATTTGAATACTTATTAACATACCACTTTGAATCGTTAATTATATAATGTTATCTAATAATGTCTTTGGAACGCGACCTCCTGTGAGAAGAAGACACAAGAAACTCATGGGGTTTACACAAGAAACTCATGAGTTCCCACTCGCTATCGAAGCGGAGGCATTAATGTAAATTACATGATCACTGTGAAACATATGAGTTTCTTGTGTCTTCTTCTCATTGGAGGTCGCGTTTCGAAGACACACTAATTTGTCAAAAATAAGACGAATTTGTCAAACGAAATGATTGTCTATAAACCATCGTTGAATGTTAAGGGGAAACTCTACCTACTACTCTACTCTACTCTACTCTTTACTACATACAAACTTTTCAAACGTCTGTTTCCTCCCTGGACATGACCTTCCCCTACGTTGTAGTTTTCACTACTAATAAATATTACAATTTATAAATTTATACACTAATATATTTTAATTTAAAAATAAAAAACCAAAACGTAGGGGAATGGTCATGGCAGATTTAGGTTTTATGGCATAAACATATTTCCCCTAAAGTTTTTATCTAGGAAGGGAACAGTCGACTTTTCTCTGAACTAACACATTAATGACTCCGCTTGCAGTGGGAACTCACCTATACACTCTTACTTATAAACGATGATTAACACACGTATAAACTATGCATCATTTTTCATTTACTACAGCATAAATTTACCAAACTTGACAGACAGAACCAAGCGTTGCATAAATTGTTCTCCAAAATCTAATCTGACAAGACACTTTGACGTCCAAGCTCCAAAATCTAGTAAAAACACTAAATTCCTAACGAGCGATCGGGGCAGGCGGCGCGAGTGCGTCGTTCCGACCACCCGGCTGACATATTGTGGTAACACCGTATATAAATCACCACCTGAATGGGTGCAGGTTAAACAAACCTTCTAGATCAGTCTTTCTCAAACTATGGGTCGGTGTGCCTCCAGATTCATTGTAATTAATTACCGTAGTTCTAGATTTTTCTTCTGTTTTACAAATTGAACCCACATTTTCAACGTTTTTTATTATCAGTGGCATTGATCATTATGTACATCTTTCGCTAATTGTTAAGTGTTTTCAATTAACGTCATACAATTTTATATTATCTACTTGGGCAGGGTTATTCTTGAATCTTGAATACCTACTAATTTTATAAAGGTGAAAGTTTAGGTATGTGTAAGTAAGTATGTTTGTTTGTTACAATATGTTTGTTATCTACCTATGTTTGTTACTCTGAAAGTACAGAATCGATTGCGAAAAAACTTGCTATGCAGACAGATGGAGACCTGAATTAACACATAGGCTACTTCATATTCTGATATTTCTACAGAACTTATGAGTGTAAAACCACAGGGCACAGCTAATTACATACATTTTTTTTTAGATGGGTCGTGGTCCAACTACTTTGGGAAACACTGTATGAGATAGGTTCACACCCCGTATAGTAAGTTTGTTGGTTATTTCCATAGTCTAGCGCGAAATTAATTACCCGGGATAATAGAGTTTTGTCAGGAGATTTAGTTGTAAAAGGGTTTAAGGAAAAATATAATTTAGATTTTGTTTTTGTACCTACGTGGAATATTAAGGTTTATGTTGACATGAAAATTCGTAAGTCTTTGTCCGGGCCTGTGACTTTAAGTTTTGAAAAGTAAATCAAGATTATTTTTTAATTTAGTTTCAGGTGTTTTTAGAGCTGACTGCCGCTTTCGCTTATGGCCTATCCTTATACCACCCAAAGGAAGATGTAAAGGAAATAATTGAAAAGTTATCGCATTTTACACCTGGCCGTTAAAAAAAAACACTTTTCCATTATTTTACTGACTGAGTTATCTCCTAGGTAATGCGTTAGTTAATATAACAAGCTAGGAGGCGATCATTGACGTAACTCAATGCCAGAGGTCGTTATCTCTGACAACATACGTGTAAAAGCTATCATTTAATAAAATTATTAGTAAACTAGCTGCGTCCCGCGGTTTCACCCGCGTAAGTTCTGGTCCCGTAGAAATATCGAGATCAAAAGTAGCCTATGTTACTCAGGGTGAATGTAGCTTTCGGTCCGAAATCGGTCCAGTAGTTTTTGAGTTTAATCATAACAAACATACAGACCCACACACACACACACACAAAATACAAATCATTCCTCTTTATAATATTAGTATAGATTTAAGTGTCGCATCCAGTAATTCTACATCTCCCACAGCATCTAATAGAACGCGACGCGTGTATGTAGGTTACATCCAGTACCTACGTTGTACAGATGATCCATTTTTTTCATGAATTATGGCCCGCCTGGGGATATGAAAAAATACGAGCCTCTGTGACGTCACAGGAATATCATACACGATAAAATCTGATACCGACTTATTTTGAAATACATCATTTGTAACAGAATCTGACTACTGTGATATTTATTAGCTAACCTGAAGGTGTAATATTTTGCTTCATACTGCGTACCGACTATAAAGACCTACCTATTCAGATATAATAAACTGTGTGTACCTAGAGGATATATTATGTACCTACCGCGTTATATTATAGTTTTATACATTATACTAATATTTTAAAAGTGAAAATTTACCTTACTTGCAAACGGTGACTAACTATATGTAACGTTTGTTTTTTACTGTGACATCAAGTTTCAAAGTTGACAGACAGAGACAAACGTTACATAAACATAGTCATCGTTTATAAGTGGTGGGTGATGAGGGGCGAGAAATTGTAGTCAGTCTTGATTTGTGTTTTGATTTAATTATTATTTATTTTAATGTAATCTAATTTAATTTAAATTGTGATCAAATATAGATATTTTCTATCTTCTTTCTTATATCTTATATATAAAAATCAATCCCTATTTCCCTTGGTCACGGCATCACACTTCAACTTTTAGACATATTTCGATAATTCTTTTTTTGTTGTGTTTGCTATTGTCAGGAGAAGGTTCTTATGAAAGAAAAAATGCTAAACCGATTTTGATGAATTTTATTTTTTTATACTAAACGACAGGACAACGGCTGTCGGGTCAGCTAGTCTGAAATAAATTATTTAATAAATAAGTTAGGGGATATATGTTTGTAGTCAATCACGCAAATATATACTATGGTACGTAGACAATCTGTTAAGTACTTACTAAAATTACTAAGATTTTTTCCCGAATATAAATAAATAGTATAACAAAAACAACTAGACAAACAAAATACTTTTACACAACCTAATATTTTTTTTAGTATTTCCCAACGGAAACTCGTTAAATCGTCGTATCAAACTCCCTTCTGAATCCACTAAGAAGTTTAAACGCAAAAAGTGGGATAACGAAGTAAAAATCACGAATGTATGCGGAGCCGGATCAGAGCTCGCAGATAAAGGGATCGCGTAGGATCATAGCGACGAATTGGATCGACGTTACACCGATATGTAACGTGGGGCTGACATGAGACTGTCTGAATCACAGGTGGACCTTGATTCCAGTATTTAATAACCCAAAATTACATTTCAATGGTAAACAATACACTGAAAATAAATCTATACCTGTAACTGGACTGAAATGAAATATTGACACGATACCTAGTACAAGTCTATTTGCTCAGTTTCGCGTTAGATTGCGCTGCGTGCAACGTCCTGCATTATTTATTTATTGTTTAATTAAAACTCCGTTTAAGAGGAGTATATACGCCAACGACCTTGAAACTGAATATTCCTGTCGGGCTCATCAAAAATTGTTGATTTTTCATGACGGAATGTCGTAGAACTTTTTTTGTGCACAGATTGTAGGTGACATTGTTTCCTACATTTTGGTGTAGTTTTAAGACACGAACCTCCTATTGGTGCAAAGCCTATCCAAATTTTAGACAAAAAATGTCTGATTTGGCTAAAATGTCGATAGGCTTCAATACGTTTAGACATATTTGTATGGAAACTGCACTAAAATATCGGAAACAATGTCGCCTATAATCTGTACACAAAAAAAAGTTCTACGACATTCCGTCATGAAATAATCAACAATTTTCGATGTGCCCGACATGGATTTTCAGTTTTTCAGAATAGGGCCCTTAATGTACAAATTACTTTCTTTAAAATCCTTACTTTTCTTCTAACTCTACATAGAGGACATTTCTATAATAGGTCGTTTTGCTATCAGGCCATTTTGATTGTGTGTCAAGAAGACGTTTTGCTACTAGGTCATTTAGATCTTGTGTCGTTTTAATATGTAGAGCATTTTGCTTTTAGGTTTTTCTAATATGTAAGGTTTACTTAAAATTAAATGAATAATATAAAAAAAAAAACGGGGCAAGTGCGACACTCGCGCATTAAGGGTTCCGTACCACTATCACAATTAGATACGGAACCCTAAAATGGTTTACAACAACCAATTTTTAAATTTTATAGGAAAATATGAAATATTTATTATCGATTCTTACTCCCATCAAACGACCGAATCACTCGAAAAAAAAAACCTTGGCACAAAGAAAATCTGAAACATAAAAGAAACTCTTTGGTAAGTGAAGGCAGACTGGTATATTTGACAGACAAGGCAGCCATTTTGAATTCCATGACCAACTCGTCCTCCTGTCCTCCTCCTGTCCTGCGACTCCTTGTTATTTTTGAAACACGTTTGTTGTATGGGAGCACCTTTTAAATAATTGTTTTATTTTGTTTTTAGTATTTGTTGTTGTAGCGGCAACCGAAATACATCTTCTGTGAAAATTTCAACCTTCTAGCTATTACGGTTCATGAGATACAGCCTGGTGACAGACGGACGGACGGACGGACGGACGGACGGACAGACAGACAGACAGACAGACAGCGAAGTCTCAGTAATAGGGTCCCGTTTTTACCTTTAGGTACGGAACCCTAAAAAAGGAAATTTTGTCCCCTATACTGTATTCAAAAGGCTAGCTGCATCGCCTCTTTAGAAAGTAATACCTATTTATTTGTCAAAGTAGCTGACAGCCTTTTGGTCACCAGTAGCTGAACCCTCGATCGAATATTATACATCGGTGTAACCGTGTTCCCACTAAACCCCACCCAGTAGTTCTAGACTATGATTTATAGCAAGTCCTCATTGTTCCTCCAGCTTACTATCGCCAAGTTTCTGATATCGTTGCCTACACGAAACACATGTGAGTGGAGATTTCAACGAAACTATACGAGTAATCCGGGAAGTTATAACCATTTTAGATGTTTAGTTTCGGTACTCCGGTTTAACTTTGTCGTTTGTGGACTTGAATGAGTTTTTGAAATATGACGTCATGATACTTTTGTCATAGTAAAGGTACGAGTTGGTAACGGGCGACATGAGGCGGCAGCGGACAACGTATCGCGGCGACACTACTGGTTTATATGTATTTCTATGAAATTCCCTACGCTCGCTCGACGACACGTTGCTGCTTCGTGTCGCCCGTTGCCAACTCGTACACGTAGACGTATATTTAGGTGTGTGAATCGCGAGTTTATCAACAAAACCGGTCAAGTACGAGTCTGACTCGCGCACGAAGCGTTCCGCACTACTGTCACAATTTGGAACTGAACCCTAAAATGAACACTGGACGAACCACCCTTATGCGGGATGCTCCTTATCCTTATGTATTTTTTATTTTGATGAAAATTTCAACTGTCTAGCTAGCACTGTTTATAATATACAGCCTGGTAACGGACAGACGAACAGACAGACAGACAGCGGAGTCTTAGTAATAGGGTTACCATTTTACCCTTTGGGAACAGACTCCAAAAAACCTTACATTTCGGAGCGTTTCGACTTTCAACGCAGACCTACTCAAAGACATAATTCGATCATTAATTATTTGTAAAAAATCAAAATTGAAAACGACTCAATATAAATAAGTTTATTACCTTATTTAATTATCATACTTTTGAAATTTCATTATTCAGGGAATACCTACCTATCTACTGACTTATCGGAACCTACTTACTAAATGTTTTCATAACGCACACTAGAAGTTATCTGAAAAATGCTTTGTCTTATCTGACTGATGGATCAGCGCACAGCCTAAACTGCACTGATATAGTTACAGAGCTGATATTTGGGAAATAATATGATGTAGGCAAGAAAGACAAGAAAGGAGTTTTCGAAATTCCCACGGAATCGAGACTTGCGTTGGTGAAATCGCGGACCCCGGGCACCGAATATCTAATCCAACAGCACAACAGCTTCATAGAAGCCCGCGCCGTAGTTAACTACATGCACAGCAATGTGTGCGTTACTTCTCTCACCAACAGTGTGCCGACGCGTTCACCTACGTGAGCCGAGTAGCCGCTTCGGGCAGCTTCGGTAAACCCGAGTGGAAAGCGATGAGAAGTCACGCACACATGCCTGCGACAACGCATGTAGTGGAGTACCTACCGCCCGCCGCGGCTTGTTTGAAACTGTTGTTCTGTTGGATTGGATATTCGGTGACGCGGCAGGAGCAAGGTAATTAAATAATATCATAAGCGGTGACGCAGACACATTACTTTAAACCCCCAAACCGCAAATTCCATTACAACTCAATGCTCATTGCTAAACGACTCACCGCATAGATTAAAGAGCCGATAATTCTGAGCACATTATGAAAATACCTCCTATTTCAATCGTAGGTAGTGTATGTAAATGAGAAGCAAGGCTCCGTTATTAATGACACTGTATGTGTACTTGTATGTAAGTTTGTACGTGAATGTGTATGTATGAGTTACGGGCAAAGGTAGGGAATTGGGAAGTCGTAGTTTTACCCTATCTGGGGGCACGGTGTAGTGTCCCCGCCAAGACGAGCCAGCGAAGCGAACGGGCACTACCTACCTTTTCTCGAAACGTTTCGTCGGTTTTTTGATACTCTGTCTCAGAAACTTTAGATCAAAAATGTAAATAGAAACTCACACATTTATTTGAAACTGACAGATCATTTATTACTTTTTTTCTTTTGTTATTGACAGTTCAATATTTTACAATTTTGATCTAAGATTCTGAGACAGAATATAGGTGGTGTTGTTTAATATTAAATATATGACAATGTCAATCACATTATTCACAACAAAAAAAACCCACGAGTTTCTTGTGTCTTCTTCTCATTGGAGGTCGCGTTCCGAAGACACATTAGATTACTGACAATTCAAAGAGTTCTATGATATCCAAATGAATAAACATAATTTAATTTGATTTTGATTTTGATTTCTGCTTTGATGTTTATGTATATTATGTATAAATAGTGAAAAAGGAACCCTTTAAAAATAATCGCATGTCCGCTTGTCTGTCTGTCTATAATTATGTCACCACCGTTTGGCCTCTGGAGCGCCCCATAGGAAGAAACATACGTACATACATTGACTGATAATCACATAACCCTTTGCGTCGCGCAGTCGAGTAAAAAACACAGAATAGGAGATAGTTGCAGTGCATTTCGCTCCACACCGCGCGCATCTTTTCAGTAAATTAAGGCAGTAAATGAAAAAACCTAACAAACTTTATTTTCCAAGCCAGTGTTGAAATATAGTGTAGGGCAGCTGTTTCTACATGGGTAAATTTAAATTTACTCGGTCTCTCAACTTTACCCGCAACATTTTCTATACTTTATGACTATTCAAATCGCTCGGTATTTCGAGATGGAATCGTATTTTGAATGCCTACACGGATTTGCATTTGTTTGATTGTTATGGTTTTTGGTAGTGTTATTCTGACTGCCTCTATAACTTGTCTTCTAGTGTCAGTGTTTCTAGCTAATTATGAATAGTCAAAATCTTACACCATAGACTATAGTGAGAATCATAATCATTAGATTGAGTAGCATCATTTAATTAAATTTATGAAGCTAATTTAATTAAACTAACGGCCTAGGCCGTGAAATAAACCTAGTTGTCTGCGAAGTATATCAGTAGATAGGTACTTACCTATTTTTCTTTTTTGTTTTTCAATACCCTTTGCTTTTTGTTGTTGTTAAAACCAAATTGTTTGAGGCATTTGTATTGTTTTGTGTTGTGCAAATACATGTTTATGTAGTACCTATAGGTATCTGAAAATCTAACACTTAATAAACCAGAAACCGGCAGAACCTTAAATTTTTAAGTAATCCAATCAGATATTATAATAAAACCCATACTTTGGTTCACACCATAAAACTCCTTTAGTAAAGTAATTCGTGGCAATTTATTTGAACATCGTAAATCTACAACGCAGCCGCAGGTCTGGGGGAAGGAATGAATTGATCATAAAACTGGACTGTCATATTCGTTGGTATCGATTTACGGGCTCTGCAGTAACTGTGCTGTAAAAGTCGGGTCACACTAAAAGCGTGGCGTGCGTGCGTGCGTGTCTCCGTCTCTTCTCTCTTTTACATTAAATGTAAGACTAGCTGCGTCTCGAGGTTTTACCCGCGTAAGTCCCGATCCCGTGGGAACATCGGGATCAAAAGTAGCCTATGTTACTCAGGGTGCATGTATATTTCTAATGGTGAAACAATTTTTGAAATTGGTCCAGTAGTTTTTGAGTTTATTGTGTGTGTGTGCGTCGGTATAACAAACATACAGACGTACACACACACACACAAAAATACAAATCTTTCCTCTTTATAATATCAGTGTAGAAGTGTAGATAAAGAGAATGCTTCATCAGATGTTTGACATGTATGCACGCAGACATGCGAGACTACACGTCAAGACGCAAAAATATAAAATAATCCTTGTATGTGATTGTGGCCTACGTCGTCGTGTGAATATATCTGTCATTACAATTTGGCAGCTATTATGTCGTGCCGGGTTGCGTCACTTAGGACAATGGGTGAGTTCCCGTATATCCGCGCGCATCTTGTGTTGCTCTGAGGGGGCGTTTTCGTATAGCACACGTTACAATTACGTTTGAGTAAACGGAAAAAATGTACAGAAAACGAAAAGCACTCATATAGGACAAAAGGATTCAACTTTCTATAGGAAAAGTTTTGCGTTGTTGCAAACGTGACTAGTTTGCGTAAACTCCAACTACAAGTGCTGACCCAAGTCGACGTATTTAAAATGCAGAAGTGGTATTTTCGAAAGGCTAATGAATGGGTGCGCGGTCTCGCTCAAGCACATACACAGCGAGCGAGAGGAAACATGCGGTACTCGAAGTATACGAATTCAATTCCAGTGGTCCCAAAATACGGCCTCCAGGTATATCACGCCACGCAGGTGGTCACGCGTTTGGTCTGACCCTGCTCTAACTGTGCTGTAAAAATGTTATCTGTCACGTGTGTTGAAGTTTGTGAAGAGCTGAGAAGTAGCTTCTGTGTTTTATATCTAAACCTCGATCGCTGGCAGGAAGAATATCGTAGGTACTTTATCTGTGTCTCTGCCGCTGCCTGTTACAAATAAAAAAAAAGAACCCTAAAAAAATGCACGACTTTACACATAGTGCAATCAAGCCCTAAACTAAGCACTAGACGTCTTGTACTATATGGGTACCAGAAAACGGAAATACTACCATATTATACGTTTTTTTTTTGCCTGCTACCGTAGATAGCATCACAATTGCCGAGGTTGCCTGGAAGAGACCACTCTCAGTGGTAAGGCCGCCTATTGTGCCACTCTAGATTAAGTTTTTTTCCGTACATTATTTTATTGTAATTTATTTTTGGTGATAAGGTACAATAAAGCGTTCTATCTATCTAACTAGGTATACGTTTTTTTGTAAATACATACTTGATACATGAAAATTACACAAATTTTACGCCGTGTCGCTCTCGCGCATTAATTCATAATCTGGTCTGGGTTAGTAGGTAGGTACATAGCATAAAAATCTCTAATTTGATTTTCTTTATTATACCTACCTACACATGTTTACCAACTTTTTCTTTTTTAAGTAAAATAATATGAAAGATCTCGACATGAAAAATAATAACCTCAGGCTGAACTAAAAGTTCTTTTGAGGTGCGCAAAGTTACACAAGCTAATATTTGAGGTGTACAATGTTATTAAAGCCTCATTTAGACGGCGAGTGTAGCGTAGCCATAAAAATATGTTTTCGCTTAATAAAACTTGCGCGAAAACTTCAACATTTACGAATACTTTTGAGGGACTTTGAAACTCGATAAAAAGATGCTCTAAAATGTTTGGACACATACCGTACTTTGATACAGTTTGTTCTTTTGCGGTTGTTTTGTAATAAAATAAGGTTCTTTTTAATATATTGCGGGAGAGTTGTTTTTTAGGGTTCCGTACTTGAAAAGGTAAAAAAAGAACCCTTATAAAATCGCTTTTTTGTCCGTCCGTTCGTCTGTCTGTTAAGTAAGACCCCTGTGTCTCGGGAACGCGTGGAGTTATCGAGCTGAAATTTAAATTATCGAGGTTTTAAATAGTTTCAATTTGGTGTATTAACTTAAATGGTTTTTTTTTTAAATTTTCTTATTAGAAACAAAATTTAGAAAAAATAGTAAATTTGATAAAAGAACGTAGAGGCATGGTCAACGTTACAGAAATTTATTTTTAACACTGGCGCTAGTGGTAAAAATAAATCGTGATAACGTGGCATTAAAAATCACGTTTGTTGCGTAACATTTATTTAATTCTTTTATGTATTTGTTGACATACAGACAGCCGAACAGCGGAGTCCCAGTCCGATTCAGTTTTTACCCTTTGAGTACGGAACCCTAAAAACAAATTAACATCCGTATGGTACTTGTTGGCACTCATTTTCGTATTTAAATAATTTTAAATGAAAACGAAATGCTATATGGATACACTAGAATAACGACAAATAATATCTTATCAAAGATATGAAATATCTTTTCTTCAGCAGTAGAAGTAACATTCTAAAATTTTACTAATAGTAGGTACAGTTTTTCACTCGTTGCACTCACCGGATTGTAAAACGTAGGAAAGCGGTACAGGGAGTATATTCGCTCTATTTAATCATGGGATTGATGGGCACCGTCCTGCCCATTATTACTTAATATAGATATCGCGACATGCTCGCCGCTCTAACCCTATTATGAAAAAATAGTGTTATAGATATTTTATAGTTTATCGTTATATCTCGTTTTGTTATTATCGTTATATCTCTTACCGTAACCCCAAAAGTGATGGTTAATCTAATAAGATAACCCTACGGTATAGTTTAAGGGTCAAACGCGGAAACAATACAAAATATGTAATTATTTATTTTGTAAAATGTACTAAACCTTTTGTTTAAAACATCCCCCAGTCTGCAGACTTTTACCCGATCAAACTATATTTAAAACTGCAAAAGCATATTTTTTTTTGTTTGATGTCATAATTATCTACTACTAAGGTTGAGATCAGTGTTTTAAGGCAGGGGCTGAATAACTGAAAAAATATGGGTTGAAACGGTTAGCGGTATAACGTCATACCGTTATATTATATTATAACGGTATGACGTCACGCTCGCACCTAGTCCGAAGAAGTTACCTAGTCCCGCATCCCGTACCGTAATGATTTCCGTTAAACAAAAATAAGGATACCGTAAAAAATATGTGGGTATCCTTATTTTTGTTTAACATCACGACTACCGAAATACTGAACCGTTATTGTTCCTTAAATCGAAACGGTACCATAATTCGATACCGGTACCATACCTTTATACCTCTACTCTACAGCTTTCAGCCCCTGGTTTTAGGCCCTGATGCTCTTTCTATACCACAGTAATTTAGGACTCTTCGTACTTTTTCTCCTACATGTAATTTATTCAATTCGGTCCGTGTACTGTGTGGTATGGAATTTTAAAATTCTTGTCAGTGACGGTATTACGTTATATGTGGCTGCTTTCGTTCACTCTAATGGAGGCTGAAACTCGGATACATTATCTATTACTTATTTTTTGATAAACTCGTAAAATTTAAGGAGTTTTGATGTGAAACATTTATGGGCCCAGGTACTGATATTATCATAACGATGGTTCTACTGTCACCCTACTATCAGAATGTGACAGTAGAATCATCGTATGACAGTATCGATGTCGTATCGAAACGAACCGCAGTAACCCTCCAGGCCATGGCGACGCCTCGCCATGCTATAAATATGTCATAGAGACTCGGTCTTCTGTTCCGAAGAGGACGGCGTTGAAATCTCGGGATGATGCAATATTTTTGTTGATTTAAAGATTTTGTCGAAGACATCGACAAGTTCTGTTTTGATGTTTCACATCTGCCAGGCGTCCCGTGACGGCTCACATTTTTTTGAACAACACGTCTTTAGGCGCGATCAAGTTTGCCATTCTACTAAAAGATAGTTTGGTTTAACGAACTCTCCTAAAAGTAGTGAAAATATCCCAATTACATAATTCTATTTTAAATCTTACTCTTACAATATTATAAATGCGAAAGTAATTCTGCCTGTCTGTTACGCTTTCACACCAAAACCGATGAACCGATATAGATGAATTTAGGTAATCGGATAGATGACGGACCTTGGAGAGGGACATAGGCTACTTTTAATCCCGTAAATTCCGCGGGATCAGGACTTACGTTGGTAACACCGCATTAAAAGTAAGAAAATCAAAAATACACAAATTCAAGCTCAATTCAAAACTATATTTTACTAAAACGTTCTTAACCTACAAACAGTGCATACAAAAGATAGGAAAAAAGAGATAAAGAAAATGTCTTCAAATAAAACTAGGAATACGAGCTTTGGCTTCGTGTAAAAGCAGACGAGACACTTCAATCGACCGATGATAGACGTCGGTATATAAGTATGGATTATAAGCAACTATCAGCTATCAGCTTCCCATGTGGGTTTCGCCCACATAAGTCCCGATCCCGTGGAAATTTTTAAAAATCTTTCTTAGTGGATACTTACATACATACACATAGGTACCTACTCATTTATTAAAACCATGGAAACATTTCAATAATTGTTTTATGATCTAGAACACTTGGTTACTTACACAGTCCGAGAAACATACTCTCGAAAATTTAATATGCCTACGACCACCGGATTGGACTCTGCGTTGATATATATTTCAGTCAATCAGCCAGTACTTTAAATTTAATATGTATAGATATTGAAACACTTCAAAGACGCGAACCGACGACATCGTGAGTTTTGTCTGTCAATTGCAGATTCGAATTAACGTTGAGTGTAGTAACGAGAGTAGGGGAATGATGCTGCAATCTTCAATTATCTGAACAAGCCAGTTAAAATTACTGGCGACACATAGAGTTCCGATAAAAGTAAATAAAAACAGAGTAAACGTAATATCCCGTTTTAAAATAATATTTGTATTTATAATTGCAAGGGGATTGAACTAGTAAAAATTTTAAAGTAGGTAAACTGTGCTTTTTCACAGTTTAAATAGTAGATCACACAAAAGGACACTTAAACCAACTAAAACAGTATAAGGACTTCACACACGGCAGCTATAATGCATTAAGTACATTACTACAAAACAAAAATACCTATACCTATAAATGAAGCCCTTAAATCGATGAATCGGATGATTAAAAAGTCTGAAGACTAACGTTCCCTCTTCACAAATGGTAGAGAACACTCAACAAATCATTTTCCAACAAAAAGCAGTCAAGCGAAAATTTTAATAATTTTCCTCGATATTTTCACAGATAAAAAGGTGGCTGGAGACTGAACTGTTTTCGATACTGATTGAAAAAGACATCATCGATGTTCAATGGCCATTGTGACCTCGTCTTGACTTCTACACAGACCTTCTTTATAAATAAAAGCTCGTTTACACAGTACGAGCTGCACTGCAGTATCTCACACTGTTAGGACATTTGCAGGTAACTTCTCATTTGCAGGTAGGAGTCTCGCGGTTTCACCCGCGTAAGTCCTGATCCCGTTTGAATATCGGGATCAAAGGTACTCCTTTTACAGCATTTTACTCACGGTGAATGTAGCTTTCTAATGGAGAAAGAATTTATTCATTACAAACATTCATACACACAAACACACATACAAAAATTCAAATCTTTCTCATAATATTATTGTAGATAATATACTTCTACACAGACCTTCTTAATAAATTAAACCTCGTTTACACAGTGCGAGTCAGCCTACCGAGCTGCACTGGAGTAAATCACACTGTTTGGACATTGGGACGTAACTTACGCGTAAGTAAAGTGACTCGATCGTGCGACTCCTATGAGTTGTGTAGACAGCAAAGGCGAGCCGAGCTTACTGGCTTAAGGGCCCATATAACCCTAATTGCGTGACGGGTGCATAGCTCAATAACCCTAATATTTTAGTAGTTTCTGAAGAATAGTACTGAAATCTTAGGATTATTGACGTCAGCGCCCGGAGAACTGTGATTTTTGCAATTAGAGAATAGCAAATATTTCCGAAAAATATTCGAATTTTCAAAAGTCGTAAAACGAAAGTTGTTTTTTGGGATGCCAGGATTTAGCCCTGATCCGCTTTCACAATTCATTTCCAATAACCCTGTATATTATAACTCAAGAACGGTTGAACCGATTTGACTGAAAATTGGTGGGGACATAGCTTAGAACCAGGAGACGGACATATAATCTTTTCATTTTTGATTCTAAAAAAAAAAACATTTATTTACCACCAATTAAATAAATACAAAGACTTAGTGCTAATTACTACTAATAGTAGTGGCCTGGAACCTAAACTATGTTAAGCCTGTATTTCAGGACTCCAGGTCGGTTTTAATTCTAAGGCGGAACAAAGTTCGCCGGGTCAGCTAGTCTTCAATGTATGAATGTATGTAAGTGAGACATTTCATTCTGTGGTATCAGCATTGCACATCGCATGTTTCCGCTACGTGACTTCCCCTGATTATGACACGTGACTTTTGTCTAATTGTTTCTTTGTTGGTGTATTTTCTTCTTATTTAGGTGCTATAAGTTTGTGGTGTCTGCCTGTGGCATGTCAAATAAATTATAATATGTAGTGTATCCGTTGTCTAGTACAAGCCTAGTGCCTAGTTTAGGGCTAGATTGCGCTGTTTGTAACGTCGTGCAATATTTATTTTTTTATTTAGATATCGTCAAGCGATTAAAATTTGGAGATAATAGTTTTTTTCTTGTTTTATTTTGTTGAATTTGCTGCTGATTGATGACTCCTTTAGTTGCTATATTATAGTAGGTAAGTAATTTAAGATTTTTCATTATTTTTTAAATCCAGTAAAATAATTTCATGTAAAAACCGAGACAATGATACTCGATACTGTATAGCTCGTTTTAAAACAAGATATTGAATTGTTTGGTAGGTAATTGCTAAAGGAGCTTTTTATAATATGATTTCTGTTCAATTTATATTTGTTTGTATAATATACAAAATAAATATAATAAATAATACTTTTAATACATTATTCGCGCAAATGTTATTGTCTAATTTAATTTTATGAGGTTTATTTATTTACTGTAGTGGAAATTTAAAACAAAATGTTAATAAATATAAATTAATTAATTCTGTGGGCATCACACAGCGCTATCAGCCCCATGGTAAGCTACTAAACTTGTATTAAAAAGTTACTAAACTACGGATATACCGACTTCTTTTATTTATTTTTCTTTTGTAAATTCATACATACCTAATTAAACATAGACAGACACTCAGACTAGAAACAAATATGCCTATATTTTTAAGCATAAATAATTAATTGTTGCCGCCGGAAATCGAACCTGCAACCTTCTCTAGATATTGTAATCCATTCGTTGAATCATCGACAGCACGTTGGTAGTTAAACAAATCGCCTACAATTGTTAGAAGAGAAAAAAACCTAGAATTCGAAATCCGAATCGCAAAATAAAGTTGTTCAAATAGTTCGATTGCTGCGCCTATGAACGTGCCCCTTTAGCGCTAAAAGCAAAGATACCTAAATTACAATGTCAATGAGGGAACATTACTTTTAAAGTTCTTTCTACTAATATTTCTTATTTGTTTTGCTCAAAGTTGTCGGTGTTGGTATAGTGGTTGATACCCCGACTTTCATTCCGAGGGTCGTGGGTTTGAATCCCGGTCGACCGCATCAATGTCTTTTTTTTATCGAACAGATGTAAGCTAATAACATCGGACTCACCACGGTCCGAAGGCAAGAGACACTCGCTGATCCGGAGGAGGCTTCCGTGGCGTCTTACTGCCTAACGCTTTTAAGAGGAAGCCCTTCCATTGCAGTGGGAAAAATTAACGGACTAATTATTTGTTAAGTATAAGAAATATTTTGCACAAAGTATCTATCATTAAAAATCTTCATGTGACTCGTCACATGAGGATTTTTAGTTCAAATCCTGATTTGAACTCTTCCCTTGCCGCTTGCCGGGCGGGTGCGCTAACCATTACGCCATACGGGAACCCAAAAATACACAATTTTGATGATACATTGTTTTTTTTTTAATTAATCCTTATTAAATACCGGTCTAGCAAGTGCGAGTCAAACTCTCGTGCCTAGGGTTCCGTAACTACCCATTCATCATCTCATCCCTTAGTACGTTAACATATTATACGAATCTCTACTCCATAATAGCCCTTAACTCTCTTTAGCTAAAAGATACCGGGTCAGACGACATTTGGCTCCGTCCCAACTCGCAATCTTGCGTGGTGTACTTTTTTCGACATTGTAAAGTAACAGTGCATAACCGATTTAGCAACAAATGGTTCGAAACACGAGCCTGGTTCAAAAAGTGCTTTAGTACCATTTATATATTATGTACTAGTACGAGAGATGATGTCTCAAACATAGTCCATGTTCCTTTTTACGATATATAATTAAGTAATTTATTATTTTACAATATGGCGTCTGATGGCCGCCATCTTGAATTTTGATCACCCTATTTATTGACACTCGCAGTACTAAAGGTTTCCAGACGGACTTTGGTACCATTGATATATTATATTATGTTCTAGTCTAGTACGATAGGTGATGTCTCAAACATAGTCCATGTTCCTTTACGCTTTTACGACTAAGTACGAGTCGGACTCGGGCACGAAGGATTCCGTACCATTATCACACTTGTGTACGGAACTCTAAAATAAACACTGGACCAAGCGAAATTCGGGAATTGCGTTCACGGATTGCGATGACTCCGTTGGCATTTATTTTTACCAGTGACGCCAGTTTATCACTAGATGGCACTAGTGGTAAAAGTGAATCGCGCTAACGTTGCGTTTCACTTTGAAAAATCACGTTTGCCCCCTTTTAAATATTATGTTTTATTTTAGATTGGGTGTGTATGGGGCCCACTAAGATCGTTGGGCCCAAGCCAACCTCACCTGCTAGCTTGGTACACCTGCTGATAAACGGACGAGGCTCTGGCGCAGACTTTCCCTTCGGGGTTGGGAGGTCAGACGGCAGTCGCTCCCGTAAAAGTCAAAATTTTGCCAAATCGAAATGGAAAGTCAAGAAAGAGTTAATGGCCACAGAGATAGGGCGCCGCCGCATAACGGCGCGCAGGAGTTTCGCCCGACTCCTGTGGTAAGTGGACGAGGGCTACCGTGCCACGGGCGGGCACGGCCAAAGACGTTAGCCCCAAAACACAAGTTGAAACTCCGCTTCGCAACTTGGAACATTGGCACGCTAACCGGACGCGCGAGGGAGCTAGCCGACGTACTTTCCAGACGGAAGGTGGCCGTGGCGTTCCTGCAGGAGACTCGATGGAAAGGCAGCAGATCCCGGCTCATTGGGAATGGCTACAAGCTGATCTACACGGGTGCACCTGGTGGAGAGAACGGGGTGGCTGTGGTGCTCGCTGAGGGGTTGCATGACGATATCTTGGAGGTGAATCGCTTTAGCGACCGACTTATGTGCGTGAAGGTGCTTATTGGGGGGGTTCCTACTCACTTAGTAAGTGCTTACGCGCCACAGGTCGGTTGTAGCGACGCTGATAAGAGGTCGTTTTGGGATAAACTCGGCGAGGTCCTTGGGGCAATCCCGTTGTCACAGGGAATCGTTTTGGGTGGTGACCTAAACGGTCATGTGGGTGAGATGGGGGTGGAATTTGAACGTGTTCATGGAGGCTTCGGGTATGGCAGTCGGAATGCGGAAGGGGAAGAAATTCTGCGTACGTGTGCCACTGCCGACCTGGCACTCGTGAACACTTATTTCAAAAAGAAGCCCGACCACTTGATCACCTACAGGAGCGGGGGGCGCGCTACCCAAATCGATTTTCTAATCACTAGGAGACACCATATCGGCTACGTGGCCAACTGCAAAGTCATACCCGGTGAGAGTCTCACTGCCCAACACCGTATCCTTGTCATGGATCTCTGTGTAAAGACCAAAGACAAACGACCGGAACCATGTCAGCGCCGAATCAGATGGTGGATGCTTGATGAAGTCAAGTCCCAGATGCTCGCCTCAGCAATCGGCGACAAATGTGCTAATGCTGAAGGCGATTCGGTACAGGAACACTGGGACAGGATTCAGGTGTCTATCGCTGATTCGGCGCGGTCGGTCCTCGGTATGTCTAAGGGTGGACGCAAGTGTGACAAGGAAACCTGGTGGTGGAACGACACAGTCCAGAGGGAGACTAGGGTGAAGAAAGCCCTCTTTAAAAAGTGGCAAGCGTCCAACTCTCCTGAAGATCGCGACGCGTACAGGTCTGCCAAACGTGCTACAAAGAGAGCAGTAGCCAGAGCCAGACGGGACCACTTACAGCCATTTTACGATAAGTTGGAAACGTCTGAGGGGCAGAAGCTTATTTATAAGTTGGCACGTTCTAGGATCAAAGCGGCACAGGATATATCCAAGTGCCGCTGTGTAAAAGATCATAATGGTAACCTGTTATGCGAGGACCTCGCGGTGAAGGAGAGGTGGCGCTCTTATTTCCACGAACTGCTCAATAAGCAGTATAAAGAGGTGCAGCCACCGGAACTCCCTCCTAATCTAGGACTAGTGCCACTGATAACGCCTGAGGAGGTGCGCAAGGCTCTTCGCTGCATGAAGAATCGGAAAGCTGTCGGCGCCGATGGAGTCCCCATCGAAGTATGGAAGGCTATGGGTTCTCGTGGTGTGGGCATCTTAACCAACCTTTTTAACCGCATACTCGAGACCGGCAGAATCCCCGCCCAATGGAGACTGAGTGTTATCACTCCAGTGTTCAAGGGCAAGGGATCTGTGCAGGAGTGTGGAAGTTATCGTGGTATAAAGGTCATGTCCCACACCATGAAGCTCTACGAGCGTATAGTTGACTCTCGGATCCGGCAGGAGTGCACTGTCTCGGAGGGCCAGTATGGTTTCCGCCCCGGTCATGGTACCATGGACCCTGTTTTCGCCCTAAGGATCGTTATGGAGAAATACAGAACGAAGAATACGCCTCTGCATTTTCTGTTCCTGGACTTGCAGAAGGCCTTCGACTGTGTTCCTCGCGGGATGATCTGGTGGGCGCTGCGGTCCAAAGGGGTGCCCGAAACTTATATTGGAACCATCAGGGACATGTACCGAAATTCCGATTCAGTGGTGCGAACTGCTGTTGGTGACACTAAATCTTTCCCCATTACAGTCGGAGTCCACCAAGGATCCGTCCTAAGTCCGTTTCTGTTTAGCGTAATACTGGACGCACTGTCCGTAGTCATCCGAGACGCACACGAGCAGCCCCCGTGGATGCTCATGTATGCTGATGATATTGCGCTAGCGGACTCGGATAAGGGACGACTTGGAAGGCGTGTAAATGCGTGGAAAGAGTCACTTGAGAATGGCGGTTTGCAACTCAACGTAGCGAAGACCGAATACTTGGCTAGCAATACCACAGATCCCACACCTGTCTGCGTAGACGGTCACATGGTCGAGCGGACAGACCAGTTTAAGTACTTGGGATCTGTGCTTCACGAGTCCGGCGACATCGATTGCGACGTCAAGTCCCGCATTTCGGCAGCTTGGGCCAAGTGGCGAGAGGTAACTGGTGTCATCTGTGACCCGAAAATGCCGGTTAAACTGAAGGGACAGGTCTATAAAACGATCATTAGACCTGTCCTTTTGTATGGTAGTGAGGCGTGGCCATTGCTTGAGCGACATAAGCAGGAGCTGCGTGTCACGGAGATGAAGATGCTGCGCTGGATGTGTGGAGTGACGCGAAAAGACCGCGTCAGAAACTCCCGCATCAGGGGCAGCCTTCATGTCCGAGACATTGCAGACAAACTGCAAGAATGCCGCTTACGGTGGTACGGCCACGTTCTACGGAAACCGGCTAGTTACGTGGGAAACAAATGTCTTGCTATGGCGCCTCCGCCCGGCCGTGGCAGATTGGGAAGACCCAAGAAGTGCTGGCTTGACGTTGTAAGATCGGATATGCGTGCTAATGGCCTCACTACACGGGATGCCGAAGATCGTGCGAAGTGGAGACGTAAAAGTAGGAAAGCGGACCCCGGGCTCTCGAGAGAGATGCAACCGGGAACAACGCTCGGATGATGATTTTAGATTCTTCTTCTGTTTTCGCGATGTTGTATTGAAATTAAAGACATTTTTCGGTTTGAATCGCGTGGTTTTTATTACTTTTAGCATTGTTACAACGCTCAACGTTTCGAGACCTTTCCAGGTCTCTTCTTCAGGATAGACATATATGTTTTATTTTGTTTTAAGTATTTGTTGTCGTCATTGAATTTGAGGTAGCGTTACTTAAGGGGACAGTCTACCTACTCTTTTCTCCATACCAACTTTACAAACGTAGTCGACTGTTTCCTCCCTGGATAAAGATATTAGAAAAAAATATTTTTGCCTTAAGTCCTATATCAGCCATGACCATGCCCCTACGTTTAGATTTTTTTATTTTCTAATTTATCTAAAATTTATTAATTCTCTAATTAGAAAATGAAAAAAATCAAAACGTAGTGGTATAATGCAGATATATGTTTTATAGCATAACAATATTAGCTCTAATGTCTTTATCCAGGGAGGAAACAGTCGACTACGTTTGTATGGAGAAGGAATAGTTAAAGTTGATTTCACTGTTTACTAAACTGAATATTGTGGTTGAGTATAACTGAGCCATTAAGACAAACTAACAACAGACAAACTAAAAGCGCCTTGTGGTTTGACCAGGTCAGTTAGAATCCTGTGAGAATAGATAAGATAATACCTTATTCAATACCAGGATATAGATAGACCAGCTGCGTCCCGCGGTTTCACCCGCGTAAGTCCCGATCCCATGAGAATAGCGGGATTAAAAGTAGCCTATGTTACTCAGGCTGAATGTAGCTTTCTAATGGTAAAAGAATTTATGAAATCGGCATAGTAGTACACACACAAACACACACACACAAAATACAAATCTTCCTCTTAATAATATTAGTGTAGATGTAGATAAGGATAGATATTCAGAATTACACGCCCTATAAATTACAACACAGAATACTTTTTGAGGTACGGAACCCTAAATACGAGTCAAGTGCAAGTCGCCACGCGCACGAAGGGTTCCGTACAATTATTTAAATTCCATGTCTCTAGGACTCTCTAGGACAAGCGACTTAGCCTGTACTTTGACATATAGCTCAGTCAGTCAGTCAGTCAATAAGTCAGGACTCTGATTTTTATGAATGCCTAGTATTTATAAGACACGGTCTAACAGTTTAAGTTCAATACATAATTCGAAAACTAACTGTAATGACAATGAATAAAGTTATTAAAAAGTACGGAGTTAATCAAACTTGTTCCCGTTCAATCCACAAAGATGGTATTTGCGACAACCGATAAATAGAATCATTTAATTTTCATAACACAGTTTGATTTTACATCCGATACATTTTGCCTTAAACGGCAACGTGTCCTAGGACTGGCTATGAAATGCTGAGTACAGTTTATAATGCGAAAAAAAGAAGAAATATAAGTGTATCCGCCGCCGCGCAGGGAGAACTCAAGGTTTGCTAGTCTCCGTCACATCCCTTACTCGCCTTTTACGACACCTACGGGAAGAGATGGGGTAACCCTATTTTATGCCGGGGCTACATGGCTAATTTAGCGACGCAGAATTGGTTTTGGCGCAGATCATTATTTCCGCAACTGGTCACTTTTGCAAAAGGTCACAAAAACACTTAGAAATATATCGTGTTTAACACTTTTCATTTTGACATTTCAAGTCAAAGAAGCCCCTTATGTCTAAAAAGATCGTGGGCAACTCACAGCATGTGAGATTAATTGTGTGTGAGAAGACAAAAAGACTTAGGTCATTTTAATTTTTTTTACAGTCGATTGAACGAAAAGAAAAAGTCGCAACGTTTCAAGCAAGCTTCAAGTAATTTGTTACGTAGTTGTGGAATGCGCTATCATTTCGCGAAATTGTTTTAGTTGCTAGTCTTACTAATTGTTGTTTGAAATATAGTAATGCCTAAATAGAAACTTTCATAATTTATAACTGAGCGAGGAATGTTGTTCGCTTTAGTTAAATAGTTCTTACTTTGGTCGATTGCCTTTTCAAGTTTGTTCGAATCATATAGGTAGGTAGGTACTCGGGAATTTTGTGCCAATTATAAAAAAAAAATTTGCAGTATTCATTTTAACATTAATTATGTATGAAAATGTTTAACTTGAAATAAAGTTTTTGAACGCATCCATTTTTTACTTTTTATATTTTTTATTTTTTTGGCTATTTGTGTAGTTGGCAAGCTTGTTTGCCTTGCAAAAGGCTCTTTTCCAAAGCTGGCGCTACAATAACTACCTCAAGAAATCGCCTAACATTCAAACATTTAGAAAAATTGATATTTTAGGAACCGCTACAAGAGCAGACTTCTTTTCTTAAATTTATAATTAGGTATTAATAAAGAATTTTAACACTTCTTTTCGATTTAACTTAAAATTTTACAAAACTATTCGATACAAGTAAGTATCGATACCTTTCAATTGATACCGAGTAAGTATCGATACTTGACGAGCAATACTGTATCGAGTAAAAGTATCGATACTTTAATGATATCGTTTCATCCCTAGGACAGACAGACAGACAGCGAAGTCTCAGTAGGTCCCGTTTTTACCTATTCAGTACGTAACCCTAAAAAACCAGGCAATAATTAAATGAAAACCAATCTAATTCATAACTTTTACAAAAGTAACGTTAATATTACTGATCAAAAACCCCAATAAAATACATTCTGAATGAAAGAAGAAAAAAACTATAACGGTTACATAAAATACACCAGAAATAGATATTAGTTCTCAGTTCTCACATATCAATCGTAAGGGAACCTTTTACCAGCAATAACCCTGTAACAACTCGGTAATTGCTATAATAACGTTAGACCAGACTTTGTGAAGAACGTGCCTTCACGTCACGTTTGTAGTTCGGATTCGTAGTCACAAGTTATTGAGAGCATTTAGGTGGTTATATGTAACCCTTTTGAATGTGGTTCATACGGTAGGTACATACCAGCGATTTATTGTAACTTCGTAGAATGGGTATTTGAAAATAATTCTTAGGTTTTTTAATCATTTTTCATTGAATGTAAATTGTAACCATTAAGGATCAACAACGATTTAAAGTCGGTTAGGAACCTTTTACCAGCAATAACCCTGTATAGTCCGGGATCCCTGGAACATTTATTCAAATAATTACTATCAAGCTAATTTTTTGTAAGTAGCTTCATTTTGATGAGACGCTCAACAATTTTCTATACGAAACTCTCGATTGTGGTAGATAACGGAGGTAGGATCTGTACTACTACTTTTGAGCATAGGACCGGGATAATGTACCACGCAATTTGTAGGACAGACTGTTAAATTATTAAACCCCCTTTGAATTTCGCAGGTAGGTATAATAAATAGTTGATAATATGCATTTTGTAAAAATCCTTCTTTACCTATAACCTATAAATCTATATTATAAAAATGAATCGCTGTTACTAAGGATCTTTACAGACCTTCATCAGAGCTAAAATTGAAGTTTATCAATTTTCCTAGTTATTTATATTTTCTCTTATATTTTGACGCAACTTATAATAAACATGAGACGCTTTTCTCCCTTCCATTCATCCGAAAGTTATGATTACTCCAAACAAAACAGAACAAACAGTTACCCGCTATGTTGCCTCAAGTTCTCAGACAAGCAGATGTGGTTCCATAATCCGATAAAGTATAATAGATTATCTCGGTGAAGTCGACCGTAATATTGCACTATTTGTGTGAGAAAACGTTACTTTGCGTAGTATTTATAAGTGGCCTAAAAAAACCGGCTAAGTGCGGCCGAGTGGCCCACTGGCGCCACTAGATGGAGCTAGTAGTAAAAATAAATCACGATATTGTTGTGTTTAAGAGGAGTATATAGGCCAACGACCTTGAAACTGAAAATCCCGGTCGGGCTCATCGAAAATTGTTGATTATTTCATGACGGAATGTCGTAGAACTTTTTTTTGTGCACAGATTGTAGGTGACATTGTTTCTTTTTATAATATAACCGCACAAATGAAATCGGACGAAAAAGTATCAAATCCCGTGGGAATATCGGCATCAAAAGTACGTTACTACGTTACTCAGGGTGAATGTAGCTTTCTAATGGTGAAAGAATTTAAAATCGGTCGAGTAGTTTTTGAGTTTATTCATTACAAACAAACAGTCACACATACACACGCAAAAATACAAATCTTTACGCTTTATAATATTAGTGTAGATGAACGATTTTCTCTTTTACAATCCTTCGTTCGTAGAATTAAAGTAGCTTAAACAGTTCTTAAGGTATATCTACATAATATCAATTCCAAAACCTTCGAAACCTCCGACAATTAGAATCCTACGTTAATTTATGAGAATCCTAAACTCTGGTTGTTATGTTAACAATTTTCCTTTTAATTGTAATTAACTACATTGTTTTTCGATAGCTAAAACGTCCATAAATCTTGTTTCATTGTAAAAACTACGTATTATTGGATGCTTTGTTGTCAATGATGTTGATATTCTTAAATAGGAGTAGAGGGAAATTCTAATGTTTGATCGATTGATCAAATTCGCAGGCGGACTCGTCTGTGTTTCGATACGTAGACCGGTGCAGCCACTAAGGAAGACGGGTCGGATCTTGTTTTACTGCCGTCTTCCTTCTCTAGATGAGCATGCTAGTCCTCCTCCGTCGTTCCCTCATTGATGAGGATCGTGACCCCTGATATGCAATCTGGCAATCGTCTTCCTCCAGTGATCTCTGTCGGTAGCCTGATGAAGAGCCGTGCTAAGAGGTATCTCTAGTTGTTCTGATACTTGGTCCGACCATCGTTTAGGGCTCCGCCCTCGTGGTCTTTTACCCTCAACTTTCCCCGTCACCATTAGGCGCTCCAGATTATCGGGGCTTCTGCGCGCAATATGGCCGAAGTATTGCAGAACACGCTGCAAGCATATGGTGGACAGTCTAGGTGATTCTGTCAGATGTAGGTCTTCTAAAATGGACTTGTTCGTTCGATGAGCGATCCAAGGTATGCGTAAAAGACGACGCCAACACCACATCTCAAACGCATCCACCCTTTGCCTATCAATGGCCTTCAACGTCCAGGACTCTGCCCCATACAAAAAGATGGAGAAAACAAGGGTTCGCACTACGTGTATCTTTGTGCTTCTCTGGATATTCCCATCTCTCCATACTTTTTTAAGCTGAGTCATTGCAATTTTTGCCATGCCGATTCGACGCCGAATTTCAGGTTCGCAACTCCCTTTGGTGTTAATGGTTGATCCAAGGTAAGTGAACTGATCAACAGTCTCATATTGATCAAGCAAGTTGGTACGACGGATAGCTGCAAAACGGTCGACTATCATCAGCTTGGTCTTCCTGCGATTGAGCATGCTACATCATAGACTATATAATCACTTGCCATCAACCGGTCAAGCGCTTATCTATCGTGTTTAAAAAAAATGACAATAACGAAAAGAAATAACTTGTCATCTAAAGGCAATAAACCATAATATTAGTGGTGGATAGCAGTAAGTGCTACTGTATAAATAAACCAAAAAGCAGGACAGCTGTACTCCTGCCACAGAAGGACCAAGCCAGGAGCAGCAGGGGATTCCTGCCAGCAGTTATCTTGTAAATAAATAGTTTCGGCATGTAGCTATCGCCCCGCGTGGCCGAAAAGACACGATCGGAGCGGCAAAGGGGAACAGACAACCACCACCCTTGCAACAACTGAACTACATACTATATATGTTATAGCGCGGATACTCGTGGAACTATGGCCAACATTAAGGCATAAATGGAGGGGTCCGCTGTACCGTCAGGCCACTCCTAAGAACTACCATCCGGGATCAGTCAGAGGGGAACAGACAGAAGGTCAAACTGTTAATGTAACAGTGCATAATATGTTTACGTATCAAGTTAAACTGTTTTCGAGAATGCTGAGGCGATCTCGAGACTATTTAGCTAAAGAAGACGTGACCAAAACGATCCCGCATCTCTACGCCTCGTTAATTTAAATATCTTTTCGGTAACATGGCGTTGGTACCAGTCTGACGTCACGTTCAAGTTACCCGGCTGACGTCAAGTTTAATTAGAACAAAACAATCCCGCTTCTCTAAACCTCTTTAATTTAAATATCTTTTCGGTAACATGGCGTTGGTACCAGTCTGACGTCACGTTCAAGTTACCCGGCTGACGTCAAGTTTAATTAGAACACCACCCATCGGTTTTAACACCGAACGCTTTCCCAAAGGATTTTTTAATACCGAATTTTCCAATAAACTACGGAATTTATCGGAAAATTCAACAATTTATTGGAAATTTAAATTGCTCATTAGTTTCGCGGGTAAATCTTTATTTATTGTCGGTGTGTGTTTTTTATTTATCGGTTTAAAGTTAACTCCTATCTTTTGAAGTTGTTAATAAAAGTTCTTTTATTGATAGACTAGACATCAATGTAGATACCTACCTACTAAATATTGCACGACGTTGCATACAGCGCAATCTAGCCACAAACTAAGCAACCAGACTTGTAATACCTATGGGCATTAGACAACGGATTTTACTTACTACTTACACACAGTGAAAACACCTACAACCAGAAACAAACATTTATAGTCAGCATAAATTCTTGTCCACGGCGGGGATCGAACCCACAACCGTTTTGCGTTGCAGCCGAGGTTACGTCCGCCACGCTACAGAAGCCGCCAAAACTTTACCTATATTATTTATCGAGTTGATAAATAAGTTTCATAGGCACTATGCTGTACATTGCAGCTTTAATAATCACTGCAGATTACCACGTTACGCCAAAGCAGCAATGTGTATTATAATATTACGTAGTAAGTATATCCGTTGTCTAGTACCCATAGTACAAGCCTAGATGCTTAGTTTGAGGCTAGGAGGCTATGTGTGCAATGTACTGCAATATTTATTTATTAATGTAACGCAAAGTGGTAGAAGATTAGTTGCTAAGTTTGGGGCTAGGTGACGATGTGTGTGTGTCCTGCAATAGGTAGTTATTTATTAATCATTAATAATTTAACGCAAAGTGCCTATCCAACTAAGTTATCAACTAAATACATAATACGACACGCCACAGAGGTCGTCGGTCGTCGCATTGTGTACTTACTAAACAGATTATATACGGTGTGCGTAAACTCTTAATTATAATATCGCAAACAAACAAACGAAACAAAACAAACCATTTCTCAGCGAACAATTTCTCAACATTAACGTTACACTAACCACAACACAGATTTAGGTAACAGTCACAAACACATGTCCAAATTTCATTACGGATACAATAGTCTTATTTCTGAAACGTTTTCAGACATAGAGGTAAAACACCTTTTGTAGACCTAATAGAGATGAGATCTCTCAACGTTATAGTTCTTCAGAAGAGACCTGTAAAGGTCTCGAAACGTTGAGCATTGAAACAATGCTAAAAGTAATAACTGTTTTGTTTTGTTTGCGATATTATAATTAAGAGTGTATGGACACCGTGGTTAGAATTTAATTATTGTTATTAGCCAATCCATTTGTTATATTTTTATGAAAATCAGCGATCTGGCTCGATAAAACACGGGGTGTAGGACCTTAACTTGAGCTTAAGATAGATGACAAGATTATGTTTGTGCATTACATTATATTATGATAATGCTACATTATGATGTACATTACAATAATAATGGGAGAATATAATTGACTTTTTTACTAGGTATGTTTGAAACTTTATTCAAAACATTAAAAAAGATCTAATTCCATTTTTTTTAAAAACTTTTCTATTTTTTTTAAAGTCGCCTAGTTATTTAGAACAGTCTACCTTCGGCGTATATTACCGACATTCAAACTTAATTATTATACTTAAAGTTTGTTTCTATTTTTTAACTTTTGTTTCTGTTCTGTATTTGTTGCTGTGTGCTTGACCTAATAAACATATTTTCTTTCTTTCTTTGTATTTTATTTCATTATTATTTATTTTACCTCTACACCTATTTCTGATAGACGTTCTCAGTCGGATTAGGCGCAGCTAAAACGGCTCGTTACCAACACAAAGAAAGCTGTTTATACACAGAGTCTTGTCCACCCTGGAAATTATTACATACTTTTCCTTATAGCCTCACAGCGTTGAAGATTTCTGTACTGCGTATCGTTACTTTGGGCCGTTACATAGCAACTGGCTACAAATACATACTTTAGGACGTATCATAGATTCAAAGAATTGAAATATCCTACTCCTACAATATGTACAGAAATTATCCCTTTTGAGTTTCTTGGCCCGTCTTGCGCTAAAGTTAGAATCAAAATTGCCCGGCATACGCAGTAGGACCAGTTTTAGACCACCACAGATACAACATTTATTGCCAAAATCTTGAATCTTATACTTAGTTAGCGTTATTAATAAACGAGGAGTAAGGTCGGAGTAGTGAGAACAATGTGAACATGCTTTGTCTTTTTCCGTGACATGAACTTTTAACCCTTATTAATAAACGTGTCGGAGTAGTGAAAATATGCTTTGTCTTTTTCCGTGACAAGAACTTTCAAAGTTGACAGACAGAAACAAAAAGTGGTAAATTATCCCGACCATACTTCACGTTTATTAATAAGGCTATAAAAGTTGACAGACAAAATCAAAAAGTGGGAAAATTATTCCAACCTTACTTCACGTTTATTAATAACTAAAAAGGCTAATAGAGTCCATTTCTTGTAATAAGGTATGCCCGGGCGGGTGCGGGGCTACTCGTGGCGAAGCGGTCAAACGCGTTGGTTCGGATTACCAATAGTCCCAGGTTCGAATCCGGCCGGGTACTAAAAGCATTTTTTCAAAAAAGCAATAAAGTATGACTATAAATGCACTGAAGTTAGTACCTACGACTTGCATCTTTTTCATAATTTTAAATACTCCTACAAACAGACTAATAGTCCTACAACACTTTGTTTGTTCGTAGGAGAGTGTAATTTACGGATCTTTGAAGTTCAACCGTTTGTTTAATTATGCAGTTATATTTTATCTTCCGTATACTAAGAATAAATTATTGTTCTGAGTGTTTAGACGCTCCGCATGGAAATTGTAACAAACTTACCTAATTCAAACTTTGTGAATAATTTCAAAGAAATTAGTAAATGTTGGAATTCCAAAATGAAATAAGTAGGAAAACCTGCCTAATCAATTTTAACTAAAAATACCTCGTAGAAAAATACTGATGTTTTTATTCGATATCGTAGTATTTTATTATCTAGAATTTGTTCCTACCTATACAGATTCTATTCCAGATAGGTATTTAAAAATTAATTGTTGAATTTTGATGATTACAGACACATTACTTTAGACAAGTCATTACTTAGAATTGACTATAAATACGAGTGTTAGTGCCAAGCGGAGTCGTCCGTGTTTTAATTTAAAATACGTAGATAGCGTAAGCACTAACAATTAATGTCTCTAAAGTAAGATTAATTCAACAATAATTTTTAAATCTAAGTAAATCTAGCCCCTGTATTTATTATAGTCGAGTAATTACGTTGGCTAAGTAATGCATTCGTCTCGAACTTGTCAGTGGTTTTCAACGTCTGCGAAAATGTGACAGAGATTTTACTTAGCCAGAGTAATTACTCGATTCGTCTATAGATACAGGGGTCAGTAAAGCTCGATGGATTGAGTAGTTTAAGAAGATACTTAGTACGATCTTCAGCATCTTGCGTAGTGAAGCCATTTGCACGCATGTCAGCCCTTACGACATCAAGCCAGCAATTGGACTTCTAGGGTGTTCCCAATCTGCCGCAACCTAGCGGTGGCACCATAGCAAGACATGCGTCCATAGTAGCTAGTAAGTACCTCGTTCTCCACGCGAAACTACCGGTTTTCGCAAGACGTGACCATACCACCGAAAGCAGCATTCATACATTCATAGTTAGCTAGTAAGTAGGTACTTTCCAATAATCATCTATAACTACCAATCTTAATGTCACAAGGATGTGGAGTCATGAACATTTCATAGTTCCCTTTTATTATTTCCTTCTCCTACGGTAATAGCTACGCTATTTCGCGCAAATATTTAAGGTTATAGGCTATTGCATAGGTATCTTGTATAGACCAACGCTATTGGGGTTAAAAACTAACGTTTTTTTTTTTCAAAAAGCAGTATTTCCTAAGAGTGGATTAACACTAAGAAATAATGTTTAACTAACGTTGAGTCGGTTCAGATGGCGCTACTGTAGAGTGATCCTTCTTGTTAGTAAATTCTGTCATTCTAATGTCAAACAAAACTCAGGACCATAGAACTCATATCTCAGGACTCAGCAGTGGTACCACTTTTCACGAGCTTGTAGTTTTATCCCCATTAATAGTGTATCGTTGTCTAGCACCCATAGTACAAGCCTATTACTTAGATTGGGGTAAATTTGCGCCGTGTGTAACGTCGTGCGATATTTTTTTTATGGTATAATTTGAGTGTGTCCTTTGCTGCGACTGCAAAATGCATGAAATTGCATTGTCCGGTAGGTATAGGTGGCCCTAATGTAATATTTTTATCGCCAAATTCCTAATCATATGCAAATAGTGGTTACACCACGAACTAAAAAATCTTGGGTCAAATCCTGGCCGCTCGAAGCCATCTTCAATCCATGTCATTGGTTTAAACATAGACAAATCAAGACTAAAGTATCATTTAGTCAATGGTTTGTAAAGTTTCAAATACACTGAATAAGAACGCAACGCGTATAGTTTTTGCGTATTTTTTCCCACCAATAAGGCCTTGTCTATTTCCCTTTGGGTATGTGGATGACTTTCTCATTACAAAGCAACGCACGCCGGCAGGTCAGGCTCCGTGTTAGACCATGTATTACCAGTTTTTGTGGGCTTTCCTACTAGAATACTAATTTAAGAAATGTTGGTATATTATTCGATACGTAGTGTCGGCAATGGGGAAACTATGCTATTTTTCTGTTATGGGTATGGCTATGAAAAATAAATGTTTACGTGTCTGTTGGTATATACGAGTATGTACAAGGTTGCTATGAAATTTATTGGCACTCTCCGGATTTTTCTGCACTAGTGCCTGCGTGTTGGTGGACTTGCGTAAGTTTCAATCCAAAAGAAATATGAGGATAAAAAGTACTTATAATGAAATTTGTCAATTTTCTTTAGACTCTTTTACCACTATACTAAATCTGAACTAAATACATGGGTCCTGTGTCTCAATAGAGTGTCAAGTGAGTTAAATTGTGATATTTGACGTGTATTTAACACATTTTTTAGACAGATGTGGTCAAAATGGACTCAAAAACATGTCAAATATGACAATTACTATTTTATCGACACTTGGGACATTGGAATAACAAAAAAATATTTACTCGAGATCCTCCGTGCTTCGGAAGGTACGTTAAGCAGTTGGTCGCGGTTGATATCTCTGATAAAAGTCGTTAGAGGCCTAAGGGACAAATTTTCCACGGGATCGGGACTCACGCAGGCGAAACCGCAGGGCGCTACTAGTATTAAAATAAATATAATAATATTAAGGGTCGCTGATGACCTGTTTGCATGTAGTACGTGTTATCTTAACACGAATCAATAGCATAATGACATTATTCGGGAAATTACAAAACTGCGACGATGAGAATCGTTTGGGTATTATTTATGAGGTGTTTTTTTTAAATTTATTACACAACAAAATGGGTCGTTAGGTTTTGTACTCGAGGTTATGATGGTGAATTAAAAACAAATAAATAAATATTTAGCAGAGAGGTGTTGGTGTAGTGGTAGATAGATCGACTTTCATTCCGAGGGTTGTGGGTTCGAATCCCGGCAGAACGTAATATATGCGCTATCAACCGATGTGTCCTAGGACTCATCACGGTCCGAAAGTAAGCTCCCGTGGCGTCTTACTATCTAAGTAAGTTCTCTAGGAGATGCCTCTGGCACTACAGTGGGGTGAAATAACGGACTAACAAAATGACCTTAAGTTAGGAAGAAAGAGTACCTATACAATGTCTTCTAAATTAATACGCGTAACACTATTCTTTGCCTGATTCCTAGTCAAATTCCTAGCTATGATATTATAAGCTATGAATCAGTTGGATAATTACTATTTCACGCCACACACAAACGCCATTCCTAATCTTATCTTCGCAAAGCCATAATAATACAAAATACACCATTCTATAAAATACGCTATCAACTTATTCACTCCCACGTCCTATAAAATATATCAAACTAAATACGTGTAGGTACAATTCGTTTGCTGATAATTGAAGATATCTCCTTTTTATCTCGATATTTCCGCGGGATCGAGATTTACGCGGGTGAAACTTAGGGGACCTGTTTATTTGTACTATTTCATGCCATACACAAACACCATTTCAAATCTAACCTCCTCACGGCCCATAACTCTATAAAATCCGCTGTTAACTAATTCACTCCCTCGTCCTATAAAATATATCAAACTAAATACGTGTAGGTACCACATAAAACATAGTGGAACACTAATCCACCGCACTATAAACTTGTACGTCCATTTAGCGCGTCTTCATGCTCCGTTGGCTGAGAACAATTATGGGCCGTCCACAGGGAGATAGTGGTATTGTCAAGTAGGTCAGTTGACTTAATAGAAGATTAGATTCTATAACTCACTCGGATCCCTGCCTGTTGGGAGCGACTTGCTGAGGCCAACCTGGGAATTGCTTAATCGCCTGCGAACCTAGGTTGGCCGATGCAGTGATATCTTGGTAAAGAGGGGGTTTTCCAGTGAGAACACCATGGGTAAAAAAGTAAATAAAAAGCTGTCAGTTTCAAATCAATGTGTTATTTTTGTTTACTAACATTTTTTTCTAAGTTTTTGAAATAGGGTAGGTATAGGTTCCAAGGAGGGGTTGGTCGCCCCCAAATGGGAGGTTTCATGGCACTCATATCCAATTTGACCCCACTCATAAATAAAATAAAAACAATATTTACTTTTCCGCTAAAATATCACAAAATCTGCTGGAAAAGTGTTAAGGGCCCTATTCTGAAAAACTGAAAATCCATGTCGGGCGCATCGAAAATTGTTGATTATTTAATGACGGAATGTCATAGAACTTTTTTTTGTGTACAGATTGTAGGCGACATTGTTTCCGATATTTTAGTGCAGTTTCCATACAAATTCGACATTTTAGCCAAATCAGACATTTTTTGTCTAAAATTTGGATAGGATTTGCACCAATAGGAGGTTCTTGTCTTAAAACTACACCAAAATGTAGGAAACAATGTCACCTACAATCTGTGCACAAAGAAAAGTTCCACGACATTCCGTCATGAAATAATCAACAATTTTCGATGAGCCCGACAGGGATTTTCAGTTTGAAGGTCGTTGGCGTATATACTCCTCTTAATGATCGCTTGCTACCGCTAACTTAATCAATCAATTCAAAATCATCATACTCGCAGTTTACTTTTAATCCAGTAACTAAACTAGTCTAAACACAACATTAAATACAGGTAAATTTAGACCGAGATTAGAGTGTTTCAGTCATAAACGTGAAACACTAGTGCAAGCATTTGCATCAATTTAGTTGAATAGTCCACATTATTGACTGAGTACTGGACTCGGTTCAACTGAACCGCGATCAATGCGGTGCACTCTCATTTGAAATTCAATGAGCTGTTGTTTATTTATCTTGGGATGGAAATTAGGGATTCAATTGGAATAAGATAATCTATGATATAAGAGGATTCTAATTGAATTTGTAATTTAATGAAAATACTACAGGTAGTTTGTTTATTAGAGCGGTGTTGGTGTTGGTCTAGTGGTAGATACCGTGACTTTCATTCCGAATGTCGTGGTTTTGAATCCTAGCCGACCAATGTCTTTTTCTTTAAGATTTTTTTTTTGTTTCTAAAGTGCTGGTTTGACGTCGTCGTAAGGTTGCAAATACTTTCACTACAGGGGATGCCGAAGATCGTGCGAAGTGGAGACTAAACTTATGAGCAGAAAAGCGGAACCCGGGCTCCCGAGAGAGATACCATTGGGAACATCTTTCGGATGGTGATGACACATTTTTTGTTCCATAGTTTAACCAGGGTAGTTCGAGGTGTCGAGTGACACTATTAGTAGGTAATGATCCAATGGAGCCAGTTAACAGAGAAAGAGCCGCCGATAAGCATCGGCGGACTAAACCCCGACTAATAAGATTAGAGATTGGATAGTCCAAAAAAATCATTGAAAAATTAAAACTTCTCCTATCAAAACTATTCCCCACAAATGTTTTAAAAAGAGATCATATGGACCAGAAACCTATAGTTTATAGTGTCATTGGACCACTTAATCTGGCTGCCATAGTTGGCACACGCTGCCACCACTTGGCCGGTATCCAAATTCAATAATAGTACACATGATGCCTTAAGACACGGCTTATAACTTACTAGGTTTGCGTGGTCTGCGGTACTGGCTTAATTGTGCGTGAAATAGGGAAGTACAGTTAGTAGATTTTATTATTTGTTGTTAAGTTTTATTGTTTGGTATTAGGTAGGATAGAATGCGTTTAGTTTTGAGATGTACAAATTGTACAATTCTTGGCTTCTTGTTCTTTTCGTATGGGGGTAGGTATTATGGCTAACCTAGTTTCGTAAAAAAAATCAGGTAACCGTTTAGTGTTGTATTTATTTAAGGCAGGCATATGGCTTCCTATTTGTAATAACAACAGCTATTATAAATTTCAACTGGGACTAACTGCTTATGGAGCCTTTAAAAGCACGAATGTACTCGAGAAAAATAATGACCGCGCCAAGCACTATAGGTTACTTATATTGGATAATATTGCACTTCACGAGGTGGCGGTCAATAGTGTTATTATATCAGTGCACAAACTTATTATATGGCGCTACTTTCTTCAGAGTAGGTACCTGCTGACATTTCTGTGGCGTAGATTGCGTAATTCCTCGGTAAATTGCAATATATCGTCACATCGACTCTACTTTCTCTACTCTATCCCAAACCCTAAAAAACATTTTGGCACCCGTTTCATTCATCTTTTGATGAAAAATGGTTTATTTCTTGGAGGTGTCAAATTGATTTATTCCTGAGCGCTGTAGGAACCGACCGTCCATTGACCCGCGGGTTATCAATCTCGCTTGACGTGTTTGTCCTTTAATCGTCTCAGAAGTTGTAATTTAAGCAAGATTTATAACTAGATTAGGAGAGGTGCGGTTAGTTTTCAGTTTTTGGGGTCCCATGAGGGATGCCACCGGGAACATCGCTCGAATAATGATGATGATGATGTCTCCTATGTATCTAGGTTAATAAAATGGTCTTTTTAGTTAGTATATCCGTTGTTTAGTACCTACCCAGACCACCACCAGTTGCTGTATGTGACTTCCTGCGATATCCTGCAAACACTTTTAAAATATCTTTTGAAAAATAGTAAGTGTGGTAAAGACTAAGAAATAATATTATATCTTATTTTTAAGTGCTTAACCCTGCACTGGGCTTTCTTAGAAATATGTTAAAGGATTGTTCCTTTAACATATTTCTAAGAAAGCCCAGTACTGAAACACAACGCATGATCGACGGAGAGATGCGAGATGCGTAAAGATTCGTTGTTGATTCGAATCCCGCTCTCCGTCGATCATGCCTAAATGTCACTGTCCACGGCAGCGTAGCGTACGCGTCATTTGCAGCCCGGCGTACTGTTTTCGTACGTCAAGCTGCACGGGCGTCACAAATCGTACGCGCCTCGTTGATGGGGTTTCGTACGCCCGCCGGGCTGCCCAGGCGTATAGGCGTATTTTGCAGCTACGCTGCCGTGGACAGTGACGCTAAGTAATAATGTTTACAAATATCTACATTCTAAAAACGCTGTCGCCGTAAAATAATAAGTAGGAAACCGCGAATACATCAGCGCGATTTCTAAAATAAATTTTCATTGAAAATGCGCGAGAGGCGTCACTTTAGGTTCAGCACAGTACCTACTCGATCATTAATCAAACTTTGCATAATAAATTTCATGACGAAGCGTCTACAATGTTTTCTATTTCAAAATTTTTAATTTGTAACATGACTGTGGTTTTTGCGGGTTTCATTAGGAGTGGGGACCTATCAAAGTTTTTAGGGTCCGTAAAGTTTTATGATTGGACGATGATGACAATGTCCATGGGAGTGTTTGGGGACATTTACAAGGTGCTGGTTCCGAGGTTACTGGAGTTAGTAAGTTCGTAAAACATCATTGTGATTGTGCCGTGTAACCTCGGCATAAACAACTCCATCTCTTCCCGTGGGTGATTTACATCACCCACATCACAAGGTATGGTTAAAAATGACTCCGTCGACCCCAAATAAAAAAAAACGATTTGGAATTTGGGGAAGATGAGATGAGAAGAGAAGTAAACTCTATTGCTCCAGTTCCACTTGTGTTCAAAGTAAATATGCGACAATGTCAATCACATGATCACTGCAAAAAAAAACCCCATGAGTTTTTGTATCTTCTTCTCATTGAAGGTCACGTTCCTAAGACACAATGAATATTGAACACATATGAATAAACATATTTTGAGTTTTGAGTTTTTTCAAAATATGGTGAATATCTCGTTCCTAAACAAAATGTAAATTTATATAATAGCCACAACATGACCAATATTAAAACTAACCATGGAGACAAAAAAAATACGCACTGAATCTAAAATCTAAATATAGAATTTGTACGGGATAGATATCGTATCGTAAAACCTTAGAAATATATCTTTTACAACTTACTTCTAGAACTTCCAATGTTCGATTCAGAAAATCACCCTGTTTTCCTGCAGGATTATTTTACTCAGTTTGCGTGGATCTCGATCCGGTGAGAACTTTCAAATCGCTTGTTAGAGTTTTTAGATCGCCTGAAGGGCTTCTAACTTAACCTTATCAAAGTTAGAAGCGAACTACAAGCTAAGGTTACGTTTCCAATAGAGATGTACGAGAAAAAGTTTAAGGGATTATTTGTTAACAACCCCGCACCATACGGGACTCGAACCCGCGACTATTCCGTTTCAGTTTCCGTTTCCGTTTGGAAACCATTTATAGGGTTCCGTACCCAAAAAGCAAAAACAGGACCCTATTACTGACACTTCGCTGTCTGCCTGTCCGTCTGTCCGTCTGTCACCAGGCTGTATCCCATGAACTGAAATAGCTAGACAGTTGAAATTTTCACAGATGATGTATTTCTCGGGCAGTTTTACGATTGCACTGGGTTACCAGATTGTAGTTTGGCTGCCCGACTTCTGATTACATAACAGATAAGTCGGTGGCACTGTATTTATGATTATTTATTTATTGGTGAGGTTACTCATTTCTTTTCGAAGTCGGTTTTTAAATGTTTTTATTATTTTATTATTTCATCCTTTTTAGTGTACCTAAATATTTTTGACTGCCACTAATAATCATTAAAATTGTAAGCATAACTTTAATCATTGAGGAGTTTTCTGATGAGAAGGTGGTTTCAGGTGCTCCATTAATCTATACCTAGTTCTTTAAGAGCCGATTCTATTGGTAGAAGTTCATAAAGTAGTAATTTACTGCATTCTGGTATGCTATTCTGCTCATCATTCCGAAGATACTCATCAAATCATCACCAAGATTTTATGGAACCAACTCGGGACTCTCGCCTTCCAAATAAAAAAAGAATTTTCGCAATCGGACTTTATATGCCGGAGTACGGCGCGGACATATCCACATACATACATACATACAAACAGTATACGGGTCGAATTGAGAACCTCCTCCTTTTTTGAAGTCTTTTAAAAACAATATAAAACAAATATTTAAGAGGGGCTCCCATAAAAGGAACGTGATTCAGGGAGAGAAAAAAACAATGATACCGCCATGTATTTTTTCTACTAGCGCCGTCTAGTTACAGACAGTGGAGTGTTAGTACCTATATACGGAACCCTAAAAAATGAATTATATCCTAGGTAGAGACATATAGGTACGTACGCTACCATAGAAAAGACAAAATTAAACACAAAATATTAAAATTCCGACATTTCCGTTGCCCTGTAAATTACAAATGTGATTCGTCACGTGGTTAGTTGCAGCAGTGACGTCATCAAATTGCAGAATGGACGGCGCACCTGGCGGAAAAAAGTTTTGAATAAACAAACCGCTGCTGGGTGGAAACTCCTTTGCAAGCGGGTTGTGGGGCTCGGAAAGTGGCGGATAATTAAAATATTTTGAAATAAATTAAATAAGTTAAATAAGATTTTGCACTCAGCGTAATCTAGCCCCAAACTAGCACTAGGCTTTTACTATGAGTACTAGACAACGAGTATACTACATAGTATACTTTATTTTTGTAAATAAACATTTACCAATAGATTTCCTCGACACGTTCCCGCCAAAATTCTAATTAAGAGGAGTATCAACGCCAACGACCTTGAAACTGAAAATCCCTGTCGGGCTCATCGAAAATTGTTGATTATTTCATGACGGAATGTCGTAGAACTTTTTTTTGTGCACAGATTGTAGGTGACATTGTTTCCTACATTTTGGTGTAGTTTTAAGACAAGAACCTCCTAATGGTGCTAAGCCTATCCAAATTTTAGACAAAAAATGTCTGATTTGGCTAAAATGTCGATAGGCTTCAATACGCTTCGACATATTTGTATGGAAACTGCACTAAAATATCGGAAACAATGTCGCCTACAATCTGTACACAAAAAAAAGTTCTACGACATTCCGTCATGAAATAATCAACAATTTTCGATGCGCCCGACATGGATTTTCAGTTTTTCAGTATAGGGCCCTTCAAAGATTATTTTTTATGAATAAAGCGGTGGCAATGAGGAGGAACACTAACTTTTTATCCCGGCAGAGGGCGTTGGTCGACTAATCTTAGGTTTGAATTAAGAACTGTCAAACAGGTGATTTTTACAACTCTCGGCGCCAAATTGGCCATATCGGTCTCAGACCGAAAGAAAAAAAAAACTCGGCGTTTTCATTGGCGTTTTCATTGACCATTATCAAAAAAAAAGATCATCCGACATCAGCGCCATCTGCTTACAGCTTTGCCTGTGCCACCCCATTGCTAATGGACTGAGTTTGATTTGCATTGTTACAGTAACGTGGTATCTGCAGTGATTATTAAAGCCGCCATGGACTGCACAATTATTATTGCACATCTGCCCAATGTTTATGAAATTATCATCGGAAACTACACAGGTAATACGGGTGAGGTTTTAATGGCATATGTAGAAAGTCAAAACCGTGACTGCAACGCATAAGGTTGCTGTTTCAGTTTCCGCCGGGAACAAATAGGTATTTGCGCTATGACAATTTTCCCCAAAGGCCTTATCATACTAGCGGTTTGTGAGGGGTGTAGTTGCGCAGCGGATTCGCCGCGGTTGCGCGGCGAAGACGTAGTGGTCGCGCCGCGTGTACGCTGCGTCAACACTATTTTATTTTGTACACTTGCGTTCACATGCGCTTCGAATTAACAAAGCCAACAGCAGTGTTTTTTTGTCAGAATCCATTATGCTACTACACAAAACACGATCGTACGCGACGTCTTTGACGCGCAACCGCGGCGAATCCGCTGCGCGCCCTCTCCGCAACTAGACCACTCACAAACCGCTAGTATGATAATGCCCTAACCAAAGGTTGGGTAACCTTGTACTATTTATGTATTCTGTGGTAACGCTAAAAAGCTTTAAAATATTATAATTTTACCGTTTTCGTGGCCTAACAACCCAGCGAGCCTAATAAAGTGGGTCGAGCAAACATGCCGCTAAAACTACGGTTTTTAACTAGTATTTTTAGTTGCTTTTGTTCCACCACTGTCTCGTCTGGATCCGCTTGTTTTTCCGCTATTTTTGTCTTGTCCTTTTTTTAGGGTTCCTTCAGAAAAAAATAATACATTAACACAATAATTAACTAATAAAGTAAGCCACTACGATTATTACTCGTATTAAAATACTAAAAACAAACAAATAATAGCAAATATTTATGTAAATTGCACTTATTGTCACATGCAATTTTAATATTTTTTAACCGACTTAAAAAAAAGGTAGTCTTAATTTGACCCGTATATTCTTTGTATGTGTGTATAATATGTTCACGCCACACTGCGGCACGCCATATGAACTCCGATTTCGATAATTCTTTTTTTTCATATTTATATTTATTTTTCAAGTGTTTTGGTTGTTTTTTGGGAAAATTTAGAAATGGTGTAGTTTTAATGTAAGTATAAACTAAAACAATAATAATTAAAACCGGATAAAATAAAAATATAGATCTTTGAGTTTTTAACCGACTTTCAGAAAAGGAGGTGGTTATTTTGGAAGTTTTTTTTTGTTATATCCTTATAGTACCTATATATTTTCCATTTTATTGTCTGCTATCAGAATAAAACTAAAACAGAAAAAAATATCAATCGGTGATAGAAATCCGGAAACAAAAAATTCAAATACAGAAACAAAATATTCAAATAGGTGCATTAAAATATTATGGTAAGTAGTTTTGGGTTCAAATGTGTAGAAAAAATACGTGGAATTTTGGATACATCACACCCTTTTTATAGGAAACCGCTATTGCAAAGCGGGATTTGAATACCATTGGGAAAATAGTTTGTGGAGTTTACACGATGGCGATTTCCAAGCCATTTGTCAAACCAGTAAACCAGTGTTTTTTTAGGGTTTTGTACCCAAAGGGTAAAAACGAAACCCTATTACTGAGACTTCGCTGTCTGTCCGTCCGTCTGTCCGTCTGTCACCAGGCTGTATTTCTTTTTGATAGTTTATTTGCATGTTATATTTGTTTGTTGCAGCTTATTGATTAAAGACAATACTGGCTGATACATTATAATGTCACTGTATGTAGGTGATATTATTTTCTGATTTTGAAGTTATTATTTTACATATTATATAGGAATTAGAATTTATTTACTTAAAAATATTTAAAAATCATTTATAAATTATGAATAATTCCACAATCTCAATATTACAGTCAAAATATTACACACATCTAATAGTATTTAAGTCAATCAAAATAATCGTACCCGAAGCAACGGAGCCGAGGAAGCTAAAACATAAATGTAAATATTATGAGTAGATAAGTACAAATTAAAAAACTTAGGTGTTTGATTTTATTAAAAAATAAAACCAAAGTAATTTAGGTAATTTTTAAAAGTTACCTTGCTGTAATAAAAATGCGACTGAATACAGAAACCAATATTTTAATGGCTTTACTGGATTGGCTTGCTATAATGGCTCCGTGTGAACGGTTCACTAAAGTGATATGAAATAAAGTCCAATATTATACTGAACCCTCGCCATTAGCCTAAAATTCTCTTACCCATTACTTTTTTAACTGTTAGTGTAAATACGGGAGGATCACTCCTTTTGTGGTTTTACTAAGCTCAAGTTTTGTTGTTTCCTTTTTGTAGAATTTTCAGTTACTTTTCTCACTTTTGTAATATTATTTTTACTAGAGCTTGGGGATTCTTATCTGAGATTGGCTGTTTAACTTTTCACCTTCTTTAGTTAGAATGCGGATTGGTTACTGGATGACTTGTTTATGAAATCAACCGATAGTGGAAAAGGCGTTGCATAATTTAGGTAGATAGATAGATTGAAAAAGCGTTGCATAATTAATAATAATTATGCTTTTATTATACAAAATTATAAGTAAACAAAAAATCGGTGTCAAGTGCGAGTCGAACTCGCGGTCTGCGAGTTCCGTAGTTACAAGTTTTGGTAAGTACTTATCTACAAGTTTTCACGAAAATACAAATTTGCCCATATCTTTTTGTCGTGTTGATGGATAGTCGGAAAACAATGTGGTCTTATAAGGTTTCCTTTTTTACCTTATGAGGTAAAAAAAAGTGTCTCCTTCTCATTGGAAGTCGCGTTCCAAAGACACACTAAATTAAGTATATAAAAATACCAAATAGATCATTTATTGAAAATAAAACTTGAAACTTGACTTTATAGAAACTATATTCTATTTAAGAAACTTAGTTCAAAAATGTAAACCAAGAACTAAATATCAAAAGAAAAAGTAAACAAAAACCTGTCACTTTGCAAAAAATGTATTAGTTTTTTGTTAAGTTACAATTTTATTTAAGATTCTAAAATAGAGGTAGGCATAGACTTTAATAAATAGATAGATAATTTCTTTATTGTAATACCAATATGAAAAAAATACAATTGAAAAACATAAGCAAACAACTGCAACGGGGCAATGCAGCCAGTATTCTGGGCACTTTTCCCTCCACCAAAAGTTTAGCTGATTTAGATTTATTTTAGTTTTTAGTTAGTTTTATTTTAATCAGTTTTAGTTTTAATTTAGTTTTTAATTTTAATTATATTTTATAGGTGTTTGGTTATATAATAAAAAATATTATATTTGGAATATAATTAGGTATAATATAAACATATTTAAGAAATCATTATAATATTATATTAGCAAACAACTTATATCTAGGTGGCACAATGGGCGGCCTTATCGCTCAAAGCGATCTCTTCCAGGCAACCTTTGGATGGACGAGAAGTATAGAAAGATAAAAGGTAGGGTGTTAGTCAGAAAAAAAACTTTAATCTGAATAAGTAAGATTTTTTAGCACAACACAAAACTGATTACTAAAAAAACGTACCCAATTAGATGACACGTGTATAAAACGGCGATATATCTTTTAGTGCGACGTTTTAGTGACATTACCGTAGCTTCGGAGTATCCGAGTCGTTTGTCTTCATCAAGTCTCGAGGGAGCGCTCTTGAGACTCCTTCACTATGTTTTTGTTCTTCTAATCTAAAAACATTTAAAATAGAGACATAATATCTTTACAGTAGTAGAGAGTAACGTGCTGCATTGCTTGCTACTGATTTGTTCTTTCTTTTCAATAATAATTTGTTCAAAAGCCAGTAGTATAATTTGGCCAATAGTTCAAAACTCCTCAAAAAGTTTCATCCATATACCTACATTTGCATGTTATTTGAGATATTACCCTAAAATATAAACCCGCCCTGCGTCTATCGTGTGTGTTTTTGCAGAAGTATTATTTCTTTTAAAATTCTTTTTCATTATAATCCATTTATTTCTCTGAAGACACATAGAATAGATAGACTTATTTTGTCAAAAACAATGATAGTTAAGGACAAATAAAATGCTTATCATGCATGAAAGGTACAGGGCTCAGTTTCATGAAATGACATGGTCATTGCAAACCCGCAAAATATGATCAGCATTAAACTGACCTGCTTTGCAACAAATTACTGACACTTTCAAAAAAAGAATTTCCTACAAAAAGTTAAGGTGTTCACTCTACTTCACTTTGTACTAACTTAAATATCTTTGCTCTAATCTCAACAGGGTAAGTAGCTTTTTGTAAGCGTTAACCTTTTTTGCGGTTGATTGCGTTGTTAGTTTTTCTTTTAGTTTCCTTTGTAACAGTAGGAATTTGGCACCTTCTGCAGGAAGTATCTGTCTGTTTGTTTTAGAATAAAACTATGTAGGTTAACACAGGTGACGTCAAAATATAAGAATACTATTATAAATGCGAGTGTTTAGATATTACATATATTTCTTTATTTTTTATAGCACTATAGAAATATTTTACAAGCAAAAACACATTATCAAAAAACCTCCCGTGACAAGATTCGAACCAGTGCCTCTTGCTTGCATCACGTAAAAACCGCCGACCCGATTACTACGAAACTCGGTATGTATATAGCTTAAGGCCTAGAATAACAAATAGGCTTATTTTTGTCCCGATATTCCTGCGGGATCGGGACTTACGCGGATGAAACCGCGGGGCACAGCAAGTACGTACATATTACATAGAGAGACTTTCAGCCCAGAAACAAAATTTTATTTTTAAGAGGTCATATACTTACTTACAAGTTCCATACTTGAATTTATTCTACTTGTCCCGGCTTCTGCGAAAAAAACATTTGCCTGTATACCCGACCCACATAATCATATCTTTGGGCACGGACCACTAGACTTCTCGTGGGACCTTTGAATCTGTTGAAGTATTTTTCATAAATATATGAGTACTAGCTGCGCCCCGCGGTTTAACTTGCGTAAATCCCGGTCCCGAAGAAATTTCGGAATAAAACGGTACCTATATGTCCCAAGGTACCTATATTCCAAGTTTCATCGCAATCGGTTCAGTAGTTTTTGCGTGAAAGAGTAACAAAGTCACATATATATATACAAACATACAACTTTTCGCGTTTATAATATTAGTGGGATGAGTATTACTAGTTGTTGTCCGTTATCTGTTTACTATCGTAATACTCATCGTTTACTATGCTATATTTTACGAGCTAGCTAAAGAGTAAATTGCTTTCCTTTGGTATAAACTTTGTTATGTATCATAATATTATGTACTAGCTGCATCCCGCGGTTACACCCGCGTAAGTCCCGATCCCGTGGGAATATCGGGATCAAAGTAGCCTATGCTACACCTCGATAATGTTTCAATTAGTGAAAGAATTTTTGAAATCCGTTCAGTAGTTTCGGAGCCTATTCATTACAAACAAACAAATAAATCTTTCCTCTATGTTGAGCGTCCAGAAATTTTAATTTTTAATGTTTTTACAGGAATAATGCATGCGCGTGAGGTTCGAATCCCACTTTGCATCGTCTTTTTGTGTTTTTGTAGATGTATTTTTCCTAAACAAATGTAATTTGCTTTAATAGTAGATTGTATAACAAGGGAGCAAAATAGTATTTTTACGGCGAGGGCGTTATTTTGAATCACGAGCAAAGCGAAAGATTCTAGAATAGAATCCCGAGCGTAGCGAGGGATTCTAACGTAGAATCTTGAGCGCAGCGAGGGATTCAAAATATACATCGCCCGAGGGAAAAATAATTTGCTCTCGAGTTATATACTCTACTTTTCATCCCCTTTCTATGAGAAAATAAGTAAGAGACGGTGTTTTGTAAATAATGGATACATTTAATTCAATAAAAGACATGTGGATATAAGTAAAAACAATAACTTACAAATTTATATTTATATTTGAAACGCTAGCGCAATTTTGAAAAGTTATTGTCACTGTTTTATTTGGGTTCGATATTGTTGTCGATTCATTTACATTTTGAGTAGTTGTAATGTTAGTATCTGACTGGTGCTCAAAAAATGGTACAGAATCCTTTGATGTGGATGGACGTGGCGACATCGGCATAAGCGTATTGTCGTTAGGTCTTAATTTAATATTTTCTACAATGCGGGTGCTAGTTTTTTCCTTATTTTGAATGGAATCTTCGATGTAACCTTCGGCTACAGAGCTAGATTTCCACCCTCCGTGCCGCTTTAAAACTGTAAGGTCCGCTCCAGAATCTGCCAAAAGTGTAGCGGACGTTCGCCGAAAACAATGTCCTGTGTATAGCTTGCAATCTGGCAACTTCAAGTACATAGCGATTTCTCGGGGCATTGAAGATAGTCTATTTTTTCCCATAACCTGTTTGAAGCATTTTCCATTTTGATACCTAATAAAAAATCTATTAGATGTTATGTGAGAAGGACGCAGGCTCTGATATTTTTCCACAATTATTTTGTACTGGCCACGAATGACGAATGACCGATCGATTTTTGTTTTGGTGTCATTTATATGCACTAAAAGTAAGTCATCGGAGTGTTTTTTGACATCGTCAACTGTTATTTTGATAAGTTCGTTACTACGACAAGCTCCGTGAATGCCGAATATTAAAACCACCTGTAACAAAACACAAAAGGGAATCAGACAAGTAGGCACAATACGTACACGTTTCAAAACACCTGTTTATAGATTACAATAGAAAAATTAAAAGATACATACTTTAGTTGCCAGAAATTCCTTATCAGGCGCGTCATTCAAAAAACTCTCGACGTTTTCATTGGAGAATACTTTTGATTTCTTTGCTTTGTATCCTTCGGATAGTCTCTTTAGATAAGCTAATAATTTTAAGTACGTATCAATATTAATATTTTTATTTGTATTAACTGTAGCTTTAATCATTGAGTATATACTCCAAAGTGTGGAAGGTTGTCTAGTTTTCGATAACTCTTGGAAATAGGCTAAAAACACATTTTCTGAAAATGTTTTCGCTCCTTTTCCGTTTTTCCATTGAATGAAATTTTCATAGGCCTTTAAATATTTTTCACGGGATTTCGTGGGTAATAAGGTTTGCACAACGTTGTTGGCTTCGGTAGTAATTGTTTTAGGAGTTAATTCGTTATCACTGTCATAACTCGTAGTCGAACTCATTTTTTTTGCAAAATTAAATACAACAAAATAATTATTTACCAGACTGATTACAAGAACACAGTCGTAATTCCCGGTCTTTTTTTTTTTTTTGTCAATTGGCGCGGGTCCCCGCGCCATGCAGCCAACATGTAGCCAGTGATCATATAATTTGCGTTTGATTTCTATGAATGATACAAGTTCCAAATTCAAATTTACTTTGCTCCCGCCTATTTTATTTTGCTCCCGCCTGTTTTACTTTGCTCCCGCCTGTTTATCTCTTTACAGAAAAGAGCTACTTTGGTCGCACTTATAGAGGACCAAAGCGACACTTTTCGAATAGATGGGATGAAAAATATTTCTTTCCGTATTTTTATTTTATTAGAAGGTAAGAAAAGAACGAGTCGAACTACAAAGTGTATAACAAATTGAAAAGCCTCTCGGAACTAATTTTGAGAAAGATTCCTGAACCAGAAATACTCCCTTTGTTTCTTTTTATTAAATTACCTGTTTTAGGTTTCAGTTTTTTTGTAGACGTATTGTTTTATAAATAAGAGGCGAATTCAACGGTAGAAGAGAAAAGGGCCAAGATTAGTTAATTAGGGTTTGTAAAAAGAAAATGTAATATCGGACCACGGTCCGAAGACATGGGATATTCAGTGTTTTCTATGTATCATATGTATGTATTTACAAAAAAAAAAGTATAATATGTAGTATATCCGTTGTCTAGTACCCATAGTACAAGCCTAGTGCTTAGTTTGGGGCTAGATTGCGCTGTGTGTAACGTCGTGCAATATTATTATTTATTTACTTATTTTTTCTTACATTGGTGCGCGGTCGGCCAGCATTCGAAACCACGACCTTCGGAATGAAAGTCGCGGTATCTACCACTAGAAAAACACCACTATTTGTTAGTTATTTTTGATGGTTTACTAGATTTTTTTTAAGGAAAAGATAAGAATAAATAAGATGACACCTTATTGAACTAATAATGAATAACGATAGTAAAAATACAAATTAAACACATGACATCAATAAGAGACAAAAAATATAAGTTCCTAAACTAATTATAATTACGAAAAGCGATCTCTTCATCTCGTCATGTCTGTCTGTTCGGTCTGTATGTCCGCGGTTTAGCTTAGATACGCTTAGTACAGCTAAGAAGCTACATTTTTTTTAGTTAAAAGTTTAGTTTTAAACTTCGTCATTTGATTTATAATGCTCTAGGGTTATCTGGAACTAGAAATATATTTTTTTCATCATTCATCATCAAAAGTTCATTCGCCGCGAGGTTCGAACTCGCATCTCTGGGTCAGTCACTGGCATATTATAATAATAATAATAATAAGCATTTATTTCAGGCTAAAAAGGCCCATAAATACATACCTTATAGACTAACATACACATTTTATAATAATTGAAATGTGTTAATAAATAGCTTCAGACTATGTTAGTGGCACTTCCATAACACTACACTATACAGGCACTACACACACTACACTATTATAGGCACCCCAGCATCAACGAACTAGACAACGCAATTTCCCACCTCGAGCAATGAATGGAATAATATTATGTATGTTTCCCTGTCTACTATTTTCGACTTATAGGCTTATAGGCTTTTGAACGCATCTACCAGGAATCACTTTCCAGTGATTTACCTACCTGTGATGATTAACTTTACAGTTAATACATTCGCCAAGAGATGTCGCTCTTTTTTCAATTTAAACTTTCGTTATTTGATTTTTTAGTTTTGAAGATGTATTTTTCCTTATTTTATAGTTTAGTTTTAATTTTGACATTCCTAAAAATCCTACATTGAAGGACGCGTAATAAGTAATAATGATACTTGTGTTTAGCAACGAAAATAGCTTTATTCATTTTCAACAAACTAAATTGCATTTATGTTACTTGAAAATGTCAATATGTGTTAAAAAAATATCTTCTCACGCTCGCAAACGGTAACCTAACATAAGATTAAGAGTTCACACCCATTTGTGTCTCACACAGATATTAGCCATCGTTTTAACATCGCTCTGCTCCACTGTATAATTCCCACAAATGCACAACTTAACCACCATCTTGGCGTTTTAACCTACGTCTTGGCGTTTTAAAACCTAAGTCACACCATCAATGTCAAATGAACCAAGTGAGCGATAAAAGGAACACTTTGACGAACGTCTCTACGTCAAGAGGTGTTTAAAATTCACAACATGTGCATATAGATTAAGTATTAGAATAGGGTTTGTGTGTAGGGGAAAATAGTTGGTTAGGAAGGACTGAATGACCTAACAGAATGTTTCTTTGATGGTTTGATGACCCGCCTTCTTAACTCATCGTATTTCGAGCTGTAAAATGGGATTGAATCTGTTCAAACCACTGACCTCCATTACAATTGGACAGGACACAGCGCACTGAATTTTGTGCCTATTTCGATCTGCACCATGTTGTTTTCTATTGAAAGTGATGGTGACCGATTGAACTAATAGTTCCGGAGACACAAAGATCTAATGTCATTTTGTATTGTATAGCAATTCCAGCGTACTTGTATTGTTTCATTTCAGTGGTCAAAACTCGATTGGTTAAAAGTGCCTTTGCTGAAGTATTCGGAGTATGAAATATTAGAAGAAGAAGAATGTGTTTTAAAAGAGGATCAATGGTTAACAATGTAAACAATGTTACATCAATTTAATTACAATATTTATCAGGTTGAAGGAGTAGTAGGGGCTCAGACGTGCCCTGTATCGGAGGAACTAGTTTTTTTGGGATGGGAATAGAACATTCTGAATTACAGTCCGGTATTCGCCCAATGCGATAGATAGGTCGACCAATCTATATACAGGGTGAACCATTTAAATGGGCCTTCAGGGCGATATCCTAAACTATAAGAGGTAGCGAAAAATGCTGAAAGGAGTTGCGCCCCCGATTTTGACAAAAAAATAAAATGGCATTATTTCGATTTTTGAAAGATTCGAAAGGCAGGAATCGAACCTTGTCTTTTTGCAAAAAAATAAACAGCCTATATTATTGTACCGATCGATAGTGTTGCTAATAAAGATCAAATCCTGAAAACATACAACATATATATATTATAAACTTAACGCTGCTTACAGAGTTTTGATCCCGTCAGTCGGTAAATACTTGTATTTTGTCTTTAATTGTGTGCTTATCAATCATTATTTCTGAACAGCTCTAAATAATAAATATTTTTAACAAACAATTACTGCTAAAGTTTTTATCAAAGGTGAAAAACAACTTTCTATATGCAATAACCCTTAGTTACTAGCTAACAAACTGCGAAAGTGGGTTTAATGGGTCTTCAGAGATTTTATATTTAGCTCTAAGCAGATTTAACTTAATATACAGATAAGCTCAGCTTTAAGTTGTAATTAAAGTTTGCTTAATAAACTTTGAGCTTGGGAGATAATAATATACTTGTAAAAAACCTACACCTATGTAGGTATAGTGCGTTTCATTTTTAAATTCCTATGCCGTTTTGTTGGTAGCAAAACAAATAAGTGCTGCCTTAATGCTGCCCAACATAAACGGCATAGGAATTTAAAGCTCTATATACAACGCTCTGTTAAAATGCGAAGATCTGTAACTCAACGCTGTCAAAAAACAAGAAATTTCTATTCAATATAAATGACAATTGGGCCAAATTAGAAGACCCAATGGGAACCCTCCACATAAAGGGTCTCTGTACTTAAGTACCTACTTCAAAAAATGTGATTATAACTTACTTTCTCTTGAATTAGAACGAAAAGTATTTTATCCTAAATCATATAAAAAATATCCTTTAAGAAAGAACGAGTAAAAAAGATAAAAGGGGACGTGATATGGAATGAGGGTGAATCTTCAGAAAATTTCTTTGGTGCGGGTACAACGTTGTAAGGAAAATGATGTCATTGATTAAATAAATGTAGACGTTACACTAAAACACATAGACATAACGTAATAAGTATTTATCACTAGCGACATTGTGCGACAATGTGAATCAATTCACCATGCGACAATGTGAATCAATACACCATGCGACAATGTGTATCAATTCACTATGCGACAATGGAAACCGCATGATTAGTATGATCACAGCAAAAAAAAACTATGAGTTTTTTGTGTCTTCTTTTCATTGAAGGTCGCGTTCCGAAGACACTAAATTACAATATGAAATGTTATTGAATAAATGCATATGTTTTGTAGATATCTATTCTATTTATATATTTAAAAGAAAGTCGTGTTAGTTATACTATTTATAACTAAAGAACGGCTAAACCCATTTGGCTAAAAATTGGTGGGGCGGTAGCTTAAAACCAGGAGTAGGACATAGTATGGGATGTTTTTTGAGAGTAGTAGTAGTTTGAGTACTCTAAGTAGTAGGGTTAAGTAGTCGTAGGGTAGGGTAGTAGTAAGGTGCGTAGGGTAGGGTAGTAGTATAAGGTGGGGTAGGATAGTAGTAAGGTAGGGTTCTGGGTATTTTTATTCAACAGGCTGGATAACGTCTGCGGGTTAACTAGTTTGAAACAAATAAAGAAATACGATTTTTTTACTACGATCTACGTAACCCAGTCACTCGTACCTATGTTTATTGTTTCAAAGCTCTAAAAAAAAGTTGAAAGGATCATTTATCTTTTGCGGTCGGACCGCGGCTGTCATCAAAGTTTAAGGAAAACCTAATCAGGAAACCACTAATCTAGTGTCGTTTCTGTTTAACAGAACTATTCGTTGGGAACGGGAGTCGCAACAAAAACTGCTACATCCACAAGCGGATTATCAAACCGAAATGAGTCTCCTCGAGGTTTTTGTGATTGATAATGACAGTCTCTTTTTAATAACTTTCAGTTTGGATTTCATTTTTTATTTAAGGGCCCTATTCCGAAAAACTGAAAATCCATGTCGGGCGCATCGAAAATTGTTGATTATTTCATGACGGAATGTCGTAGAACTTTTTTTTGTGTACAGATTGTAGGCGACATTGTTTCCGATATTTTAGTGCAGTTTCCATACAAATATGTCTAAACGTATTGAAGCCTATCGACATTTATCAGATTTATCAGCCAAATCAGACATTTTTTGTCTAAAATTTGGATAGGCTTTGCACCAATAGGAGGTTCTTGTCTTAAAACTACACCAAAATATAGGAAACAATGTCACCTACAATCTGTGCACAAAAAAAAGTTCTACGACATTCCGTCATGAAATAATCAACAATTTTCGATGAGCCCGACAGGGATTTTCAGTTTCAAGGTCGTTGGCGTATATACTCCTCTTAAATTTTAATAGTATTAATCATTGCATTTTTATTATTTTGGCGTCGAATTTTCTTTTCCGGACTGATGATGACTGACCGGTGATTATCACAAAATAATCACGTTTGTTAAATAGCCTAAAAAAATGCCATTTTTCGTAGTTGCCAATTTGGCTTTGTTTTAATCGACTTTAAAAAAAGAGGAGATTCTCAATTTGTTGGGATAATTTATTTTCTTATTTTTTATTTATTTAGCGTAAGGTTTGAAAACCTATAGAAACATGTAGAGAGCCTACATTTGTAACTCTAAACTAGTCAATACTTTTATACTAATAATATAAAGAGGAAAGATGTGGTTTTTTGTGTGTGTGTGTGAACTACGGGACCGATTTCAAAAATTCTTTCACCAATAGAAAGCTACATTGCCCTCGAGTACTACTTTTGATCCCGACATTCCCACGGGACCGGGACTTACGCGGGTGAAATCTGTTATAAAAACAACAGTAATAAAGCTTTCCTAGCAAGCCTTTATTTTTTGAAAACAACCAATCACGCTAACCGATTTCCAATTTACATACACAAATAATTCGTTACCGAATAAACCGAACTCTCATATATTTTTGTCAAGAAAAACACAAGAATTTATGAAAATAGATTGAAAACGTGACTAGAGAGTGTAAGTATTGTTAGATTAAATATATGAAGTAGCTTCTTGTTATTATGTATTATATTATGTATACAGGTTGTTTCGATGAGGGGGTATTAAGCCGAAAGGGGGTTGTTCTAGAGGTTTAGGCGAACAACTTTTATTCTACGACTTTTCGAAATTCAAACTTTTTTTCAAAAATTTTAAAGTTTTATTAACAACAAAAACAGCTGTTTTTGTAAAAAAAAAGGCAATTAATGTTTAAATTGTAGTGATCCAAACTAAATAAACCTTAGGGCACCTTAAGGTCAATGACCTCAAACTCTAAAAAACAGCTGATTTTCATGCAAACTTTAAACTCAAAATTTTCGAAAACTAGTTCGAATTTCCAAAACTTGTAGAACAAAAGCTGTTCGCCTAGACCTCAAGAACAACCCCCTTTCGGCTTAATACCCCCTCTTCGGAGCACCGTGTATATAGTATCTGTATACAACGGGGCAATGCAGCCAGCATTCTGGGCACTTTTCCCTCCACCGAGACTTTAGCTGATTTAGATTTAGTTTAGTTTTTAGTTAGTTTTATTTTAATCTGTTTTAGTTTTAATTTAGTTTTTGTTGTTGTTGTTGTATTTAGTTTTTATTTTTATTTTATTTTGTTATTTAATGTGAATTTAATTTTTAGATTATTAATTTTATCATGTACTTGTGTCTGTTTAAATAAAATAGTATGTATTTAATAAATAAATTCTTAAGGATTTAGTTTTTAAAATCAATTATGTTTATAAGTTTTGGTTTCAATAACGGTATACCTGTATAATGTATAATTATATAGATAGGTGCCATGCCTAGCTTTATTATTATTATTATGCTATATGTCCTGGGCACTACAGCACAATAAATAGAACGAGTTGAAAGTTACTTGTGTCATTTTAAATCAAAGAAAAGGCCTATTTATTGTTATTGGTTATTTATTGTATATAATTTGTTGATGGACCAATGGGCACTTTTGACCGTAATGGAGTTAGTCAATATAATTGTTTCTTAACTTTAATTTTTGTATTGTGTAGTGTTTGTTATATTAATAAAGAGTACACGATTGAAACAACCACCTATAAATACGGCTTTACGCGAAAATGCCAATCCATTTACCAAAGTTACTAATTATTTATTGTTTGTTCAGTTTCAGCTCTCTACTATCAGTGGTTTAGGCTGTGCGTTGATCCATCAGTCAGAACAAAGCAATTGACTCCATTTTTGAATAAAAGGTACCTTGTACTTATCATACTTGACAACAATCCTGCCACAACACACATCTCAAGTTAGTCAAGGACTCTACTCGGCTAACCGCTGCCCCCATTATAAATTCGTAATTAGCTTACGTAAACATTTACTTCTAACAAGTTGTAAGCCCAAACACACTGCTCATTACAACAAATTGCTCCATTAACTACAACATTATCGCACTAATACTCTCTCTTGTTAGCTTCATCAGAAACTTAATTTTGTGCTTTGTGCTAAGTACCCGCCATTTTGTTAACTTAATACAATGATGAAATGTAGACTGAGGATAAATAGTTTCAATTTGTTAGGGAATGTAGACTTGAGACTTTGAGTGGGTCGAGATTGGCACACCGTGTGGTTGACTGAGAAAATGTTGGTTTTAATTTTAGAAAAACACCAATAGCAGTGAACACCATCTTTTACTGCTTGGTATATTTTCATTTTACTTGGAGTCATCATCATCACAGCCTCTGTCCAAGTAAAAGTACAGTTTAGCAGTGTACTCTGGACGTCTCCAGAGCTTATTATTCTGGATCAATTTTATTAGCCTCAAAGTCATTTTTGATAATTGACATATAGGTATGTCCCTCGGAGTTAACACCATCATCTAGTGAAAATGGTTACGAAAAAGACTCCGAGGTTCAGTCTTATGGGTGACTGTGTTAATGCGAATATAATTAAGCTAGAAAACATAATAAAAGAACCAGCCACGGCAATGGCAATGGCTGGAAACCTTCCGTCCATTTCACTTTGTTTCTAGCCATCCTACCAACCTTTGTGGAGAAATCCAAAACATACATAAGGTCAATTGACAACATCCGATTTGGTTCCAGAGTTCGCAGATATGGAAACTTTTTGGTTCGTCGCTAATAGATGCGATAGATAGATCACAGCGAGCGACACTGCGCCACAAACAACAGTTATTAGATCGTCTGAAGTGGATAATCATCGCAGATCTTCCTTTCAGAGGTAAACACCTCCACCAGTCAGCCCAGAGCTTCAGGCTTATTCTCCTGATATTGAACTTTAAATCGAGGGACTGAGATCTGTCCATAAATGTCAATACCAACAATATCCACGAGTCCGAAACTTGACGCGGTACCCAAATCAATTATCCTAACCGCTCGGAGTGTAAGGTTGATAACCGCTCACAACTGAGCAACTTTGATACGGGTTATCTTTGGGAGATTTATTGGATAATAATGTGTTTATCTTTTCGTCAAACCTGGGACATACCTAATGTTCTATAATATTAGATGACTTCAGTTGAAATTACTCAACCGATTGCGATACTACTTTCAAGCCTGAGATGTAGATAGATGAATGGTCAAACAGAGCTATCCACTGGATTCCTTAACACAGCCTCGTAATCGTTGAGGTAGACCCAGCTTTTTTCTCAATTTTGCCAGTGCTAGGGCAGTTGGGCATCATAGAGAAGAATCGAAAGTACAACAAGTGTTATGTAGGTAACTGTTGTTTATGTGAAAACTGTGATTTGACATATTTTTCTAAAAAAAATGTCAAATACAAGGAACCAGAACGTCACGTTATAGTCTGAAATTAAAAAAAAGTACTATACATGGCATATTATATGAAAACTAAGGTAAGGCTAAGCTAAGGTAAACTCTGTAAAGTTTTTTAGTAAATAAACTTTTTATTTATTTTATTTTTATTTAACTAGCTGACCCGGCAAACGTTGTTTTGCCTTATAAATTATAGATAGTAGCCGATTCTCAGACCTACTGAATGCGCATGTGGAGTTTGGTGGAGATCGGTGAAGCCGTTTCGGAGGAGTACGGTAACTAATATTGTGACATGGACATTTTATATATAAGATGCCTTATAAATTATAGACAGTAGCCGATTCTCAGACCTACTGAATACTAAAATAAAATTTCATAAAAATCGGTCAAGCCGTTTCGGAGGAGTACGGTAACTAACACTGTGACATGGAAATTTTATATATTAGACTAGCTGACCCGGCAAACGTTGTTTTGCCTTATAAATTATAGATAATTAAATTTTTCCTGAATTTTCTTTGCTATAAACCTCACGGAGCCCGAGACCTTTCCAACGAATGCAAAACCGTGGAAATCGGTTCGTGCGTTCTGGAGTTATAGCGTCAGGAAGGAAAACCCGACTTATTTTTATATAGTAGATTAAAGAAAGAAGAAGAAGATAAGTGTAAAATTACCCGCTCGCCTATTAAATAAACAGCCTAAAGGCTCAATCACAACTATCAGAAACCTCTCCTAAGAATTAAGATTAATTACTGTCGACTAGTTTGGAATAGGCGCTAGAAGTACCTTCGTTTTACGTCAAACTTACAATGGCTCTTTGTTCTGCCTTTATTGAGAGCCGTAAAAAGTTCAGTTTATTTTGGAATGATGAATTGTTTTTGATTAACATTTTCTTTGAATTTGACTTATCAAGCCTATAAATAAATAAACAAAGGTCATATCGGCGGTTATATTGCTTCGAACTTCGAACCCAAATTTAGATCAAAATAGAAGAAAAACTATTCGACAGAAACCCAACAGACCGACTGTGACAAGTCCCTGGCCCAAGCAAGCCAGTTCGCTAATGTTGTATTCGACTATTAAAAGCCAAAATCAGTGGATTTCGAAGTAAAATTTGTCGAATTATTGATCTTCGAAGGTTTGTATTGTCGAAGTTTGTACTGGGCCGAGCCGATAATGGGTGCCGTAGTTGGCAAATATAGAATGTACGAGTGACTCGAATAACTGGAGTCGATACCTCTCGAATAATACCGGTCAAGTCCGTTCAAAGTGGCATTTAGTCGTCGAAAACGATTGGAAATCATTTGAGTTATTTTGTCAAACTGAAACTTGTCGAAATATTTATCAACGAAGGTTTGTGTTGTCGAAGTATGCTTTGTCGGACTAAAACTTGTCGAAGTATTTACAGGCGAAACAATGATATATCGATTTTTATGTATTCGAAGTACCTAAGTGTCGTGTCGAAGTGACCAACTGTCGAAGTTCAGGAGTACATATACATACACTCCTGCCATTGGTTTACCAACTAAACCTCCGCGATGTCCAAAGACCAGTGTGAATTCCTCGCAGACTACATCCACCAATCCCATCCCGTAAGTCCTAGAATATCAGGTAATGGACTCTACATATAAACCTATCGGGTTAATAGGTGTTTTCAACATGAAAACTATTTCACGGAATATTTTTAAAGCCCTATTTACTTAGCCTCTGCAAAAAGCTGAAATAAAACTGGGCCGAGCCGATAATGGGTGCCGTAGTTGGCAAATATAGAATGTACGAGTGACTCGAATAACTGGAGTCGAGACCTCTCGAATAATACCGGTCAAGTCCGTTCAAAGTGGCATTTAGTCGTCGAAAACGATTGGAAATCATTTGAGTTATTTTGTACACATATTACAATGAGGGTACTTTTTAAGGTTCCGTACCCAAAAGGTAAAACGGGACCTTATTACTGAGACTCCGCTGTCTGTCTGTCCGTCTGGCGCCAGGCTGTATCTGATGAACCGTGATAGGTAGACAGTTGAAATTTTCATAAAAAAATAATAAAATCAAAATAAAACTAATATTTAATAATAGCTTTAATACAACAAACGCATTTTTTCAAAGTTAAACGCAACGTTTTAGCGCGATTCATGTTTACTACTGACGCCATTTAGTGATAAATTGGGGACAATGGTGAAGATCAAACATGCATCATCGTACTTAACCGTTATTGTTCCGTTAAATAGAAACAGTACCGTAATTCTATACCGGTACCATACCTCTACCGTTTTCTGCCCTTGGTACGTACGTACGAGAAAAGTGAATGCGGGGCGCTTGGTACGCTAAAAGACCTTGAATGCTTTGTTAGTACCTCTCGTTGTCCTGTAGAACCTTCATCATCCGAGCGATGTTCCCGGTTGCATCCCTCTCGAGAGCCCGGGGACCGCTTTCCTACTTTTACGCCTCCACTTCGCACGATCTTCGGTATCCCGCGTAGTGAGGCCATTAGCACGCATATCCGATCTTACGAAGCCAAGCCAGCACTTCTTGAGTCTTCCCAATCTGCCGCGGCCGGGCGGAGGCGCCATAGCAAGACATTTATTCCCCACGTAACTATCCGGTTTTCGTAAAACGTGACCGTACCTTAATACCGTAAAACCGATTGATCCCAGAATACTGGTTTCTTTCATTTTACATGACAGCTGTCAAACTGAAGACGTGCAAAATAAAAAACGAAACACAATCGAAATGGAAAAAGGCGATCTAAATGTAAACAAAACACAATCTAATCTAATACCTACTGTGGATGTTGGTACTTTACGTATGTGTTTACTGCTTTACTGACCTGGTTTAATAAAAACTGTTCAAACAGGTATTTGCAAAACAAACAGCAGTGAGTGAGAATTATGGTTAAAGAAGGAAATAAAACAAATTAACCTTCCTATAAAAATGTAAGTACTTTTTAGCCTTCGTATTGTAAACATTGAGATAATTTCAAGACATATGAAGGTCGAATGTAAAGGAATTATTTTGTACTGGACTCTTTTTGTGAAATTCATAATGATTGTGTATGTTTTATTTTTACTTTTTAATTTTCTTACCTCGAGGTTTCAACTGTATTACGATGGTCTTGGTCTTAACTGGAGCTACGGCAGGCGTCTCCCTCTATTTATAACCGTCATATACCGGCTATTGTTGAAACTTGTGGGTAGGTGGACTACCCTCGGGGTATCTCTACGGGATCGAATCAGAAATAAGGAGATACGTAGAAGAACTAGGGGCACCGACATAGCTAAACAGATTAGCTCTTTGAAGTGGCAGTGGGCAGGACATATAGCACGGAGAGCAGATGGTCGTTGGCGCCGAAAACTTCTCGAATGGAGACCGCGGATTGGAAAGCGACTTGATTAAAGCCGCGGGTTCACGGTCATCTGGAAATCTATGAGGGAGGCTTATGTCCAGCAGTGGACTTCTTACAGCTGAAATGATGATGATGATGAATGACGTTTGTATGGAAAAAGAGTAGGTAGACTGCCCTCTTAAGGAATAGAATTGAATTTTTAATACTGAAAGAATGAATCCCGTAACAAAACTAAGGAATCCCTAGACCACAATGTGACATATTGTTTACCATTCTAGTCACGCGCCATACTAACTTTCAACGGAGTGTCATCTTTGTTACAACGAAATAAATCTGGTATCGAATCACTGCTCTCATAGTGTTCATGTGTAGGTATCTACTAAGAAAGGATTCACACTTTTTAAACTTACACGATTTCCGTCCACCATTATTATTAGACACGGGTCTAGATCGCGTTATAGATCTTCTTTTTCTTCAGCAGCATGTGTTTGCCCACTGTCGGGCATATACCTCTCTGAGCTCTTTCCACAAAGCGTTATAGATAATCATTATTTTTAAATAACCTAGACGTTTCAGCAAACGGATCTCATCGAACGTGGTCCCGAGAAGACTGGAAAAGATTTTAAAAAAGGATTTTCAGAAATTTGCTCGAGATCGGGACTTACGCGGGACACAGCTAATATACCCGTACGACTACAATTTTCTCTTCTTATCCGAGCGATGTTTCCGGTTGCATCCGTCTCGGGAGCCTGGGCTCCGCTAAACTCTAAATTGTTTTTTTTTATTTGGGGTCCCCGCAGAGGTTAGTCATCATTGACCATTCCTTCTGCAAATTGATTTGGCAATTTTTTTACGGTCGACCGCCTGCCTTACACCAACTCTCCTAAGAACCAAGCAGTTTATCCGCCACCGCGCGTGTAGAACTCACGTTTTGCTAGTCTCCCTCAGATCCTTTAGTCGCCTTTTACGACACCCACGGGAAGAGATGATTTCATAATATTAGTACTTATTGATAAGCAGCGCGCGTTACCTCCCACTATGCAAAATTTCACGCTTAAGCTTTGGCCCATTGATGTACTGACCATGCAAGATGCTGCGGGTAACCCTATTCTATGCCGGGGATGCATTGCAAATGACGCAAACTATTCAGTGCTTACTTAATAACTTAGCCAAGTAAACGCTCGTTGAAAATTCATATTATGCTTTACAAAAACGAGATCATAACTTTAAAATACAATGCCTTAACCATAATAAAAACTTTGGATGTCTTAAACTTAGCTCAGGAAACAATAATACTAAGTCTAGAACGCTTTGCAGAACGGAAGGGATATATTTGTTGTTCTTTTTAAAAATGTCTGCTAGAGAAATACCTATCTCAGAATTTGTTTGTTAGTTTTTTTCTCTTTGTTAAGTTGTTGAACAGATAAATTGCTAAGAGCTGGTACTAAAATACATTTGGAAACACATTGCGCTCGTACGACACATTGTGTTGTATGTTTGTAATGAATAAACTCAGAAACTTCTGGACCGATTTCAAAAATTCTTTCACCAAAAGAAAGCTACATTTAGTTTGAGTAACATAGGCTACTTTTGTTCTCTATATTCCCACGGGATCGGGACTTACGCGGGTGAAACCGTGAGACGCAGCTATTTTTGAACATAATGCCATACGTTATAGGCAACCTGCCATTCTAACGGTAACCTGTGAATGAGATCAGACGTTACGCCCGCATCATTCACAAATCATGGCATCCCAGTTCGCGTCAGATTTTAGAAACTCTGGCAACAAATATGTACCTATAGTTACCGTAGAGTTCTATAATAATAATTAGTATTACAAGACAAAACAAGTGGTCTTCGAAACTACTACACAAGACAACACAAGTTGGCTTCGAAACTACTAGACTGGATTCAAAAATTCTTGCACCAATAGGTACATTATCGAGGAGTGACAAAGGCTGTTTTTGATCCCGATATTCCCACAGAATCGGGACTTACTCGGGTGAAACTGCGGGACCCAGTTATTAAAGAATAAAAAATCTAACTTCAAATTGTTTTGGTATGAATCGTAAAAGATAAAACAATAGGATGGTACCTAGTTACTATGCAATTCGAGATCATTTTAATTCAGATAGCTTGCAGGAAAACCATGAAATATTACTGTACACAACGAAGAACAATAGAAACCGAAACATTACCCTAGCACAGTATTACAACGCGTATTCAAAAGGCCCGAATTCATTGGTGAAAATACGAATATTTCATCTAAAAATACAGTGTAAAGTTCGAACCGAAATAGGGTGCATTTGGATTTCTTTTGTGGTGTAAAGATTTCGAAGTACTTTGTATTTGTACTCGGATGGATGTAAACGTGCCTTTTGTTTGTACTAACTAGGATGTCTCGGATTTACGTGTATTTTAGATGGACTTTTTTGTTCATTTGTTTCTTTATTATTTGGTCCTTTGAGGTATTGGTACAAGGTAGTGGTCAAACCAAACGCTCATATAACGCATGTAAAAATATAAAAAAATGTTCTAGAAGAACAAATCATGGCGTCATCCAAATCTATCCATGTCGCTTTTCGTGATAAAAGTTATATTTTTAAACAGTTTTGATCAAGAGCGTTGTAGATTGGGAGCCGATCGTTGGCAACCCTACCTCATCGAATACCAAGTGGGAACTGATATGGTAAGAAAGAAAGAACACTAAAAGTTATGCCTAAAAAACTCGGTCAGCCGCGATTCAGCCTGGGCCCGTCTTCAGTCAGCCCGTTTTTAAGGGAGCAATCGAGGGCTCCCTTAAGAGGAGTATATACGCCAACGACCTTGAAACTGAAAATCCCTGTCGGGCTCATCGAAAATTGTTGATTATTTCATGACGGAATGTCGTAGAACTTTTTTTTGTGCACAGATTGTAGGTGACATTGTTTCCTACATTTTGGTGTAGTTTTAAGACAAGAACCTCCTGTCGGTGCAAAGCCTATCCAAATTTTAGACAAAAAATGTCTGATTTGGCTAAAATGTCGATAGGCTTCAATACGTTTAGACATATTTGTATGGAAACTGCACTAAAATATCGGAAACAATGTCGCCTACAATCTGTACACAAGAAAAAGTTCTACGACATTCCGTCATGAAATAATCAACAATTTTCGATGCGCCCGACATGGATTTTCAGTTTTTCAGAATAGGGCCCTTAAAAACGGGCTGACTGAAGACGGGTACTGGATGAGGTAGGGTTGCCAACAATCGGCTCCCAATCTATTAGTAAAAACAGTGTGAAGTTCGAATTTGTATTCCTCTTGTGGTGTAAAGATTTGGAGTACTTTGTACTCAGATGTAAACGTGGCTTTTGTTTGTACTAACTGGGATGTCTCGGGTTTACGAGTTGCGTATTTTAGATGGACTATTCTTTGGCTCTTTGAGATGTTGGTTCAAGGAAGCGTGTCTGAAAAACTTTGTAAGAAAAATAGAAGGTGTAAGTAAAATATTTTAGCAAAGCTATTGTGGAAGATACGTGTGATTGACTGTGGCAGAATTTACTTGCAAAAACCTGTAGTTTTTCGTATTGGGGTATTGGCGTTTTTTCAGAGTTTTAGCTGTAGGTAGCTACCACCTACCACGCTGATAGGTTCATATTAAGGTAGGTATGTAGATATATAGTAATCGGCTTAGTAGTAAGTGGCTTAAAATCAGATGGCGGCAGCGGTCGCCAAAGCGTCTAATACTATAAATAAAAAAGGTTAATCAATGTAATCATGTTCTAACATTAACCTTACCTAGGCGAGGTGCTCCGTATATTTTTTTCGAAGTTCGAGTAAAACGCGGGTTAATGATGAAAATAGTAGGTGAATTGTCCGGTATTTCAATCAACCTTAGGTGAATTTAATGTAATTCAATAAACCGTAGGTGAGTCGTCCATTAGGTATTTCATCCATTAGTTAAATCAAATTTATGTGAAAAGACCTATAGTTGTTTAAAACTGTGGGTGAATCCACCGTAGTTATATTGAAAGTAGTTAAAATAAAAATAGTTATTCTGATACGTAACCGTCATTCTGCTAGAAATATTTTACATTAAAAATCCTTCCTCGATGGGGTTAGAACCCGTGCCCCTCAGTCGCCGGGCGAGTGCGCTGATCATTACGTCATTCGGAAACCATTGTGCTGACCAAAGACAATAGAACTATTGGACTACTTATAAGGTTATACCCCCGCACGAAAATGGGTGTAGAATAGAAACGAATAGAATAGAAAATATTTATGGTTCGTCGTATGTAGTAACCGAAGGTACCGCATCACTATTTCACGGTCTAAACATAGTTAGGAAACGCATCGGCCAATCACTAAGTTTGATTATTACCCCCTGTCCGAAATGGTGAGTTGTGTTTCGTAGAAAATTTCGCGGTCACAATTGGTTCTATTGTCTTTGGTGTTGACCTATACGCCACGGGTACTGAACTGAAACTATACAAGGACGCTGGAATTGGTATACCATACAAAACGACATTAGATCTTTGTGACGATTTGATTTGCGCCATGTTCCGCTGGCCGTCCGTGGAACTAATAGTTCCGTGGACGGTCACCATCACTTTCAATAGAAAATGCGCGACAACAGCGCAACATGGCGCATATCAAATAGGCACAAAATTCATTACACTATGACCTGTCCAGCGACTTGTACCATGGAGGTCAGTGGCCACGGGGGACGATTTTGAACCTTGCCACGGATGGATTTTTCATAATGCATTTCTCCTTGTAAAATATTTCAACATGTTACTCTGCCAAAGAACTTGCGCACATCAATACGTGACGCAGTACTCGTATCTCTCGATGATTCATTTCAATTTAGCAACAACTATTGTACCTACTGACTTTTGTCAATTAACTCATTGACAGTATCTTTGTGATCGTCGGAGTGTGAAGGTGTTAGAAATGGAAAGTAGCATATTGTTTACGTTTACGTTTTTGTTTGTATTTGCCGCAATTCGAGGAAATTATGATGATGATTGTAAGTTAAAATCAGTTTTGTATGTAGCCTAACTATTGGTATAGAAATTTTTGACTTTTTTGGCTAAATTCAACACCATTATAGACTTGTTAAACAAATTAGGGATTTTACCGTAAATTTAAAGTGTTTTTGATTTCGATTTAATTATGCAGCCTCTGTGGCGAAGCCCCGGCTGCAATACAGAAGTTTAGGGGTTTGCTTTTCGTCGGTTTAAATTGGTTCTGTACCTGCTGTGTGAATGTTACCTTCAGTAGCGACGGATCCGTTAAAAACTTGGGAAGTGCAAGGCGAAGTCGGCAACAGAAATATTACATCTGCGAAATGTTAACTGTAGCTGTGACAGACAGACAAACGGATGGACAGTAAAGTCTTAGTAAAAGGGCCCAAAGGGCAAAGGGTTTTTGCCCTTTGGGTACGGAACCCTAAAAATGATCCTGTAAAAAACCTACGTTCTGCGTCGCGTAGGTACACATGCATTATTGTTAAGTTGATTATTTTTCCATTAAAATTATTTTACATTACGTAGTTGTACATATACCTAACAAACATTAAACCTTGAATTTAATTAAAACATTATGCATGGACGTTAATCATTAAAGATCACATAAGATAAAACCGGTAGGTATTTTAATAGGTATATTAGTTTAGTGTAGTACTGTATTCTCCGTAAGAGTGATGTTAATGGTGCACATTACTTTTTTGAGGCCGAGGTTGAACGCAAGACGTTCGCAGTTGCAATTACTTGTGATTAAATAACCATGTTTGAATTTCTTTTTTATACATCTTGATATAGCCAGTAATTGCAAGTGGCTTGTTCAGAGTGTCGTAAACCAGCCAGTTGCAATTATTCTATAGATCCGTAGACAGAAATTAAATCATTGTAAATACCCCGTTTTTTCGTATATCGGTATAACGGGGCAATTTGCGATTTTAGCGATATTGATAGCAAATTAGGGACTGATCATCCTGAAATTTAGAAAACTGCTATATTTAATTACCGAGCGACTCCTGCGAATATTAAAGTTGGGGAATTCCTTGGTCTTCCAAAATATCGCTTAAAACCCCAATAGCCCCGTTTAACGGTATACAAAAATTTTATCGAAACTTTCTATCTTAGTTTGCAGGTTAGACTCTATCAAACAAGAGGAGCCTTGTAACCAATATGGTGGTTTATGTGTGGTAGCTGCCGATTGCCCTGAAGGTCGCCTTTCTGATAAACGTGGATTATGCCCTGGACAGCAGAAAGAAGGTGTTGAATGTTGTCATGGAGGTAAATTTTTAATTAATTTTGGATTTCTGAAGCAGTTTTTTAGGTTCCCATATCCAAAGGATAAAAGCGGGACCCTATTACTGAGACTTCGCTATCTGTCCGCCTGTAACCAGGCTGTATTTCATAAACTGTGATAGCTGGACAGTTGAAATTTTCACAGAAAATTTATTTCGGTAGCCGCTTTGATAACCAATAGCTAAAAAGAAAATAAAACAAGCATTTAAGGGCACGCATATAACAAACGTGGTTCTTCACGGTTAGGTATACGCAACGTAAGCGCGATTTATTTTTACCACAAGTCTAGTGAAAAACTGGCGTCAAAGATAAATACAAACGCAAAATGTATCTCGCTGTAGTGCCCGGGTCATTGTTTGGTGGAGTAGGCTTGCCCAGCACCTATACCACCCTCCCAGCCTAGTCACCGATACCCAGAGGAAAGAACAGGTCAATACGTCTAGAGCTAACTAAGCCGTGGGTTTTCTCACGATGTTTTACTTCACCGTTAATACCGCACATAACCGGTGCGTGGAGGGTCAGAAATCATACGCATCACCTTCGAACAATAGACACTAGACTACTTCTATCTTGTTGTGATTATTGTGAAGAACTCAACGAATACATCATATTTTATTTATTTTCAATGTTTTCAGTATCAATAAGAGAAACAAGATGCAAGAAACGCGGTGGGGAATGCGTCTCGCCCTCAGAATGGAACTGTACCGGAAACTTTCGTTACGACACCCCTAGCGATTGTGAAGAGGATCAGAGATGCTGTTTTTATACTAGAAAATAAATCTAATCTACTATATAAAAATAAGTCGGGTTTTCCTTCCTGACGCTATAACTCCAGAACGCACGAACCGATTTCCACGGTTTTGCATTCGTTGGAAAGGTCTCGGGCTCCGTGAGGTTTATAGCAAAGAAAATTCAGGAAAAATTTAATTATCTATAATTTATAAGGCAAAACAACGTTTGCCGGGTCAGCTAGTATTAAATATTTTTACTGCTAATTATGCTGTTTTTTTTGGATAGTTTTAACAGCCGCTGTTAAGAGGACAGTCTACCTACTCTTTCTCCTTACAAACGCAGTCGACTATTTCCTCCCTGGATAAAGACATTAGATCAAATATGTTTATGCCATAATACCTGTATCTGCCAAGACAATCCCATATTAGTCTCCACTTGGTACTCGATGAGGTATGGTTGCCAACTATAGGCTTTTAATCTATAAAATATCACCATGCCCATAATATATTGTCGTTTTTAGGGTTCCGTAGCCAAATGGCAAAAAACGGAACCCTTATAGATTCGTCATGTCTGTCTGTCTGTCTGTCCGTCCGTCCGTATGTCACAGCCACTTTTTTCCGAAACTGTAAGAGCTATAGTGTTGAAACTTGGTAAGTAGATGTATTCGGTGTTTTTTTTTCATTTTGTAACTAGAATAGAAATAGATAAAATTTTGAAAAAAATGAAAAATTTATAAAACAAAACGTAGGGTCTTGGGTAATATACGACTTATGGCATAAAAATATTTTTTCTAATGTCTTTATCCAGGGAGGAAACAGTCTACAACGTTTGTAAAGTTTGTATGGAGAAAAGAGTAGGTAGACTGTCCCTTTAATAAGCCATGGAAAACGGACCTTTTTTGAGAATAGCCTAGCCTTAATCCTCAATATATTATTATTATGTTGCGGCTACATAGTGCAACCGCAACGCTGCTTGTCTTCCGGGAAAATCCTTCCGGCGTTTTGAGCCAAAAATGGAAGAAAGGAAAAGCACCAGGATCTAATTGTAAAAGCAATTTACGAATTCTAACGAGATAAGCTAATTTAAATCTCATAACGTTGTCATTAAAACCCAATTTTAATTACTCTCTAATTAAGGAGATTCAATTAGGATTATTACAAAGGACTTCTTAATGAAGTGCTTGCCAAACGTTAAGGAAACGAAAGGCTGTATAAATGTATAAATATTTAGTTAAGACACGAAAGGGTATTGGGAGCACAGTGCCAAGGTCTATTTTACCCAACTTCAGTGAAGCCAAAAGGAACGGTTATGTTTTTGTCACTCTATATATAGAGTTTTGTGGAGGGATTTGTCGGTACGCCACATCGAGCCACTAACGATTCCAGAGCTGGCTTTTCTGTCACTGAAATGGCGTGTTTCTTGAGTTTTTTAGAGACCGGTAAGTTCATAAGACTTACCGGTCTCTGAAATAGTTCTGAAAGGTCTTATGAAATAGTTTCAAGACTTTTTATATCTATAGATTTTTAAGTTAACTCGAGGTTGAGAACTTAATTAGTTACATTTCTTGGATGGGTAACCGAACCAAAAAATGACTGTCAAGTTACCCATCTTAATTATGATCTTAGTAGGTACTATTCTATACTATGGGTATATGCCTGAAAATAAAGATATTTTATTTATTTATTTCCCTTCCATTATTTTTTGTTTAGCTTTCTACTGTTATAGGTAATATTATGTTGTGTTTGCTTATTACTTATGTGTTAATTTAGGTACTCTGTAAGTTGTGTGCTTGTCTTAATAAACATGTTTTCTTTCTTTCTATACTACCCTTACTACTTTACAAGTTCGTTGGAGGAAGCTAGACCACGATTAATATTTACATATTAGGAATTCTACTTAAATGTAACCCTCGCTAAACCGTCTTTGGGTATCTGAATATCTTCATTTGATACTGACTAGGTACTTAGCGTAGAAATATCAAACATATTTTTCGTTCCACATAAATAAAGCTAAGCTTGTACTTAATAAGTTTTCCCATCCCATAATCTCGTCCTACAAGAAAATCCGAGAATAATCCTTCGTTATTTCTAGACTTAATATGTGTAATACCAAACCGGCAGACTGTTAATATTACAGAAAATAATACCTTTTTCATCTATACTGCTTTCGCACTGACGACGGATTGACGCAAACTTTCGGTTGGCAGCCGCTACACCGACGACAGAGCGTTGTATTTACCTACGATAAGTTGAAAAATTTTGACGTGAAAGGGGAAAGTTCGCGCAGTATATTTTACACGCGACTTCTATGAATAATAGACTTCTGCGCATCCACCATTTTTTTAAATTGTTTTGAACGGATCTGAACTCAAAGCATAACAAAGCAAAATTGTCGAGAACAATATTTTTTTATTCTTTTGTCCCGATCAGGAATTTGCTGATGAATCACACGTAGATTATATTTCTGTTTCGTTTATCTTTTATTTCTTTTTCGATTACCCTAATATCCTTAGTTGTTTTGTACACGCAATAGATGAGCATTCGACCATTGTCTCATCTGATATAAGTGATTATTATGGTCTAAGATGTCACACGCTCATCTAAAAGTAGGAAGGAAGGCTTCGACCCACATTTTTAGTGGCTGCACCGGTCACGCAGGTAGGTACAGTTTGTTCATTTTGACTGACTGACCATGCTGAATTAAGTTACTGGATGTCTAGAGAAGTCTTTGAAAATAGTAAGGAGACATATTTTTGAACCACTGCGTACTGGAATGAAATTCGTATGCGTAAGTTCAAATTCCGCATGCTTGCCTCTCACTCGTTGTGTATGTGCCTGAGCGAGACTGTGATCTATTAATTAGGATTTCGCATTCGAAAGACGCATGACGGTTTTGTGACTGTCAAAAAATACCACTCCTGGCTAACCGGAAGCGGTCGGAAAAAAGAAATTTCAAAATCGTGCGTTGTAAACACACCAGTGTGAAAGCAACCTCAAGATATTCCATATTATTTCATAACCGAACCGTCCTTAATAAGGGCAGTAGGCACATACCTACCTACATTACCTATTGGCATGACAAATAGATATTAACTAGCTGTGCTCCGTAAGTTTTGGTTGGAGAGAGAACTGGGGTCTCAAGCTAACCAATGGGGTTAGTTAATCGAAAATTCTCTCATGACATGATTCGAACGTGTGCCCCTCGCTTGTCGGGCGAGTGCGCTACCACTGCGCCACCGGAAATATATTTCTAGTACTTATATTAAATCTATATTGTGGACAATTTGTTTTCAACGCTAGAAACGGCATACGGAAATGACATTTTTGTGAATTCAAATAGGTCTGCCAAAAATCTGTTTATTTATATACTTTAATTTTTAAAAGAATTAATATAGCTAGGTATCTACATTATTAGGTAGGTATATAATATCCTGACAAACTTATACAATATCAACTCAGAGCCCAAACTGCTGGTCCTGATATGCCCACGGGATCGGGACTTAAGAGGAGTATCAATGTCAACGACCTTGAAACTGAAAATCCCTGTCGGGCTCATCGAAAATTGTTGATTATTTCATGACGGAATGTCGTAGAACTTTTTTTTGTGCACAGATTGTAGGTGACATTATTTCCTACATTTTGGTGTAGTTTTAAGACAAGAACCTCCTATTGGCAAAGCCTATCCAAATTTTAGACAAAAAATGTCTGATTTGGCTAAAATGTCGATAGGCTTCAATACGTTTCGACATATTTGTATGGACTGCACTAAAATATCGGAAACAATGTCGCCTACAATCTGTACACAAAAAAAAGTTCGTCATGAAATAATCAACAATTTTCGATGCGCCCGACATGGATTTTCAGTTTTTCAGAATAGGGCCCTTAAGCGGATGAAACCGCGGGACTCTGCATGCTAGTAATTTATAAAGTGAAACCATTACATATTAAAAAAGGTTCTAAAAATACAGATAAGTAGGTACCTACTGAATTTAAAATTCCTGTCTGAAATAACAACCACTGTAAAGTGGGGAAAGGATTAAGGCTCTCATTTTAGGGCTAACTCAGACGGGAAACTATACGATCGGGTTATATACGTAAGTTTAGTCTTATGTAGGTACCGTGATACTGATATTAAAATCATTTAGAAGCTTACCATGGGGCTAGATGGCGCTGTGGGATGTCCACAGATTTTTTTATTAAACATAGATTTTATCGCGGGCTTTCAGCGCGGCGACCGAATAAGAAATTTCGTAACGAAAAAAAACCTAACACTACTCCACCTACCATGTAGCCTAAGAAAAAAAATTGCTATGGAATAGCTTTACCGCGGGAGTCCCCGAGTGCCACACGTTTTTATTTATTTAACTGAGTATTGACTTAAGTGTGTAGTAAACACTTAAAGATATATTGTTTAGAGCTATTTAATTGTTTAAATAGCCCTTAAATTTTGAGTAACGTTCTGAAACGTTACTCAAACCGACCGACCGACCGATTACGGCCGATTTCTGAGAAATTTGCCGTAAGGATTATGAACTAAGCCTCAAAAACTTTATACAACTGTAAAAAAATCTATTAGGCAACAAAAGTTTCTAGTCTGCGAGATGCTTAGTGTTTTTTGTGGAAAACTTTAATTAAAATTATATCAGACGTTCTCAGTTATTATACTGTTAAATTAGTTTCTTAGAACTAGCGAAGTTTCAACTGTATTAACTTTAAAAAATCACTGGTATTTTTGTTACATAATTTTCTAAAATTTATATTCTACTATCTATTAACTTACCCTTCTGTGCATAAACTTTATATTTTAAAATTATTTAGTGAAAATATGTTTTAAGCAGATCTGCAATATTAGAAATATGTTCTAAGCAGCCATAGTTACTTTGAATGTGTCCAAAACAAAATATATTCAATTCTCTATCCAAAATCGCAAATCAGATTTACAAAATAAGTTCAATCTTATTTCACACAACCCATTGTGTCCTAAATCCACAAATTGTTCTTGCCCTATTTTGGATAGAGTAGATAGCATTAAATACCTGGGCATCCAAATTGACAATACATTAAGTTTCAAATTTCACATCAATATGCTTGCATCACGTATCCGTAAAATGATTTATATTTTCAGAAACCTTCGGTATATTGCCAACCAACATATTCTTAGATTAGTTTACTTCGCACTAGTTCAAAGCCTAATTACTTACTGCATAACCTCTTGGGGGGGGCTCCTAAAACAGCATTGCTCAAATTAGAAAGAGCACAAAGAGCCGTCCTCAAAGTGAGCCACCGATTGCCCTACCGTTTTCCTACAGACGAGTTGTATAGACGGACCAAGCTTCTAACAGTACGACAGCTATTTATATTACATATAGTTGTCCGAAAACATACTGTTATCGATTTCGATCGTGATAAACTTCAAAATGCTAGACGAAACAACACCGTCTGTAAACCAGTTTTTTTCAAGACGAAATTTGCCCACAGATTTTATTGTCATCTTGGTGATTTCTTATATAACAAAATAAACCAATTAATTAATATTTACCCACTTACAAGAAAAAAATTGAAAATCGTAGCAGGTGACTGGTTGCAAAAACGTAATTATGATGACACAGAGGAACTTTTGTTGGTTGTGGTCTAATTGTGGGAAACTTCTCCGATTAACATTTTCAACTTACGCACATTCACTCGCGTCACATCACTTCTTTCCCTCACACAATTTTCAATTTTTTCCACTCATTTAATAAGATTTACTTCTCCTATAGGCACACTTATCACACGTTCAAATTTCTTTAAATTGAAATGATGACTAATTTTAAAAAAATATAATTTAAAAATAAATTTATCACATTAAGCACTAAGCTCGATCCGATGGTGGAGGCCTGGAGACCTGTAAAACGGGTTATCTAAACCTATGTTCGGGCTCCAGTCTCCACAATTTCTTTTCTTGTATAACATTTTATATTAATGTACCTTATACTCATGTGTTGTAATTGTGGAGATAATAAACGTGTTATTTATTTATTTATTATTATTTATGTATAGTTTGCAAAATGGTTTGAGCAGACATTGTCCCCTAATTGGAATAACATACATGGATCTCACAACTTTTTACGGTAGAAGAACTGAGTTGCGAGACTTGATTTTTTTACAAGTATGTTTTTGATGGAATAAAATTGGTGATTAGGCTTAGGATCTTAGCCAGCGATTGTCATTTAATTTTTACGATAGACGGAAAAATGTTTTCAGCACTGTAGCGGCTTATTTAAAGGAACATGTAACAAGTTTGTCACATCACCTCTAGTACATTTTACTAGTAAGTAAATAATATCTACAACCTACATTAAATATAACATCAAAAGGATCTTTTTTTTTCAAAGATTGTTTTGTTCGCAACAAAGAAAATCCGATTGGATAAAATTCTTTCAACTTTCAAATCGATTTGGTGTGACTCAATATAAGTTTTAAGCTGCTTCTTTTGTTAGTTTAACAGTCGATTTACTGGTGTAACTTACCTATACTGATTTCTAACTTTTAACACACTTTGTAAAGAGTACAAAGGTATGTCTGTCTGCCTTTGTTAATCGGCAAACGCTTACAAACTCTTCTATGCGCCATTATCAACTTTTCTATGTGAAAAATTACTACTTTATATTACTTTTGATAACGTCTATTACTTTTAATTTGTTTTTAGGGTTCCGTACCCATAAACAGATTAAAAGAAATAGGCTAAAAACGGTTGAATTTTTAACAGCGGCTTAAATGGTTATAGCGGCTGTACAGAAACACATCATGTATTTCTGTACAGCCGCTATAACAACAAATATTAAAAACATATATTTTATTGGGGCCCCCAATGGAATGCAACTAGTTTATATCTACATCTTCACTAATATTACAAAGAGGAAAGATTTGTATTGGTGTGTGTGTGTGTGTAGGTGTGTCTGTATGTCTGTATTCATATAAACTCAAAAACTACTGGACCGATTTCAAAAATTCTTTCACCGGTAGAAAACTTCATTATTGAGGAGTAACATAGACTACTTTTGATCTCAATATTCCCACGAAATCGGGACTTACGCGGACGAAACAAGTAATAAATAGACTGAACAGTTCTCTATTTAACAAGTAGGTAGAAAACAAAACCTACTCGCATAACATTACTTCTAACTCACAAACAAACATTGTTCCAGGAACATAGATTAGCACAACAATACAGCAGTCCGAGCATAGTTACGGGAAGGAGAGCCCGGCTGCAGTAATTGATCGATGAGTCCAACCTTTGCACTGGACGTGGACTTATTCCAGATAATTTGGATAAAATAAATACAATTTTTCATTTTGTTAACTTTATATTTCCCGGGTGATTTTAAGCTATTGCACAGCTTTTATCGCGGGCTTTGAACGCGGCGACCGAATCAAAAAATTCCGTAACGAAAATAAAATCTAACACCCCCACTCCGCCTACCATGGTAAAAATAAATAAAGAATTATAATTGCATAAGTTAGATTTTTCTTCTGTTTTCGCGATGTTGTATTGAAATTAAAGACATTTTTCGGTTTGAATCGCGTGGTGTTTAAGCATAAGTTGATAAAAAATGCTATGCGATAGCTTTACCGCGGCAGTCCCCGAGTGACAGACGTCTTTAACTTTTTAATTTTCTTACCTCGACGTTTCGACCATGTTACAACGGTCTTGGTAGCGAGGGGACTGGAGCTGCGGCGGGCGTCGTCCTTTATTTAGCCGTGGTGTACCGGATATACCTACCTACTACAAATAATACTTTTTTTTTGTAAATACATGCCTACACAATATGATACATAGAAAACACCTAGACCAGAAACAAATATTTATTTTTAAGCATAAATATCTGCACCCGGCGGGAATCGATCCAGCAACCTTCTGCATTGCAGTCGGGCTTTTGCACGACGCACCACAAAAGTCGTCAGAGGTGAACATTATTTATTTATTTAGCACACAGAACAGATAATGACTGATAATTAAGAGGATTAACAGATAATTAAGAGGAAATCCATAAAACCTATATCTGTCATGACAATGCATCTACCTTTTTATATTTTTTTTATTTTCTAATTAAAATAATAATACAAAAAACACAAAAATAATAAAATGAAAAAAACACAAAAACACAAAAATAATAAAATGAAAAAAACACAAAAACACAAAAATAATAAAATGAAAAAATAAAAGGGTAGATGCAAAGTCATGACAGATATAATTTTATGGCATAAACATATTTGCTCTAATGTCTTTATCCAGGGAGGAAAATTAAAACTACGTTTGTATGGAGAAAGAGAATGGAGACTATCCTCTTAAATATGTATGCCTAAAAGCAATAAGTTATTATAACGACCTCATCTTGAAATCGTCCGTGGCTCCAGAGTAATACTTAAAGATTTCTCGAACAGTTGGCGTACGAACGAGATGTATTGAACCCACTTCGACAAGATTAAAAATTATTTTCTTTTTACACAACTTGGCGTTCCGAATCCTGTCTTATAATCACAAAATGGATTTATCCACTTTGCAACTATGATTCCTTGGTTCGTTTTGATTTCGTTTATGTACAAAGTACCTACTTAAGAGGACAGTCTCCATACAAACGTACTCGACTGTTTTCTCCCTGGATTAGAGCATCATTAGCGCAAATATGTTTGTGCCATAAACCTATATCTCCCATGACTATACGTTTTGTTTTTCTTTTTCATTTTCTCATTAAAATAGAAATAAAATACAGAAAAATTGAAAACTGAAAAAATCAGAGGAATGGTCATCCATTCTTTAGTCATGGCTGATATAGGACTTTATGGCATATTTTTTTCTAATATCTTTATCCAGTTAGGAAACAGTTGACTATACGTTTGTAAAGTTTGTATAAAAAAGAGTAGGTAGACTGTTCCCTTAAAATGTAACATTTAAGTCCACGACCTATAGCGACTCGTTTTCGCACCTTAAGTCTTCAAAATAAGTACTTTGATTTTTGGAGCCTTCCGTAACAATATGTTCCAAACGCCCCAAAAATCAATATTTCCCAAACGCTCCAAAACTATTTCCATTTAAGTCCACGACCTATAGCGACTCGTTTCCGCACCTTAAGTCTTCAAAATAAGTACTTTGATTTTTTAAGCCTTCCGTAACAATATGTCCCAAACGCCCCAAAAATCAATATTTCCCAAACGCTCCAAAACTATTTCCATTTAAGTCCACGACCTATAGCGACTCGTTTCCGCACCTTAAGACTTCAAAATAAGTACTTTGATTTTTGAAGCCTTCCGTAAACAATATGTCCCAAACGCTCCAAAAATCAATATTTCCCATACACTTCAAAACTATTTTCATTTAAGTCCACGACCTATAGCGACTCGTTTCTGCACCTTAACTCTTTAAAAAAACATTTGTAAGCCTTTGTCGCTAAAGCGGTCAGTCTGTCTGTCACCTTTGGAGTCTTAGTAAAAGGGTTCCTTATTAACACTTTGGGTACGGAACCCATAAAAAAGGAATCATCGAAACCGGTTCATAAACAACAAAGTCCGCGAACAGACATAAAAAAATACATAGGTAGGTACGGTTCAATTGAGAACATTTTTATTTTTTGAAGTCGGTTAGAAAAGTAGTATCCTTATTATCATTTGTTATTCAAATCAAAGCAAAAGTATCAAGTTTCCAGTAATTACTCTCTGATCAACAGATTCTATTGGCATCTATCTGGACTCTTAGATTAAAACAAAAAAGTAAAGATACGGTACCTAGTCTCGGAAAATGAGACGATAAAACTTCATCTAGCTGACGCACTAGCCTCAGTTGTATGTCGAACCGTTGCTGCGTGAGCACATGCTGTCACACTGCGATTATTCTTCTGCTTTTTTACAAAGCCTGAATCATTCTTAAAGAAAAATGTTTTTAAAACAATTATTTTATGAAAATGCATGTAGGTTTCTAACTCATTTTTCGAATACGCAATGTTAGGATATACCGTATCTACTATTTTTGTTTTCATCTAAGTCTGGACTGAAGAAATTGCGGCGCGTTCGTCCTTTGAGAAATCTCTTCAGTTATAAAAGTGTAAAAGGTAGTTATGAAAACTTGGAGATATTTAATTTAAAATTGAAATGCATATTTTCCTTTTAGATCTGTTCGTTGATTCGCTTTAGTGCATTTACTGTGATATAACGACTAGTTTTGCCTAATTGGTATTTATTTCATTCTATGTTTTACGCTACAGCTATTTCAGGAGATAAATAAAATTACACTCAATAATGGTAGTCATAGCGTTTAAGCGGTGACGCGTCCAAATTGCGTCTCAGGTTATCAGGTACTATTGCACGTAATGCTCAGTTTATGGGGATGTGGGTAGATAGGTTACAAATCAATCGGCAAGAAAATAAACTACCCAACTTTTGCATTTAATAAGTTTTCTTTAAAAACGAAATAGATTGGGAGCCGATAGCTGGCAACTCTACCTAATCGAGTAGGTACCAATTGGAGACGTGGAAAAACACTAAAAGTTATGCTTAAAAAACTCGGTCAGCCTCGAGTCAGCCTGGGCCCGTCTTGAATCAGCTCGTTTTTAGGGGAGCAATCGAGGGGTCAACCCAACCTCATCGAGTACCAAGTTTTTAAAAGCTACCATCACAGATCTAACTAGTGTTAGTAGGGTCTAAAATGCTACAACGTACCATTTATCAGAATCTACCGTCGTTATACATAAAACCTAAACAAAACTCCACCGGAACACCTACAAGTTAACTTCCTCGGCCCCTGACTACGGAAATATCATACATCGTTGCATTAAAACTTCCCACGAGTAGCTCCGGCTTCTTCCGACTTTCCTTAATACTCTAGAGACACTTCGGAGGACAGATTAAGTAATAAGTACTTTAGGTATTAAAGGAGATGCTATTAAGTGTTTAGCGACCTAAGTTTAGAGCTAATTTTGGGAATGTGAGTTTGGGAAATTTGCGTAAGTACGCGTCTATGTTGTAATAGGTTATGGTCTATCTGTAAAGTTTGAAATTTTCGTGTTGATTTTAATCAACTTATACATAGAAATCATTTTTCTATTGTTTTTGCGGTGATGCATTGAAATTAAACTAATTTTTCCGGTTTTACTTGCGTTACTCTTATTAAAATTAATATTACTTGCACTTTATCGAAGCTCTACGTTTCGAGATATTACTACTTTTACTGTGTGTTTCTGTAACTAGCCCTATAACTGGGCCTTTTTGCGTGACTTTAAGCCGTAGGTTTCCTCACGATGTTTTCCTTCATGTAAGAGCGATGTTAATAGCGCACTTTTTTTTTTCTTAAAGAAAAAGACATTGGTCGGCCAGGATTCGAAACCACGACCTTAGCAATGAAATTTGCGCTATCTACCACTAGACCAACATCGCTCTCACGTCAACCTCTCACTTTCGAGGTATTTCCGTTGGTACAAGAGAACTGATTTTTGAAAAACAATTTTCCTATTAATTTGGACAAGCATACGCGGTGAAATCTGAGTGTGACATAATAAAGCCGACAAAGGCAAATGATAATGCATCAAGAAGGAATAGTGCTTGCGTTGCGTATTGCGTATGCTTATGCATCACACATGCCCATTTAACACCCACATCTTATGATTTGTGTTAGATTTATGACTGTTTTGAGGCCTTTTAATTCTATGACTTTGACACAAGACTTTGTAAACTTGTAAACCTTTCCAAAAGTTTCCCAACGTTCGGAACACTTTTGAGATTTGTTTGATATGAACATTGTCTTGGTGTGAATACATATTTGCATCGGTCATTTGTTCGTTGTGTTTTGCATAACATTTTGTTTTGCTTGAGTTCTTCCCATATCGAGAATTATCATGGGAATATCTCAGAAAGATTTTACTAGAGCGATTCAGGATAACGCAGCCGTAACGCCATCTTTGGTTCTAAGACGAAGCATCACCGCAATTATTTACTCAAGTTCAAAATACAAAATACGTACAATCTGTTTATTATGAAACATATCACGTCGTTGGATGTTTAAGCTTGGTGATGATTTACTAATCTGATAAACACCAATTTACATAGGATTAAGGCGGAAAATCTTCCATGAACGTTATTTAGGAGCCTAATGCGGATGTATGGATGTTTAGCTGTGCCCCGCAGTTTAGCCCGCGTAAGTCCCGATCCTGTGGGAATATCGGGATAAAAAAGTATCCTATTTGATAATCCAGATCTCTAGCTATCTGCATACCATCTCATTGTAATCGGTTTAGTACCTTTTGCGTGAAAGTGTAACAAACAAACTTACAAACTTTCACATTTATAATATTAGTAGGAAGTAGTAGGATTAGTAGATACCAAACTGAGCCTAAGCCTAAAATAGACAAAGAAACACCTAGAACCAGAAACAAATATTTATAAACAGCATAAAATACTTGTTCCTGAAACGAATCGAACCTGCGACCTTCTACGTCATAACCAAGCGTCCACCCAATGCGGCACAGAGGTCGACGCCCTATCTTCGACTAAGAATAGTCAAACATTCGCCACCAGTCTGTCAAGACCCCAAACTTATCCAGTAAGTAACAATCTAGTTGAACCAAGAAAGACTCACAAAAAGCTATCCCGAAAACGGGCTATATATAAAATTCCCCCGACGAAACTCGAGTCTTGCTGAACACATATTGTTTCGGTACATCGAAACTCACTTTAGCTAACGAGTGTACGAGAGTCCTCTCGATTTGTGCCGGCAGGGTTGTTGCTGCAACGAAATTTTAAAATTAAATGGATAGTGTATTTTAACTGTCTGTTCGTCCGTCCGTCTGTACGTCTGTTTGTCTATTCGTCTGTCACCAGACTGTATCTCATGAACCGTGATAGCTAGACAGTTGTGATGTATTTTTGTTGCCGTTATAACAACAAATCTATACATATTATAAATCTATATCTATAAAACTCTTTGTCCTGACTGACTCACTGAGGGATCAACGCACAGCCTTAACCGCTGATAGTAGAGAGCTGCAATTTGGAGGGTGTGTTTTTTATGTAATAAATAAATAAATAATAATAAATAAATTCTGTATTTTATATAAGTTTGTTACTTAGATGGAATTTTGTTTATAGGTTCTGTAGTAATGTATATATTTTGTATGTAGTTAATTTTTATAAAAACTTAAATTTAAGAAATGAAATAAATGAGTAAAATAATAAATTCTGTGAACAACACACAGCGCCACCTAGCCCCGTGGTAAGCTACTAAGCTTGTGTTACGGTGACTAGACAACGGATATAATACTTAAACTTATTTTTCTTTTGTAAATACATATACATATTATACATAGAGGGACACCCAGACCAGGCACAAATATTTATTTTTAAGCATAAATACTTGCACCCGGCGGGAATCGAACCCGCAACCTTCTGCATTGCAACCGGGCATTTGCACGACGCGCCACAGAGGTCGTCAAATGTAATGTAGGCATCCGATAAAAAGGATTTTTGAAAATACCCACGGGATTGGGACTTATGGGGGTACAGGTACAGCTAGTACTAAATAAAACAAATATAAGGGCAAATAAAAATTTAAAACAAAAATAAAACAAATATCCCATACAACAAACGTATTTTTGAACATTTAAACGCAACGATACTGCGATGTATTTTTACCACTGGCGCCATCTAGTGGTGGAGTGATAGACTGGCGCCAATGGTAATATAAAATTTAACATTTGGGTTGCGTTTACGCATTGATTGTTCCAGTGTTCATTTTAGGGTTCCGTTCACAGTTGTAATAGTGGAACGGAACTCTTCGTGCGCGAGTTTGACACGCACTTGGCCGGTTTTAACGTATGTACTACATACCTATATCGATTTGCTCTCCCGAAAAGCGTCAACCCTAAATTTACATTGTTACTTACATTATATAAGATTGGAAATTCTTCGAGCACCAATTTATCTTAATTCCTTATTTGTCGCAAACGCTGGCGCTTTCGTGTGTTCAGATTTTTAATTTGCATTCGATTTTAAATTTATAAATTACTTCTGACAGTTGAATATTTAAAACGACTCTTGCTCCAACAATTAGAACAAGCTGTAGAAGAAATTAGTTTATAAAATTCTTTTTTTTTCTTCTACAGCTTGTTCAACTAGACCACCCAAGTCCCTAATAGCCTTGAGCTACATACAAAAATAAAAATAAATTTATAAAATTCATTTCATTCTGTGTCTCTATATTTCGGGTCCATAATTTTTATGCGACAAACATATGCTCGATTCATGGATGATCGACTGAACGATTGTTCGAATGGACTTTAGTGCGAAACAACTTTTTGCCGAAAATCGCTACATCGAATGAACAATTTATCGAAAATTTATTGATCGAGGGACTGCTTTTTCGGAAGTTGATACAAATGTTGTCATTAAGACCAAAATGTTGCCTATCTAAAACGTTCAACAACTGTAAAGCTGAAATTGTGAAATTTACATTATTAGGTAGTTTTAGGAATGTAACTAATACGTCCACAAACACTGCCATATCATTAAAAGTGTCTCCTCCCTAAGGGTCCGTTCACACAGACCGGTTTGAAGAGGAGAGTCGATTTTTTATGTTTTTTAAACAGAGTTTTGAACTATTGTAATAATGTTTATTTTTACATGTCACTTCTTTTATTATTGAGATTGCTTGAGAGCAAACCCTTACAATAATACAAAACTCTGTTTTAAATGTCATAAAAATCTGCCCTCCTCTCCGAGCCGGTCTGTGTGAACGGACCATAACTCGCCTACGGCGTTACGTTATTGTACATCGCAATAACGAACGCAATAGACTAGTAATCTGTGTAATTCTGGTAAAATATTAAACAAGATAAATATCCCGTTATTAAATACTATTTGCAGTTATTTGTATTAAATTCTTTTTTTAATTTATTTTTAACTGGATTTTTTTTTATAGATTTTAGACAACATATAAATAAATAGGTGTACATGTTTGTAACTTGTTATTAATTATTTTAAATATGGATGAGGTCAATGGTTTCCGATACATCGAGATTTAAGACTTCACAGTTGTTGAACGTTTTAGATAGGCAACATATTGGTCTTAATGACAACATTTGTATCAACTTTCGAAAAAGCAGTCCCTCGATCAATAAATTTTCGATAAATTGTTCATTCGATGTAGCGATTTTCGGCAAAAAGTTGTTTCGCACTAAAGTCCATTCGAACAATCGTTCAGTCGATCATCCATGAATCGAGCATATGTTTGTCGCATAAAAATTACGGACCCCTATATTTCATCCCACTTCCACTATCCTACTTCCTACTAATATTATAAACGCGAAAGTTTGTATGTATGTATGTATATATTATGTGACTTTGTTACTCCTTCAAGCTAAATGTACTAAACCAATTGCGATGAAACTTAGAATATAGATAGAAATGTAACCTAGAATAACACATAGGTTACTTTTTATCCTGATATTCCCTCGGAATCGGGACTTCCGCGGATGAAACCACAGGGCGCAGCTAGTCCTTATATTATAAACCCGAAAGTTTGCAAGTATATCTGTATGTGACTTTGTTACTCCTTCAAGCAAAAACTACTAAACCAATTATTGCGATGAAACTTGGAATATAGATGGGATATAGAAAGCTGCAGACCTAGAATAACATATATTAGTATAAATACTACTGAATAATTGTGTTTAAGAGTTTATTTTGATATCAGTAATTGTGCCCGCTATTTCGTCCGAATTAGGGCCCGCGTAAGGGTTATTTGATGTAGTCTGTAGTCTTTTATATTACCAGACAATAAATAGTGATCTAAAACGTAGCACGCTCATCGGATAATCAACGAGAATGCGGGTGCAACCACGGGATGAAGTTTGTATTTCCTAAATTGAAACACGAAGACAAATTAAGAGGAGTATATACGCCAACGACCTTGAAACTGAAAATCCCTGTCGGGCTCATCGAAAATTGTTGATTATTTCATGACGGAATGTCGTAGAACTTTTTTTTGTGCACAGATTGTAGGTGACATTGTTTCCTACATTTTGGTGTAGTTTTAAGACAAGAACCTCCTATTGGTGCAAAGCCTATCCAAATTTTAGACAAAAAATGTCTGATTTGGCTAAAATGTCGATAAGCTTCAATACGTTTCGACATATTTGTATGGAAACTGCACTAAAATATCGGAAACAATGTCGCCTAATATCTGTACACAAAAAACAGTTCTACGACATTCCGTCATGAAATAATCAACAATTTTCGATGCGCCCGACATGGATTTTCAGTTTTTCAGAATAGGGCCCTTAACACTTCGAAATCAACATCGTTTGACGAACAAGCTCTAGAGTGTCTAGGATGTCTAGAATCAGATAATTCTAGCGTTAACTAGTTAACTAGAAGCTTGAGTGAAGTTTAAAGGTGAGTATAGACGAGCATTATATCAAGCATTTCTATGTAATGTAACGTTCTCACAAATGGTACAATACAGGTAAGGATTAGTTTCCAAAGCATTTTCATGTAATGTAACGTTCTTGGGGATGCTCGACGCTCTATTCGGCATAATGCTCACAGCGAGTGTGCATTTACTCGTAAACCTTGCCCGTTTCCTTGCATTTACTCTTTCTTGTAATGTCGCGCTCGTGCAGAAGCTCGACGAAATGTTACACCAATACGCTCGTACGCTCGTTGGTTTCTAAAATCAGGTTGTAACAAAATATCGAGCATTCACGTTCGAGATTCGGCTTAAATAAATTAAAACACAGCGAATGCTCGAAGTTCTGCTCGTTGTTCGGCTCAAGCATATACCCACCTTTAGGCTGGGCGCAAACGTTCGGAATCCGGATTAGAGGTTTCCTGATTAGGAATTCAGATTCTGAAACCTGAATGCTCTGCTTACGTACACAGACTATTCAACAAGGTGCACATTATTCTTATTTTTTTTTTGAAAAAAACCTAACGTTCAGATCGCAATAACGTAAAATAACCGAACGATTGCGCTCGAAACCGTATCTAAAACGTAAGGAATCCGGACACCTTATCCGGATTCCTAACGTTTGCGCCCGGCCTTAGATGCGAACTAAGTTATTACTAATTAGTGGAGGAAATATCAATGAAAGCTCCGCTTATAGATACTTACTGTTAGTCTGAAATGTTGCAATTATGTCAGTTTGGAATATTCACTAGTTTTGAGTACCTACTTCATCAAAGTACAAAGGTAAGTAGTAGTTGCCCCCGGTTTTACTCGCGTAAGTCCCGATTCCGTGCAAATATCGGGATAAAAAGGATTAGGATTAGGTTTGGAAGTTGTTTTTAGATAAAATTGTTTAAAATCAGCACTTATTATATTGTAAATCCATTGTGGAAGTTGCGGGTAATTCGCAACACAAGTATTACATTACTTAACGAGAAGACCCGAAAGAACAGTTGTAATGTGATTTTACTCAATAAACTATTTTTATTTTTTTATTTTTATTTATAAAAAGCAGCTTATGGTGTTAATCCAGAATAAGAGCGTGTACGCACTGCGATTAAACGCCTGCGTTTTTCCCTAGGTCTGAATCCCCAAAAAAATGCAACACATAGCTACAAGCCCACGCATTAGCGTTTTTTTTTAATTACCGATTTTGCGTGTTTATACGCGGTTCTGCGTTTTCAGCTATTCGGAAATCGCTTGCGTTTAATCACAGTGCGTTCTAAGTCTATGACCGATGAGTGGTAGGGAGAGCAAAATACTATCTAGACAGTCCTTACGTTTTACAGCCCGGTGAGTACAGCGAGTGAAAAACTGTACTAAAGTAGATAATGTATAAACTAGCACGATCGACGCTGAGCGGGATTCGAACCAACAACTGACTCATTCGCTGAATTTTCCAATCTGTATTGTACCATCTAACACAACATAGGCATGTAAGGTAAGATAGATAGATATATAGATTTGCACTTTATTGCACCAAAAACACATACTTAATACAAATTATACAAATAATAACTTAAAACTATAGTGGTACAATGGGCGGCCTTATCGCCTATGGGCGATCTCTTCCAGGCAACCAATGAATAGACAAGACTTAAGGAAGGGGATGGGTGATGTGTTTTGGGAAATATGGTAAGGTTAGATATGTAGGGTTTCCATTAAAAAAAATATTCTATGAAAGTTCAGTGCAGGCTTTAGCCTGCCACTAGCCAATATCGAATTATTCGTGTTTTTGCAAAAAAACCTAGGATTTTTACAAAAAACCTGTTTATCAAATTACCCCACGACATTCAGATTCTAATTCAAATATATTTGAAATTAAAGACATTTAAACACAGACATTCAAATAAATTTATTCATGAAGAGGATAGTTTCCATTCTCTTTCTCCATACAAACGTAGTTTCCATTTTCCTCCCTGGATAAAGACATTAGAGCAAATATGTTTATGCCATAAAACTTATATCTGTCATGACTATGCATCTACCTTTTTATTTTTTTCTCTGTATTATTTTTTATTATTATTTTAATTAGAAAATAAAAAAAACTAAAAAGGTAGATGCATTGTCATGACAGATATAGGGTTTATGGCTTAAACATATTTGCTCTTTTTCTTTATCCAGGGAGGAAAATATAAACTACGTTTGTATGGAGAAAGAGAATGGAGACGATCCTCTTAAGAACGATGTATAAATTACATACGTACGTTTGAAACGTCGAGATTGTACTGTGGTTTCGGAACGCGCCCTCCGATGAGAAGAAACCACAAGAAACTCATGGGTTTTTTTTAATATTTATTTATCATGTGTTATATTACAATCGTCATAATACAGATATCTGTAATTTGAAATTACATGACATTCACATGTATAAACGGCTGCACATTATAGTGCAGATAAATATCTTATGAGGACAGTCTACCTACTCTTTCTCCATACAAACGTAGTCGACTGTTTCCTCCCTGGATAAAGACATTAGAGCAAATATGTTTATGCCATGAAACCTATGTCTACCATGACCACCATTCCCCTACGTTTTAGTTTTTTTTTTTATTTTCTAATTATAAAAGAAATAAAATTCTGAAAAATTATAAAAATTAAAAAAAATTAAAACGTAGGGCATGGTCATTGCTGTTAAAGGACTTATGGCATTAAACATATTTTCTCTAATATATTTATCTAGGAACGAAACAGTCGACTACGTTTTTAAAGTTTGTATGGAGAAACGAGGACTGTCCCCTTGGCTTAACTGTAACCATATTTAAAGGACGACCTCTGTGGCGCGTCGTGCGAAAGCGCGACTGCAATACAGGAGGTTGCGGGTTCGATTCCCGCGGGGTGCAAGTATTTAGGCTTATAAAATAAATATTTGTGTCTGGTCTGGGTGTCCCTCTATGTATAATATGTATGTATTTACAAAAGAAAAATAAATATAAGTATTATATCCGTTGTCTAGTCACCGTAACACAAGCTTAGTCGCTTACCACGGGGCTAGATGGTGCTGTGTGTTGTTCACAGAATTTATTTATTATTTATATTTAATTCTAACAGTGCTGAATGTATCTAATGATCGTTTGTATCAAAGCTACTGGTTCGGATTCGAATCCACTACTAATTGGTAGGAATGATTTGTATAACGTGGTTATAGTGTATTTTGGGGACTGTAGTTCAAACCGAAAAGTTCTAAAGGTCTAGATGAACAACGTTTGTTCTACGACTTTTTTTAAATTGAGTGTAAGCAAAATACTATCTAGACAGCTCCTACATTTTACGGCCCGGTGTGTAGGTGATGATTGCAATAGGATGAGACATTCCAAACATGTAAACATTATTTCTTAGTGTTAAACCACACTTAGGAAATACTGCTTTTTGAAAAAATGCTTTCAAAACTTTAGAACCATAACAATTGCAGAGATATCTGCGATTCCACCTAAATAAATTATTTATTGCAGACTTATGAGCACGGGGCGCAGTATCATTTACCACATCTATCACTAGATGGACCCACTGGCAAAATTATACCGCGCTATTGTTGTGTTTTACAGAATAACTAGCTGACCCGGCAAACGTTGTTTTGCCTTATAAATTATAGATAGTAGCCGATTTTCAGACCTACTGAATACGTATACAAAATTTCATAAAAATCGGTCAAGCCGTTTCGGAGGAGTACGGTAACTAAAACTGTGACATGGAAATTTTATATATTAGATATAACCTACCATTCTAGTTATGCCAAAATTCAAGAGACTTATAGAAAACGATATCCTGTGTGAATATCGTTTTCATTGAGTCTTTCATTTAGAATTTGGTCTTAAGAGCGTGGCGACTGTTACCTTTTCTATACAAACTTAATACCAAAATAAAATATGATAAATTTAGTTTTCTACCTTAATATCGATATTATTCGGATTAAGATTTTACTTTTAAAGGGTCCCCACCACAAGGTTTTCCAATATATTCATTCGAAATGAAATAAAACGGAGAAACATTTTTTTTTCATTTTTTCAGCGTAAATTACTCTTTATTGGGAATAATAGAAAACAAAATGAGATGTAAACTAGTAATTTACGCTGGAAAAATGAAAAAAAATGTTTTTTTTTTTGTGAGATGCGGTCGTTTGATGGGAGTAAGAATCGAAGATAAATATTTCACATTTTCCTATCAAATTTAAAAATTGGTTGTAGTAAACCATTTTAGGGTTCCGTACCCAATTACCTACATATTGATTTTGCCATTTTTTATTATTCTATTCAAATATAGGTAATAGGTAGGTATGGATTTTATTATCTAAAATATTTTTTATTTTTTATTTAATACATCGTGGGTAAAATCATCACCCTCCTTTTGTTCAAGTCGGGTAACAAATTATCATCATCACCTCGTTAAAATAAAAATATAGGAAAACAATGAACACATAGGTACTGCACCTACGTGGTACAGTCATGTCAGATCCCCACGTCCAAACTATGATTAATTAATAACATAATATTATAATTAGTAGTGTTATCTGGTACGTTCAGGCGAACCGTTGGCTTCATGTTCACATTATGACATTATGTTCACAGACGACCTGCGTGGCGCGTCGTGCAAAAGCACGACTGCAATGCGGAGGGTTGCGTGTTCGATTTCCGCTGGTTGCAAGTATTTATGCTTAAAAAATAAATATTTGTATCTGGTCTGGGTGTCCCTCTATGTATAATATGTATTTATTCACAAAAGAAAAATATTTATAAGTATTATATCCGTTGTCTAGTCACCGTAACACAAGCTTAGTCGCTTACCACGGGGCTAGATGGCGCTGTGTGTTGTTCACATAATTTATTTATTTATTATTGTTAGGTAGTTAAATTCAACGTATGTATGTATGTATTTATACTCTGTCTCAAAATCTTCTTCTTCTCTTCTCTTTTGAGCGATGTTCCCGGATGCATCCCTCTCGGGAGCCCGGGGTCCGCTAAACCCCAAATTCTTTTTTTTTTATTTGGGGCCGGTGCAGCCGGTAAGTCATCATTGACCATACCTTCTGCCATTAGATTCGGCAGTTTTTATGGCCGGCCGCCTACCTAAGGTTTGCTAATCTCCCTCAGATCCCTTAGTCGCCTTTTACGACACCCACGGGATGAGATGGGGTAACCCTATTCTATGCTGGGGTACACACACGGCTCTGTTTCAGAATTTTGGATAAAAAATGTAAACATAGAACTGTTAATAGTATAGGAGAAAGTAGATACTCAAATAATTAGCTGTCGCTTTCAAATCAATGTATGAGTTTTTTGTTTACATTTTTGATCTAAGATTCTGAGACTTTATAAATAAATAAATGCTGTAAACAACAGCGCCATCTAGCCCCGTGGCTACAATAGCTTGTGTTACGGTGACAAGACAACGGATAAAATACTTAAATTTATTTTTCTTTTGTATTCATACATTTTATACATAGATATAAACCCAGACAGAAACAAATATTTCTTTTTAGCATAAATACTTGCACCCGTCACCCGAGGGGAATCGAACCCCCAACCGGCCGGCTGACCTCGACATTTCAACCATGTTACAATGGACTTGGTCGCGAGGGGACAAGACCATTGTTGCATGGTTGAAACGTCGAGGTAAAAAAATAAATAATAATATGCAAATAAATAAATAATCATCGCAACCACAAAGTCTGCGGTAATTAAAGTACAAACGGCTACTAACAAACTTTAAATCCTTGTAGATCCTAAAGGGTATCGTAAATGAAAATATTCCAAACTATAATTTTCGAATACCTATTCAACGATACCCCAATTGACATAGCCAGCAACTTTTCTTTTTTACAATGTCTAGTGGCCGCCATCTTGAATTTTGATAACTGTCATGACTTTAGTAACACTCGCAGGACTAAGACGCATCGATTAAAGTTGGCATTCCACGACTGACCACAACAGTTTCATCTTCAGTCAAAAGTTTATTACAAATAAAGCAAAATTGTGACATTTTTTTTTTGTTCAACGCTAAAAGAAGCAGGGAGTCAACAGTCGACTCGACAGTCGACTCGCTGTCAAAATGACAGTTGACAGCAAACAGCTGGTCAAAAGCGTTCCGAGTAGTTCCGACACGAGTAGGCATTTTTGCTTGCTTGAGTACCTAAATATGTATATACGTGGCATATGTGTGCATACTATGTAGAACATGATTCTTACAAGCGCAATATCTGGGAAATAGTGGGTCTTAGAGAAAAAATCATAGGGGCCATTTTTATAGAAAATTTTAAGATCTACAACTTTGCTTTAGGGTACTTTTTTGATAAAACTTACCGTTTTCGAGAAAAATCCAAAAAACCTAAAATTTTGACCTTGGGCCCTGAATAAGTCCCTAAGCTCACATGGGACTGATGGGGACTTTTGACACTTTATTCCTTGTGGTAAACCTAAGGTCTCAACGAAGATTTGGCTCTGTCGGAATTTTTTTTATTTCAATTGTCTAAAATGACCGGATCATTAGTAACACTCGCAGGACAAGCCGATCGATTGACGCCACCAAACATTGGTCAAACGGAGAAATCGATTTTGGTCCAAATTCGATTCCTTCGTTTTGCCTCTGGAGCGCCATATAGGAACCAACAAGCATACAAAAACATACATACGTACATCATACGTAGACTAACAAACACATAACCATTATTTGCGTCGCGCAGTCGGGTAAGAAAGACACGATCTTGCACTAGTACCACAGAATACAATAATATTACTACGTAATACTTGTACTATTTATGTATTCTGTGGTAATAAATACTACGTTATTGCTTCTTTCTTACCTACAATCAGTATTATACTAAGAATTTGCACAACAAGGGCAAATTCTCTCAAAAATTCCATTAAAACAAAACGTTTATATTTATTTTCAGAGGTAAAGTGAAACGTCCAGTACTGGAAGTTTGATTATTTCTAAGAACGCAATGATAGCGCGGTATAATTTTGCTAGTGGCGCCATCTAGTAACAGATGTGGTAATTATATATTATAGCTGACCCGGCAAACGTTGTTTTGCCTTATAAATTATAGATAGTAGCCGATTCTCAGACCTACTGAATACGCATATAAAATTTGGTAAAAGTCGGTAAAGCCGTTTCGGAGGAGTAACTAACATTGTGACATGGAAATTTTCCCTCAGGCTGACAACGACAACTTCCTAAAACGACAACTTCCTAAAATGACAACTTCCGAAAACGACAATATCTTAAATCGTCAACTAGGTACCTAAATTGGGTACCGTCCTTAACGCATAACTTTTTTTGTCCTAAACACAAAAGGCCGAAAATATAAGGCATAATTACAAAACGCATAATATTCATAAGGCATAAACTAAAAAAGCATAAACTCTTTTGGCATAATTTCAATTGGCACAACATACAGAAGGCATAAACAAATAATTCCTAATACTCACAAAGCATAACATACGAAACGCATAACATTAGAACGCATACTATTCTAAAAGCCTAACATCAAATACCATAACCTACAAAACGCATAACATTAGAACGCATAATATTAAAAGCCTAACATCAAATACCATAACCTACAAAACGCATAACATAAATCATAAGTGTTGCTTATTCCAAACACAGAACCAATAATCCGGTTGAAGGTTGGCATAGACGTCTAAATGCAAAGGTACCACATAAGCCAAACATTTTTTTTATTTTCAAAAAATTGAAGAAGGAAGCTAAACATTACAACTTAAAAATAAAAAGGAGTTATTTTAAAAAGTTCGAAAAGAACCGACGAAATACTGACATAGTTTTTGATATAAAATACAAAATTTTATTGCAGCAACTAGAAAACAACGATCTTAATAGCATACTTACAATTTTTGAAGAAAATTATATATTTAAAGTTAAAAACAACAACGAAAAGTCAAGAACGACGACGACGTCGTGGAATTCGTGGATAACCATCAAGCCCGTTTAATGGATACAGAAGTCCAAATTTATGTTTTAATTGCAGTTTTTTTTTAATTTGTTACTTTACTAGAATTAGTTATTAAAGTTAAGTTTTAGTTGTATTAAGTAGGTACTTAATTAAAAGATGTTCGGTAACTGGGCAAAGGTTATTTTATTTATTTATACCTATATAAAAAATTCAAAGTCCTGACTTACTGATTGATTGATTGACTAACATATCATCGCACAGCCGAAACCGCTGGACGGATTGGGCTGAAATTTGTCATACAGATAGCTATTTTATGACGTAGGCGACTGCTAAGAAAGGATTTTGGAAAATAACCACGGGATTTTCATTTTCGGGAGTTGTCATTTTCGGGAGTTGTCATTTTCGGAAATTGTCATTTTCGGGAGTTGACATTTTCGGAAATTGTCATTTTCGGAAGTTGTCATTTTCGGGAGTTGTCATTTTCGGAAATTGTCATTTTCGGGAGTTGTCATTTTCGGAAGTTGTCGATTTTAGATTAGACGGTCTCGGAAGTTGTCGTTTTCGGAAGTTGTCATTTTAGGAAGTTGTCGTTGTCACCCTGAGGGGAAATTTTATATATTAGAAGAAGAAGATTAGCACCGCTTTGCTGTTTCTCCCGCTTATATCCTGATCCCGCGGGAAAATCGGGATAAAAATAAGCTTATGTGTTGGTATTCTAGGTCTCCACCTATCTGTAGGTATTACTTAATCTTTTTCACAATTCAATCCGCCCATCTTGAAATAGTACATACAGCAAGATTAGTTCCGTGAACAGTAGACTTCGCGAACATCATCAAATCACAATGTATAGTACTTTTTTTTTAAATTTCAGACTATAATCTAACATTTTGATTCCCTGTATTTGACATTTTTTCTTTAAATCAAATCAAATCATTTATTCTCGAAACAGTACAATTTCATTTGTTAGTTGGTTTATCTTAGGTCTAGTTTTAGTATGAAGTTTTATAGGATAGGTAATGTCATTAAATAATAGAATGTCAGTCATACAAATGGTCACACACCATATTATGTTTCGTGATGAGCACATCAAGAAAGTGCCTCCGAGTCGGTGAATCAAGCCTGTCAGCCACAATTCTCAGAATACTATTCGGACTGTCCCGCAATCTGCTACACAAGGATGCTGTTTTTTTTCTAATGATTGCGTGAAAGCTATCTTTAGAAAGATGTGTCAAATCTAGGTCTACAATGAAAATACGAAGTATTGATACGTAGTAAACGCTCGCCTCGACGCTGTCACAAATGCACACCATTTTCTAACAGGTACCTAATTCTATTTTTTTTAATCCAAGCTAAATTACTTCGAAAATATTACGTTCGATTCAAACCTCTTTAAAAAATCTGGCATGGTGTTATGAATGACAGATTCTAATTTCAAATGACTCGACTTTATGGCTAGAGATTTTCTCTGGGACCTGAAGAAAGGAACGTTTAAAGGTAAAGGCCTCGAAACGTTGAGCGTTGAAACATTGCTAAAAGTAATAAAACACCACGCGATTAAAACCGAAAAATGTCTTTATACCATTCACACTCTTAAACGCTTATTTTATTCACGCAAAACAGTGAATAAAAAGGCCTTTTACTCACGCTGTTTGGTGTTTGAATTTAGAACACAATTTACTCGTCTCGTCCATCTAAATACTTATACAACCTCCTTACGCGAAAAAAAAACACGATACAAACTCCTTGCGCTAAGAATACTCGACATACAAATTATTTTTAGGGTTCCGCACCCAAAGGGAAAAACGGAACATTTTTACTGAGACTTCGCTGTCTGTCTGTCCGTCTTTCGCTAGTCTGTATCTCATAAACTGTGATAGCTAGACAGTTGAAATTTTTACAGTAGATATATTTCTTTAGCCGCTATAACAACAAATAGATGAAAAAAAACATTTAAGGACCATTCAACAAACGTGATTTTGACATAAAAACGCTACGATACCGCGATGTATTTTTTCCATTAGCACTTTTTACCATCTAGTGATGAATTGAGACTGGCGCCAGTGCTAAAATAAATTTTAACGTTCGCGTTGCGTTCACAGATTAGTTGCCGGTTGCCGGTCCAGTGTTCATTTCAGGGTTCCGTACCCAATAATAATTGTGATAGTGGTACGGAAACCTTCGTACGCGACGCGAGTCCGACTCACACTTGACCGGTTTTTTTCTCTCGTAGTCATGGTATAAAGTACAGTATGCAACTCTTGAATAAAGTACGGACTTACATTGAGGGCTATGAACCACTGGCGTCGCTCAGGATTCTAACACTTGAATCACTCGCTACGCTCGTGATTCAATCATCATGAATCACTCCCTACGGTCGTGATTCAGTCTTTTATTCACTAGTTGCATAATATACTATTATACCATTTCCACTCTTAAAAGCTTATTTTATTCACGCAAAACAGTGAATAAGAAGGCCTTTTACTCACGCTGTTTGGTGTTTGAATTTAGAACACAATTTACTTGTCGTCCATCTAAATGCTTATACAACCTCCTTGCGCGAAAAAAAACTTGATACAAACTCCTTGCGCTAAGAATACTCGACAAACAAATTCGTTTTAGGGTTCCGTACCCAAAGGATAAGAACGGAACACTTTTACTGAGACTTCGCTGTCTCTCTGTCCGTCTGTCACCAGACTTATCCAGGCTATATCTCATAAACTGTGATAGCTAGAAAGTTGAAATTTTTACAGTAGATGTTCCTATTCTTTAACCGCTATAACAACAAATAGATAAAAAAAATATTTAAGGACTATTCAACAAACATGATTTTGACATGAAAACGCAACGATACCGCGATGTATTTTTACCACTAGCACTTTTTGCCATCAAGTGATGAATTGAGACTGGCGCCAGCTACAATAAATTTTAAGGGCCCTATTCTGAAAAACTGAAAATCCATGTCGGGCGCATCGAAAATTGTTGATTATTTCATGACGGAATGTCGTAGAAAATTTTTTTTGTGTATGGACTGTAGGCGACATTGTTTCCTTTTGTTATTCCTCTTATGAACGTGGCGACTGTTACCATTTCCATACAAACTTAATATCAAAATAAATTATGAAACATTACATACATGTTACCAACAACGTCCTTACCAACTAGACTACGCAAGCTCATCAGTTGCTCATCATCTAGTTGGTAAGGACGTTGGGGTACCGACCCGAAGGCGCGAGTTCAAGCCTCGCCGCAAGTGAAAATTTTTGAATGCTATTTTTCCTTGTAAATAAATTTTCTAAACAAAATAGCCTTGAGCTACATACAAAAATTAATAGAAATGTCTATTACTTTTATTTACTTTATTATTATTTTACTTTATTATTTACTTTTTATTTAGCCTATCATTACCAACTATGCACAAATCATATATCAACTATGTCAGATAGACTCACCTACCTACCTCCTGGCCAAACATCTAACGAAGGTTTTGGCACCACTTCACGGCACAACAAGTTCTTTTGTTAAGGATTCGTACCATTTCATTAGTCATCTGAAACACCTAAAGATGAGTGATGAGGACATAATAGTCAGTTTCGATGTGCAGAGTCTTTTCACTAGCTTACCGATAGGAGAATGCATCGAAATTGTTAAAAAGAAGCTAATAGATAATGATATTCCATCTGAGTATGCAGATGTGTTGGAACATTGTCTCACCAGCGGTTACTTACTGTGGGATAACCAGTTCTACATGCAGATCGACGGTGTTGCTATGGGCTCGCCAGTCTCTCCCGTGGTGGCGGACATATTCATGGAGGACTTCGAGGAGAGAGTGCTGCGGGGTGCCCCGGTGGCACCGAAGATCTACAAACGGTACGTAGATGACACATTTGCAATTCTCCCAAAAAATCAGGTTAACTTGTTTCTAGACTATCTAAATTCCATAAATCCCCAGATTAAATTCACAATGGAACTAGAAAACAATAAATCATTAGCTTTCTTAGACACCCTAGTCCTTCAAAGTGCGGACGGGTCACTGGGACACACAGTTTTTAGGAAACCCACACATACGGATAGGTATCTGAACGGTCATTCGCACCACCATCCCTCACAGTTAGCTACTGTTGGTAAAACTTTGTTGCAGAGAGCACATGGCATCTGTGACGAGGCCCACCTGGCAGAGGAGGTCAAGCACGTGAAACAAGTCCTACGTCGCAACAACCTCCAAGTGCCGCGCCACGTTCACAGAAGCCGCCCAAAACCACCTACGGTCAAGAGAGTCCCGGCTATCCTACCATTCATCAAGGGGGTCACCGACAAAATTGGAGGAATCTTGAGACGAGCTTCAATTAAAACATATTATAAGCCACACAAGAAGATCCAACAATTATTAAGACCTGTCAAGTGTAACATACCCCTGGAGGATGCTGGTATCTACAAAATCGATTGTGAGTGTGGCGCCAGTTACATAGGGCAAACCCAACGAAGTGTTGCCGTTCGGATTAAGGAACATATAGCTGATGTGAAGCGCAGACGGTCTCTGAAGTCTGCAGTTTGTGAACACATGCTGGACAAGCCAAACCACTACCTCCGCTTCGATCAGGCACGGATACTGGCCACTGAGAAGCGGTATGTACCTAGAATGCTTCGGGAAGCCATTGAAATTCAGAAACACCCCAACAATTTCAATAGGGAGGATGGCTGGAAGGTGTCGCCTGTCTGGGACCCAGTACTACATTTGATTAAGTCCCAGGCCCAGCCAACAACTGCTGCTAGACAACAGGACACTGTCAGCCACTTTTGCCGGTTGTAGAATATAGTATTTTATATTAGCTTTTGATTAGAATAAATTTGATGTAAGCATGAGTCACCATAAAACAACCCCCAGGAGTTTCTTGTGACTTCTTCTCATGAAGGGGCGCGTATGCGAAGTCACGTAGTGATAAATTAATTGTTGAAAGGTGATTTGTGCATAGTTGGTAATGATAGGCTAAATAAAAAGTAAATAATAAAGTAAAATAATAATAAAGTAAATAAAAGTAATAGAGTTAAAATTAAATAATAAAGTTTAATAATAAAATTTAACAATAAAGTAAATAATAAACATTGCAATTTGGAACCTGCGTAGACAGGAACGTTTTTGATAACATTTTAATAGTTTTTAATAATAAGACGGTAGTCTCACTGTAACTTGTTAATACATTGGAATGACAAATCACATCTTAGTCTATCCTGAAGAAGAGACCTGGAAAGGTCTCGAAACGTTGAGCGTTGTAACAATGCTAAAAGTAATAAAAACCACGCGATTCAAACCGAAAAATGTCTTTAATTTCAATACAACATCGCGAAAACAGAAGAAGAATCCATCGAAATTAATGTTGTTTTTTCGAGTTTGATCGCGTTGCTTTTAATATTTTAAGCATATTTATCAATTAGGTACATTATTATTTATTACTAGCTGTGTCCCGCGGTTTTAGTCGCGTAAATCCCGACCCCTTGGGAATTTGCAAAAATCCTTTCTATCGGATGTCTACATCACATAAAGAACACACTTTCCAAATTTCAGCTCTCTACTATCAACGGTTTAGGCTGTGCGTTGATCAGTCATTCAGTCAGTCAGTTAGTCAGGGGACAAAGCATTTTATAGATATAGATTCTTCAAAAATAATTTATAATAAGCAAATTATTATTGTTGGAATATGATTCGTTTTGGCGGATGACAGTCGATACTCAATTTTTGAAAATACTCAAAATTTGCTATCTTTGTTTAGTCGAAGTAGGTACTTACATATACACACACAAAAGCATCCCGATCATAGAATGCAATAACTGTCCTGCGTCACACTACGACAGACAGAATACATGACGTGAAATCACAACCTTGTCACTAAGACTGTAAAGTTCAATTTAGTTGGTAAGGAGAGTTATACAGAAGTACCGAGGCACTACGTACTAGGTAAGCTGTGGTTTTACTGAACTCCATTTCTGTAACAAAAGCAGCTTTATACAATTTCAAGACACGTTTGGTGGGTATTTTTAAAAGACGATCGATTTCCTACGGGATCATGACTTACGTGGGCAAAACCGCAGGGCGCAGTTAGTAATACATATATTTGCAACGTCTATCACAAGATGGCGTCACTGGCAAAATTATACCTCGCTATCATTGCGTTCTGGATAACAAACCTATCCAGTTGTAAATTATATTTCTTATAAAAAACCAGGTTGTGCTTCTTTGACACGTATTTTTGAAGAGAATTTGATTATATTGAACAAATTCTTGTCAGATTTCTTCTGTATTCGCGATGTTGTATTGAAATTAATGTTGTTTTTTCGAGTGTGATCGCGTTGCTTTAATTATTTTAAGCATTTTCATCAATCAGTTGCATTATTATTTGAAGGGTCCACTGCAATACTGATGAATGTCCGAATTTATAGTAAAATAAAGTAAGAACGCTATTCGATTAAGTGATAAAAGTAGTTATCCCATTTACAGACTCGTCAATATTGCTCACAGTGCTGAGAAAAATACGTTTGAAATAATTGTATACACAGCTAAAACGCTCAACGTCCTCGGTGTACAGTGCAATACTGGACTGCCTTTTTCACCGATTAAAAGTTTAAACCGTAATTATCTCAAAACAAAGACAATAGGACATTTATCATTATTGCAGTGGACCCTTCATTTATTATTAACAATAATTTTGCTTAGTATAAATTAGTTTTAAAGAGAATTTGATTTTAATGAACAAATTCCTAGTTTTCTTCTGTATTTGCGATGTTGTATTGAAAAGTTTTTTCGGGTTTGATCGCGTGCTTTTAATATTATAAGCATTTTTATCAATCAATGTCCAACGTTTCGAAATATTTCCACCCCTACCCTTGAAGAAGAGATATCTAATAGCTTTATTAATAAACGTGGTGTAAGGTCGAAGTAGTAAGAATGTGCTTGAAAAAAAAGTGACAAAATTACTCCGACCTTACCACCTATTAAGGATCTTTAATAGGTGGTAAGGTCGGAAGGTCGGAAGTCTCGGAAGGTAGAGTATTAATACAATTGCTAAAGATAATAAAAGTAACGAATTTATAAGTTGAATATTAAATTATCGGTTTTCTTACATGTTTGGACACGTCCAGTAAGACAGCGAAAATATCGTTTTTCGGCCGCCTGCCTGCCACCAACCCTCACAAACCCAAAGCAGTAGTTTAGCTTTGGGTTTGTGAGGGTCCCTTAGTAGCCTATTACGACACCCGCGGGAAGAGGTAGGGTAACCCTATTCTAGTTTTTAATTACCTCGACGTTTCGGCAAACGGGTTATACCGGCCGTGGTCCCGTGTGTCTCCTCGGGACCACGGCCGTTATAACCCGTTTGCCGAAAAGCCGAGATATTCAAAAACAATGAATAACCCAACGCGATCTAGACCCGTGTCTAATAATAATGATGGACGGAAATCGTGTAAGTTTAAAAAGTGTAAACTACTCTAGTCAGTAATTGTAGGCCCACAATCCCCGCGTTCTATAAGCTACCAGATGACTGTTAACTTAAAAAAATGTGCTAAAAAACAACGTAAAGAACCTTGCATATTCATCGTTGTTTCGTCCAATTTTTTCCACTTATGCATGCACCGGGACATGCAGCACGTGCGCTGTACTGTAGCGTAAAACAGCTCTGCCGCTGAGCGACGCGATGGTCAAAACTTTTTGAGTCATACTTTCATACAGTTGCTTTATATTTAGTAGGTAAGAAAAGTCTATTTATGGGTTTTAATTAATAAAAGTATTCTATCCTCTTTGTTTTTGACACACTATAGATGAGCGTTTGAACCGGCTAGTTACGTGGGAAACAAATGTCTTGCTATAGTGCCTCCGCCCGGTCGCGGCAGATTGGGAAGACCCAAGAAGTGCTGGCTTGACGTCGTACTGTCGGATATGCGTGCAAATGGTCTCACTACGCGGGATGCCGAAGATCGTGCGAAGTGGAGACGTAACAGTAGGAAAGCGGACCCCGGGCTCTCGAGAGGAATGCAACCGGGAACATCGTGAGCGATGATGATGATAGATGAGCGTCTGATCACTATCTCACCTGATGGTAAGTGATAATATGGTCTAAAATGTAACACACTCATCTAAAAGAAGGAAGACGGCAGTGGATCCGACCCGTCTTCCATAGTGGCTGCACCGGCCAACGTATCGGAACAGGGACGAGTCCGCTCACCGTTTAGACCGGCGAGAGAACTTTTTAATGATTACAAACATTTGTTATTAAATGGAATAGTTGTCTATCTACACTAATATTATAAAGAGGAAAGTATTGTATTTTTGTGTGTGTGTGTCGTATGTTTGTAATGAATAAATTAAAAACTACTGGGCCGATTTCAAAAACTCTTTCACCAAAAGAAAGCTACATTATCGAGAAGTTACATAGGCTACTTTTGATCACGATAGTTTTTATAATATTGTCATCGTTTTATTATGATACGATGCCTATATTAAAAACTATACAAATTCAAAAGAAAAACAAATATACGTATTATATCCGAACATCACACAAGCTTAGTTTGCTTACTAAAAGGCTAGATGGCGCTCCTAAACTAAAAAAAAAACACCATGTTTGTTACCAATTTAATAAAAAGCAAATCGGAAAAGCCATTTTATATCTTAAAAAGAAACTACAAATTCTTTTATTCAATTAGTCGAGGATCGAGACTCAAGTCAACAAGCCGAAGCACGCGAATTTAAACCTTACTCCACTGGATTAAGTGTCATGTTATCCGCAACTGTAGCGGAGTGCAGTTAATCACTTGTAAAAATAAAACCCTGAAGTCATTCTGCTGAAGATTTTAATTCAAGTGAAAGGAAAGTTTCTTGTTTGGAACCGGTTTGTTGTGTCTACTTGATTGATTAAGAACATGAGAAAAAGGTTAGGAGGAATGTAGACTGTAGATTTTTTATTAGAAACTTAATGAAGCCACTATCCCAAAGGTTGTTTGGAAGACATCGCTTTTAGCGCTAAGGTCGCCCATTGTACCTTTTTTTTATTAACCCTAGAAAGATAATCTACGTCTGAGAGACGTACGCGATTCTGCAATATTGCTATTTTTTTTTACCTGTTTAATGCAGCGGGTTGTCTCTCTCACACATCTCAGTAGCCGGTCGGAGCTCGCGATAGGCGCCCGCGTCGCAACGGTAAGTCCACTCTATACTTAGTTATACCTATGTAGTACGTCTGATAGACGTATGACTATCTTTTGTGTAACTTTTAGAAGAAAATAAATCTTTTTTTGTTGCGGTTTTAGTTGTATTATTATATGTATTTTGTTTTCATTTAAGGTGTAAATTATACTGTTATAAAATGGCGAGCCGGAGATCGTTGAATGAGGACGACATTGAACATTTTTTGGGGGATGAAAATGAAGATGATTCATCACAGGAAAGCGAAATAGAAGACCACCTCTCCGAAGATGATGTGCAGAGCGACACGGAAGATGAAATAGTTGAAGCTCCGAATAGCCCTATGGACGTAATTGAATCAATTCAATCTACCGGATCTACTGTAGAAAGTGAACATTCTTCGTTGAATCGTCAAAAAAGATCTCTGCATCAAATGTGCCTAATACATAAGAATTTTAAAATTAGTTCATATTTTAACTGATTAGTATTAGTTTTATGTAAAACGTAAGAAATAATTAAAATAAAAGACTGTTAGTGCTGACTATTTCTGTTATAGAAAGAAAAGACTATTTTTGTTGATTTTTTTTAGGTTTTTTGGATTATATGTTTAATTTTCTAATAAATAAGTATATTTAAAAAATATATATTTTATTTCATTATATAATATTTAATCTAACATATAAAACCATAACAATATTAAAAAGTATATACATATTTATAACAGACACTAAAATAAGGCATACGTCTCAGGGACGTATGATTATATTTTACCGCATCTAAAATATGATTATCTTTCTAGGGTTAAGCTGTAAATTCTGCACCCGACAGACAGGACTAGGTTTCGGTTTTAATCGCATGATGTTTATTACTTTTAGCATTATTTCAACGCTCAACGTTTCGAAACCTTTCCACAGGTCCCTTCCTCAGGATTGATAAACACCACGCGATTAAAACCGAAAAAATGTCTTTAATTTGAATAGAACATCGCGAACCAGAAGAAAACTACTATTGTACTATTGTTAGTAGATTATTAGGTGCAAGGAAAGTGACCCATTTGACCCAATATATTTCTGAACGAAGTCTCGATCGCTACAACGACATTGTAGTGGTTGCGGGGAGTCGTTGGATGGAGGCGGCTCGGGATCGCTATTTGTGGCGTCTGAAGAAGGCCTATGTTTAGCAGTGGACGGATATAGGCTGAAATGATACGATGTATTTCTAACTATAAAGACTGAAGCTCAAAATATACGGGCGACACTGACAGTGTAACTTTACCTAAAGAGCTCACACCTACGGCCCACATGCACGAAATTATTTATAACTAGCTGCGTTCAGCGGTTTCACCCGCGTAAGTTCCGATCCCGTGGGAATATCGGGATTAAAAGTAGCCTATGTGAATGTAGCTTTCTAATGGTGAAAGAATTTTTGAAATCGGCTACGTAGTTTTTGAGTTTATTTATTACAAACATACAGACACACATACGCTCAAAAATGAAAATCTTTCCTCTTTATAATATTAGTGTAGATGTGTGCTGTGTAAGTAAAGTTGCAGTGTCAGTGTCAGTGTCGCCCGTGATTATAGCTTTGAGAAATAAAATAGGTAAATTGCAAAACACCAGTGTTACCGCACCCTACTAATAATTTAAACAAACATTCAGACAAATTTGTATCCGCTTCAGAAAGACGATTATAAACCACAAATGCGACAAACACTCCGCGTAGGTACCGCGGTTTTATTACGAAACAAAGGGAAGCAGTAATTCGTCAGAAAAGCTTATAATGTTTAAATGACGTGTATTCTACTGCTTACAAAAGACGATGCGGAAATACAGTTACGAGCAGATTATTCAATCTACGATTTTAAACTTGTAAATCCTACTAATATTATAAATGTGAAAGTTTGTATGGATGTTTGTTACTCTTTCCTGTAATTCCCGCGGGATCGGGACTTACGCGGGTGAAACCGCGGGGCGCAGCTTGTACTTAAATAAATAAAAAATATCTGTGAACAACACACAGCGCCATCTAATCCCGTGATAAGCGACTAAGCTTGTGTTACTTATACATGGTTAGTTTCCATTAGTTAGTACATTTTTTTTTAAACTAGCTGTTGCGGTAGTTCAGATTCCATTCGGCTGCGTGGCGAACTAAATTCAATTATTAAAAATAATAAAACGTTTGTTATTAAATATCGCTATCGAAAATAGCTTACTGTGTTTTATTCTAGTAATTCAGCTATCTAAATTACATTAAATAGCTGAAATAGAGAAATAGCTCTAAGGTAGGTCCGCCCACCTTTGATCTGGTGATCATATACTACACTAGCAGAGTCCCGTGGAAGTCCCAATACCGCAGGATTTTCGAAAACCCGTTTCTTAGTGGATGCTTGGACATCACAAAGAAGGGTTCGTTCCGTTTACCCCCAATTCCGTTTTCCCCTGTTTCGATTCCCCCCGAAAAATATTTTTTATAGGTACCTATGTATTTTGGTGATTTGTACAGTCAACAGTTCGAAGAGTGTCAACTGGTCAAGTCCTTTTTTTTAATACAACAAAAGACCATCGAAATGGAAAAAAAGACGATCGAAACGAAAACAAAAGACGATCGTTACGAAAACAAAAGATAATCGAAATGAAAAAAAAAGACGATCGAAATGGAAACAAAAGACGATCGAAACGAAAACAAAAGACGATCGTTACGAAAACAAAAGACGATCGAAATGGACACACTCACTCTCCAAATTTAATGTCTCTAGATGTCATGTTTAGGTTCTGCTTTGAGATATAGATCAGTCAGGACTTGGAATTTTATTGATAGATTGCGAGAGACATCAAACAAGACAATAAATAAGAGATCAACTTATCGCTGCGAAGTGAGGAGACCCGACTCCAAAAAACGGGATAAAGGAAAGGAAGAAAAAGAAGTTAAATATATTACATTAATCAGTCCAGTTGTTCTGAAATTAAAATATAAATGATATACTTATAACATACCCAACTTAATTTTTATGTTTATATAGGTATGTATATTATCACCTACTTTCAGACGACAGTCCATGGCCAAACTTGTGACCTCTCTCTTCCAACACGTAGGTAACGTGTTGGAAGAAAGGCTCACTATGCAAAATTCCACACTTTAGCCGTGCTTTATTGAAGTACTGAGACGGTGCAAGGCCCTGCCGCGCTTTCCACAGTCAGTACTTCTCTGGGCTTTGTTCTTTTTTTTAAATTGAAACTAATTTATCCCGTTTTAATGGAGTTGCTTTTATTATTGTACATCTGTTAAGCATTGAAACGTCGGGCATCCATAAAATGATTAATATAATAAAAGCAATGCGATTAAAACCGAAAAAATGAGTTTAAATAAAAATAAACTGCAAAATTCAGAAATAATGGCTATAGTGCTATATTTTATTGAACTAGACAGAAGCGACACTGTTATCTTGTCTAACATTGTAAAGGTAGTACAAATTACGTCTTCCGCAATCAACAAAGCCTGACCCAGTACCTACGGAACGGCGAAAATGTAACACAAATTACAATAATTACAATATACACCGCCACAGATGGGGCGTAATTTCGTGTTTAAACAGCCTATCTATACTGCTGTATTAATGTGAGGATGGATGTTTGTTGAGGGTGATCACTGGGACGATTAAGTCGATTTCTATTATTCACATAAACAAAACAATTCAAAATAATGATTATTTATTTTATAATAATAATTAAGTTAAGGAAAGAGTATGACTAGAATTGGGTTAGTTATTTTTTTTTTGACTAGATGGGGAATGTTCAATGTCAATGGGAAAAATAGAAATAATACCCCACTTTCTTCATACCTAGGGGGCTATAGCTAGGTGAAGAAAGTGGAATAATGAATAATTGATAAAAAAAAAAAGAATTATCTAAATCGGTCCAGGCATCTTCGAGTAATCGGGGAAAATACATAAAAAAAATTAAAAAAACCCGACGAATTGAGAACCTCCTCCATTTTTTGAAGTCGGTTAAGTCGGTTAAAAACAAAAGACAAACTATGAGTCGCAACCAGTTGTTCGATAAATAATCAAGTTAGTAGGAACTTTTATAATGTTTACTAAAATTATAAAGATTTGTATTTTTGTGTGTGTGTGCGTCTGTATGTTTGTTATGAATAAACTCAAAAACTACTGGACCGATTTATACAATTCTTTCACCATTAGAAAGCTACATTTTCACCCTGAATATCATAGGCTACTTTTGATTCAGATATTCCCACGAAATCGGGACGTACCGTAAAATATACCAACTTTGCCCGTTTTTTTTATAAAATCGAACAAAACATCTTTTTTTTCTATGGAAACATACATAGTTTTTTATATTTGTTAGGTGTATTACGATGCTATGCTGCATTACCTACATAACGATTTGAATCAAAATATTACACTTTAAAACCATTTTTTTCCGATTTTGATGGCGGGCAAAATTATCCGCACTTCTTACCAACATTCCCCACGCCTATTTTTTGATGAACTATGAGTCTTATTAATACGTAATTCAGATAATAACTAGTCATTTATATAATCTAGCTATAGTCCTTAAATATTCGTTTGTAGCATAAGCAGTTTTACAGTAAAATCAGTGGGCAATATTACCTAGCGATTATTACTTTTTTCCATACAAATCCTAACAAGCTGTTGTCTCTCTAGGGTTGTCACGTGTCTATCATAAGTTTCGAATGTTGCAGAATATCAGGAATGCTATTTAAATTAGAATTTAGTATTAGAAATAAAAATGTTTTATCAAAGTTTGACAAACTAAGTAACTAAATATATATGTATTTGTTACAATTTTTAAGAAAAACACTGTTAAACGAATATATTTCACTATATTTTGCGAATTTCACAGTGACTGATGTTTTTGATTGTTTATTTTGTTTCAAGAAAACAATCTAAATGGTACATAAAAAATCGATAAATTGGGATCCTCATTTTTTTTTGTGTCGGTTAAAATGAAATTTTGGCAACCCTATGTGCTTTTTATTTATTTATTTATTTGGAAATCCAACAGCTATTATAAAACAATAGAGATAGTGTAACAATAGAAAGCCAATTATAGGATCTCACGACTAACAATAAAATGTTAAATTAAAAATAAGGAGTGAGCTGACGACTTTACCACCCACAAAAACACAAGGACGTCGAAAAGATTATAAAAAAAAGAAAGGAAATTTAACAAAAATATAACAAAAACAAATACATATCATTCACCCTCAAAGAAATGCTTAGTTAACCGCCGCCTCACAGTCTCAGCACTGGTACTGAACAAATCCAAATCTTTGTCAATACTCTCTACCAGCCTATTGAAATTACTACAGGCCCGCCATAGGTATGTATTTTGACCATAATTTGTACCCACCCTGGATATATAAATTGGCTGGAATGATCTTGTGGCTAGCAACGAGGGAACTCTCAAATTAATCCTACTTAAAAGATTTGGACAATCAATTCGATTCGAAGTTAGCTTAATAAGAAACACCATATCTGCTATTTCACGCCGCTTGGACAAAGGGAGAAAATGAAATTTTCTACACAGTTGCTCGTACTGCGATGTATCGTATGGTACACCCACACGACCACACAGAAATTTAAGAAATTTAATTTGAACTTTCTCAAGTCTAGAAATATATTTGTCGTAACGCGGATTCCATATTTGAGTTGCATATTCTAGTATACTACGGACATAAGTACAGTACAAGATTTTCAAAGTTTTAGCTCTCTTAAAATGTTTAGAGTTCCTCATTATAAAACCCAATGATTTGAACGCTCTGGCAGTAACACTTTCAATATGCTCATCAAAGGCAAGTTTACAATCATGTATGACACCGAGGTCTTTAACAGAATTATTATGGACTAGATGCTGGCCCTTTTTGATGAAGGGCAAAGTTGACAAGAGTAGGTCTGAATAGTTCAGGATATCTTTGCCCACCGCCATTACTGTTGTATTTTAAGGCTTAGAATACTGAAACCTAATCAAAAATGCTTTAAAATTGGTATTCTATAACATACAGTAAAATCAAATTTCCTGCGTTTTCACCTTGACGTAAAATTCACACTAAAATATCTGAAAAATTTGCCCGCAAAAAACACATCACATTCGACAAGACCTCACAAGTTGGGAACCAAGGCAATGCATCGTGTTGTCAGATACATAATTTACTTTTCCTCCAATTAGTAAATATAACCATAAAGCTAAAATATTTTTCAATATTAACAGATTTGCTTAGAAACCGCTTTTTGGGCAATGTTTTGGTGTTGGCAAAGTTGGTGTATTTTACGGTACGCGGGTGAAACCGCGGGACGCAGCTAGTATAATATATAATAAAAATTATAAAGAGGTAACACTGAAACGATTTCAAAAAAGAATTACCAATAGAAAGCTGCATTATTAGAGAGTACCATAGGCTACTTTATATCCCGATATTCCCACGGGATCGGGACTTACGCGGGTGAAACCGCGGGAATCTGGTCTCTAATAATAATAAAACAATCTGTTACCCAACTTCAGTTTTGTGGTGACGATAGTGGCTAGACAGAGAGCTTGAAATTGTTTAAAAAGGTATATTTACTATCGTTTTTTGTGCCTATTTTATATTCCAATATTGAATATTTTCATTAACCGACTTAAAAAAAAGGAAATTCCCAAAACTTTCTTTCTTTACAAAATAAACACGTTTGTTGTATAGGAACCTCATTTAAATATTTATTTTATTCTGTTTTTAGCACAGATGATTTTGGTGACACAGATTGAATTGCCTAGTTATAATGAATGGTACAGCTTGGTGACAGCCTTATTTATAAACGTGGACTATTTTATACGCGGGTGAAACCGAAGGGCGCTGCTAGTAACATGTAATTGCCACATCTATCACTAGATGGCGCCACTGGCAAAATTATACCCGCGCTATTGTTGCGTTCTACAAAATAAACAAACCTTTCCAGTTGACTTATTATTATATTCAGCTATAGGCCATAGGCCACATCATAGAATAACCATCTAATTTTTTTAGGGATTTGTTTACAAACAAATTCTTATTTCTTCTGTATTCGCAATGAGCGACGAGCGTTAGAATACGGTTTTGTCGCGTAGTTTTAAAATGATTTTATACCATTCACACTCTTAAATAGTAGATTGTATACCAAGGGAGAAAAGACTATTTTTACGGCGAGAGTGTTTTTTGAATCCAGAGAGGAGCGAGGGATTCTTTAGTAGAATCCTGAGCTAATCGAGGGATTCAAAGTATCTCACTCGAGCGAAAAATAGTGTTTGCTCCCGAGGTGAACATTCTACTTTTCATCACCCTCTATGAGAAAATGAGTAACGTACTTTGACCATTGTTCCCGTCTGACAGTAACTACCAATTTTTATCAAAACCTGCCTTCTTCTACTAAACTACCATTTTCTACCTAACCTACCATTTTCCATCAATAACCACCATTTTTTACTACATCCTACTATTTTCTACTAAAATAAAAACTGCCGATTCTACCAAAAACTACCATTTTCCCCCAAACCTACCATTTTCTACCAAATCCTACCATTTTCTATGAATACCTGCCATTTTCTACCAAACCTACCTTTTTCTACCAAACCTACCATTTTCTACTACATCCTACTATTTTCTACCAAAAACTACCATTTCTACCAAAAACTACCATTTTCTACCAATACCTACCATTTTTCACCAAACCTACCAATTTCTACCAACGTTACCATTTCTTACCAAAAATGTTTAGTAGGTAAATTAGTCCCGATTTTACCCTCCATGTACGGAACCCTAAAACCGAAAGTTTGTTTGATTATTTGTTTGTTCCCTCTTCACGGTCGATCAGTTCGACCGATTTGAATGAAATATCAGTCTACCTACTCTTTCTCCATACAAACGTAGTCGACTGTTTCCAACCTGGATTGGAATAGAAATAAAATTCAGAATAAGTATAAAAAAATGAAAAAAATCAAAACGTAGGGGCATGAATAGGACTGATGGCATAATCATATTTTTTCTAATATCTTTATCCAGGGAGGAAACCGTCGACTACGTTTGTAAGATTGTACGGAGGAACGAGTAGGTAGGCTGTCCCCTTAAGTGATGGCATGGACAGTTTCATAATATTATGATACTTTTGTGACAGTTTGTAGGAAAATAAGTATAAAGGCGAATGGTCGCCTTCATCAGGACTGGCCATTGCTGTACAGGTAGAGATGTGGGCGGAAGATAAGATAAAACTCCGTAATAGCTGATCAAACACTACATTTACAATGATTGGTCCAAGAAACAGTTTTATCTTAAAAATCGAATCACTGTCATTTAATTAATCACTTCTACTTGAACTACTAATTACTATTAGTTCTAAATAATTAAAGATGGCGCGGAACAAAAGCGATTCGTCGCACACGTGGTAGCTTTCACGATGACGGTAGCAGAATGAATGCCGCCATCATGGCCGCCGACCATAGACACGACGCTCCGCCAGAATGACAGCTGTCAAACTAGTTCCGGCTATATGTAAAAGTCGTACGAAGCCACAAATTGATTGATGTTTCGACGTGCGCCGTCAAGTAAGTATTTTTGTTAAATTTCACGCTAAAACTGCTAAACCGATTGCGGTGGAACTTTGTATGCGTATAGCTGGAGATCAGGATAAACACATGAGCTACTTTTTGTCGAGATGATCTTTCGGGATCGGGAGATACGAAGGTGAAACTGAGCGGCGCTGCTTGTATTATATAATTAACACGTCTGTCAATAGATGGCATCACTTGCAAAATTATATCGCGCTATTATTGCGTTCTACAAAATAATATACCTTTCCAGTTGTAAATAGTTAAAAGTACGTTATAAGAAGCTTAAACATAGTTCCAATTTTTGAAGGGAATTTATTAAACAAATTCTCAGTTCTCTTCTGAATGCACAGCTTCACAATGAAGGATTAGAATATTTTTTACGGTTTTGTCGCGTTGCTTTAAATATTTTAAGCATGTTATCAATAAGTTTTCAAAATAATACTCCTAAAATATCAATAGATATTTTGAAACAAACTTTAGTTTTGCGGTTACGATAGTGGCTAGACTGAAAGTTTGTAATTGTTTTAAAACGTATATTTACCTACTATTACTTTTTGTATCTTTTTAGGGTTCCGTAGCCAAGTGGCAAAAAATGGAACCCTTATAGATTCGTCATGTCTGTCTGTCTGTCTGTCCGTCCGTCTGTCTGTCCGTCCGTATGTCACAGCCACTTTTCTCCGAAACTATAAGAGCTATACTGTTGAAACTTGGTAAGTAGATGTATTCTGTGAACCGCATTAAGATTTTCACACAAAAATAGAAAAAAATCATGAATTTTAGGGTTCCCCATACTAAGAACTGAAACCAAAAAAAAATTTTTTCATCAAACCTATACATGTGGGGTATCTATGGATAGGTCTTCAAAAATGATATTGAGGTTTCTAAAATCATTTTTTTCTAAACTGAATAGTTTGCGCGAGAGACACTTCCAAAGTGGTAAAATGTTGGTCCCCCCCCCCTGTAACTTCTAAAATAATGGAATGATAAAACTAAAAAAAGTATGTGATGTACATTCTATGCAAACTTCCAACGAAAATTGGTTTGAACGAGATCTAGTGAGTAGTTTTTATTTAAAACGTCATAAATCGTAAACCGCAATTTACCTTTCAAAACAAAATCTGTTGTAAAGATAATTGTACGGAACCCTTCGTGCGCGAGTCCGACTCGCACTTGACCGGTTTTTTATATTCCAATAAATAATAAATAAATAAATAAATATAAATAAATATTGCACGACGTTACACACAGCGCAATCTAGCCCCAAACTAAGCACTAGGCTTGTACTATGGGTACTAGACAACGGTCAACGGATATACTACATATTATACTTTTTTTTTATTTATTTGTAAATACATACATATGATACATAGAAAACACTGAATATCCCATGTCTTCGGACCGTGGTGAGTCCTAGGACATGTTGGTTTCCTCACGATGTTTTTCCTTCACCGTAAGAGCGATGTTATTAGCGCACATACCTTTTTCTTAAAGAAAAAGACATTGGTGCGCGGTCGGCCTGGATTCGAACCCACGACTCTCGGAATGAAAGCCGGGGTATCTACCACTAGACCAACACCGCTCCGATCAATATTGGATATTTTAACCGACTTCAAAAAAGGGAATACCAAAAACAAATACTAATAATGGGAATACTTTTAAGTTACAAGTACCTATCAAAAAAAAATAAAAAAAAATTACCTACCTATAGTTAAAAGTTTTAACTATACCTAGCTATTTTTTTTTTTTCGGTTTTTAGACAGATGGCTCTGGTGATAACGGTAACAACTACCGAACCGGTAATCACGGTTCAAGACGTATTTGAGAGAACGACAGTGAAGTCTCAGTAAAATCGTCAGGCAAAATCACAAACTCAACATCTTAACCAAAATATGAGGCTTGGCTTAACAGAAAACCAATGCAAGGTAGCGAAACGACCAGCCACATATTTTGTCTAAGAAGTAAAAACCGGCCAAGTGCGAGTCGGACTCGCGCACAAAGGGTTCCGTACCATTAACTATACAACAGATTTTGTTTTGAAAAGTAAATTGCGGTTTACGATTTATGACGTTTAAAAAAAACTACTTACTCGATCTCGTTCAAACCAATTTTCGTTGGAAGTTTGCATAGTAATGTACATCATATACTTTTTTTAGTTTTATCATTCCATTATTTTAGAAGTAACAGGGGGGGGGGACCAACATTTTACAACTTTGGAAGTGTCTCTCGCGCAAACTATCCAGTTTAGAAAAAAATGATATTAATAACCTCAATATCATTTTTGAAGACCTATCTATAGATACCTCACATGTATAGATTTGATGAAAAAAAAAATTGAGTTTCAGTTCTTGATATGGGGAACCCCAAAAAATTCATTATTTTTTTCTATTTTTGTGTGAAAATCGTAATGCGGTTCACAGAATACATCTACTTATAAGTTTCAACAGTATAGCTCTTATAGTTTCGGAGAAAAGTGGCTGTGACATACGGACGGACAGACAGACAGACAAACAGACATGACGAATCTATAAGGGTTCCATTTTTTGCCATTTGGCTACGGAACCCTAAAAAGGTGATTGTGGAGTTGGGGCGTGTAGATTTCTAGGCTCTACATGACATCTGATAACATTTTGACAGTGCTCATCATTATGGTCTCGCTCTCGTCTTGGCTATATTTTTACATGAAAATGTTTTTTGGGTGGGGAAGAAAAGTTGATATTAATAAAAGTTACATACAAATCCCTCCTGAAATTATGAATGTTAGAGTTTCTAAAAAGTAATTAAATATGTTTGTTACAATTTACGCTAAAACTACTGAACCGATTGCGATGAAACTTAGTATTCATATAGCTGGAATCAGGATAAACACATAAGCTACTTTCGACGACCGCTGTGGCGCGTCGTGCGAGAGCGCGACTGCAATGCAGGAGGTTGCGGGTTCGATTCCCGCCGGGTGCAAGTATTTATGCTTAAAAAATAAATATTTGTGTCTGGTCTGGGTGTCCTTCTATGTATAATATGTATGTATTTACAAAAGAAAAATAAATATAAGTATTATATCCGTTGTCTAGTCACCGTAACACAAGCTTAGTCGCTTACCACGGGGCTAGATGGCGCTGTGTGTTGATCGCAGAATTTATAAAAAAAAAAAAAAAAACTTTTTGTCCCGATACTCCTGCGGGAATGGGACTTACGCGGGTGAAACGGCAGGGCGCAGTTATTCCGACTGTAAATAAGAAAGTAAATGAGTAAGTTTGTTACTGCTTCACACAAAAACTACTTAACCGATTGCCATTAAACTTTGTATGCAGATAGCAGGAGATCAGGATATACACATAAGCTACTTTTTATTCCGATATTATCGCGGGATCGCTAGATGGCGCCACTGGCAAAATTATACCGCGCTATTATTGCGTTCTACAAAGTAATATACCTTAATATACCTTTCGTAAAAGTAGGAAAGCGGACCCCGGGCTCTCGAGAGAGATGCAACCGGGAACAACGCTCGGATGATGATGATGAAAGTAATATACCTTTCCAGTTAGTTTTTTAGTTTTTAAATATCTTTATTTTCATAAAATAACACAAACAGTATAATTACTAACTTACAAGTGATTATAATAACATACATTTAACATACACTTTCTTAGGCTAACAGCGCCTTTTAAAGTTTACCTATAGGGAATATTCGTTACCTTTAAAACAGCATTTTAATATAATAATAAAATTAATAAATAATATTCAATGCCAGATTTTTGTAAAAATCTTAGCTTTTTGCAATGTATAAAAATAAGGGTAGAAATGGGTACGTTATAATAATATTATACAGTAGTACCAAGTATGCAGTTCATTATGCACCAGTGGAGGTGCAGCGGCGCGCGCTGCCCTGCCTCCCGCGCACCCACGTGAGGCGGACGCGTGAGGGGAAGCTGCAGCGGCTCGCAGGTCGAGCTTAACTGGTGATGCGCTTACTCACCATATTTGTCGTTTGATCGCCGGGTGGGAACAATAGGTAGTGATGGGGCAGTCGATATGTCTTGTAACTGTCGATATATGGCAAGTCCGTTAATGTTGTTACGCATATTTTGGAAATAAGTGGGTTTGAATATATTCGATTTTTAGCGTAGAATGATTTGGTTAATTTTAAAATATATTGAAATAGAGTGGGAAAATTTATGTCTATGTGTAGTTTAATCAGATTAGTTTTAAATTTAGTATTTAATGAAATTTTAAGTGCCTTGTTTTGCAATATTTGTAATAGATTGTAGTTAGACAAACATGTGCTGCTCCAGACCGGACAAGCATACGTTACACATGGTCTAACTAGTGTTGAGTAAATTCTCATCTTAGTGTAGGCACTGAGATTTGTTTTACGGTTCATTATCGGACTAAGACCACCCAATACTTGGGCGCCTTTGACACGCAAGTTAGCTACATGTTTCGTCCAGTTTAATTTTGAATCCAACGTAACTCCAAGATATCTAACTTTATTACTCCACGGTATCTTATGGTCTTCAATTTTTAAAGTTCTTTGAGGAAGTTGACGCTGTCGAGTAAACAAAATAGCTTCCGTCTTCGAATTATTTAGTTTCAACCTCCACTTTTTAAAGTAATCTTGTAATAACTCGATCGATAGTTGCAATCGACTAATCACAAGGTCAATGTCGTCTGAAGACGTGTATGAAGCTGTATCATCCGCGAAACATGCAATACTAGTACGCGGTTGTTTAGGGATGTCATTTAGAAATAAAATAAATAGATATGGACCAAGTACTGAGCCTTGAGGAACGCCAGCTGGCACCGTCCGACATGAGGATTTATGTTTTTTTATATAAACGCTAAATCTGCGATTCAACAGGTACGATTTAATCAGTTTAATCAGGTTGAATGGCAAATTTAGTTTTACCAACTTATGGATGAGACCCTCATGCCAGACGGTGTCGAAGGCCTTCTCGATGTCAAGCAGGAACATACCAGTAGATTGGTGAATATTAAGATGGTGTGAGATGTGTTCCGATACTCTAGCCAGCTGATGCACAGTAGAGTGGCACGAGCGGAAACCAAACTGTTCATCCACAATGACGTGACTTGATGCTGCGAAAATCCGACTGTAAATTATTTTCTCAAACACCTTGCTTAATGATGGAAGTAAGCTAATTGGTCGATAGCTAACAGGCTCAGACGCATTTTTGCCTGGTTTTTTAAGCGGTATGACTTTTGCAATTTTCCAAGTCTCGGGGAAGTAACCCAGGAAGAAACAGCCATTAAAAATGAGAGTTAAGTATACAATGACTTTGCGGGGGTAGTTCTTGAGCAAAACGTTGGTAATTTCGTCGGAGCCGGGTGATTTACGGGACCTGAGTGAATTTATAATTTTGCATAATTCAGCTGGCCTTACTGGTCTTTGTATGTTATTGATGACGTGATCATCAACATTGCGAATGGATGCTAAAACTTCGGGGTCGACTTCTTGCTTAGGAGAATCTAAAGTGAGACACATATTCCTACGAAATGTGGAAGCTAATGCTTCACATTTGTCAGCCTCAGTAGCAGTCATAGAACCATTTTCACACCGAAGTGGTGGAATATCATGTTTCTTAGGTTTTAGGGTTTGAACTAAACGCCATACGTCGTTTGTGGGGTTGTCAATTTTTGAAAGTCTGATATTCCATTCATTTTCTTGGTGCACTTTGATTTGGATCGATATTGTGGAACATAAGTTGTTAATACAACGGCGAATATTTCTTTTGTGTTCGCCACTTCGCAGTTTTTGATCGATTCTACGTAGGTGGTTTTTGTATTTTATTAGCTGTCCAATATAGAAGGGCAGTTTACTCAATTTATCTCCTTTAACAAGTCTGGTGGGAATAGCTATATCCCTGGCTTTAATTGTAATATTTTGCAGGTGATTAATAGCGTGATCTATGGCTGTGACCGATTTAAAGGTGGTAGGTGACAAAATGATGTTCTCGTCTAAAACAGCACGGTAAAGTTTCCAGTCGGCTTTGTTATAACAAAGTCGACGAACTTTCTCCTTAAGTTGCATATCACCACCAACTGTGAAGTACAGAGGGTAATGATTGGATGAAAGTGCTACCAGTGCATCTACGTGGCTCACACTTTCAACGTTTTGACAGAGGACAAGGTCGGGAGTGGTAGGATTACGATCAGAGGCATAATTGATTTGAGTTGGTGAGTCAGGAGCATGGATGGTGTAATCGTTAAGTAACATATGTTGGAATAAAACCCTCCCGCGGGTATTAGTGTAGCTACTATGCCAGCAGCTGTGGTTGGCATTAAAGTCACCTGTTACAATTAGGTGTGGGCACAAACTGACTAGAATATCCAGATCGCTTCTAAGAAGAGGTAGGTTCGGTGACTGGTAAGCACTTATGATGACATGGTCGACGCCAGAAAGTGTAACACACACTCCGATTGCTTCGACATTTACCGTTGGCGGAATGTTAATACGGGAGTGCTTTATGGTGTTTTTGACCAAAATGGCGACGCCCTGGCCCCTGCCACTTGAGTGTTTGTCTTGACGGTAGCAGTCAAAACCCGGAGTGTGGATTATATGACGACTGGATAGTTTAGTCTCGCAGATGCTTATTATATCGACAGGTACATTATTAGTACTCAACTCGAGCAGCTCACGAATTTTAGGACGCACACCATCAGCGTTCCAGGAGAGTAAGCGCAGCACCTTAGAGTTAAACATAGCAACCAAGGTGAGTAATGATTAATGTAACTTTCTCTAACTGAGATTTACATGACTTAAATTGTGACTTTAATGTCTGAATGACTAATAAGATATCTAACATTTCCCTAGTTACTGCATCATCAGCTGCTGAAGCCGGTGGGTTCACGTTGGATGGTATCTTTGGCTCGCTGTCACCGGGGCTTGGTTGAGGCAGAATATTTTCTGGGGAGACGGGCCGCAAACCGTTGGAATTTGTGTTCTTGGCAATTGAAGCCCAGGATTTTACAGGAAGAACATTACCTGGCTTGACGACGCTGCTTTGAAGTGGCGGGAGAAGCGTTGGTGGTAGTCTTCTCTGTTGCAGATCTTTTTTCTTGTGTAAATTATTCAGGTAGGCAACTCTCGCGCTGCAATTTTTGTAGTTCGCCGGGTGTTCCCCTTGGCAATTGCAACAGCGTGCAGGATTGAGTCTGTCTTTTTTAGTGCACTCCGAAGTGGGATGCGGTGCTAGGCATTTGACACAGCGAGCAGGTAAATTGCAATTCTGTGATGAATGACCGAATCTCTGGCATCGGAAACATTGAGTTCCCTGAGAACGGTTTGGTTTAAATTTCTCGATGCTGACAACGCAGTTGAGCAGAACTTTAATTAATCGGAACTGGTTAATGTCCGTACCAGCCGCAAAGTGCACTAGGAATGGAGGACACGGCGAAGACGTACTACCCTTTGATTTTAGCTTCGTCACAGATGATATCTTAAAACCCAAAGACTCAAGTTCTTTAGGTAAGTAATTTTCCACAGTATCGGGTAAGCCCCTGATCACAGCTTTTGGCGTCTTTTCGTCTTTTCGTGTGTATGTAACGAAGGAATTTTTGTCCTCCCGCAGACCTTCCTTCACCGCTTGATGTGCGTCTGTTGAGTAACAGGTGATGGCAACTTTACTGCCATTTCTGTACTGCAAATGGTATTTCTTGGTATACTTACCTACTAAGTCTTTTATGGTCTGATGAGTCCAGTCACTTTTTACATCAAGTATGATAGGTGGTACATGAGCAGTCTTCTTTCCTACTGAGGTGGCTGCTTTTAGACGGTTTTTCGGATCAGACAAGTCAATGTCGATAGGGAGTTCTTCGAACCGGTTACGGACACGTGTGGTCGAATGTTGTGCCTGTGGACTTTTGTTGTTGGCATGACGTTTGGGTATGGTCCAGTGTTCAGCACACTCATCGGCTGGTCGCTTAGCGTTTAGGCTACTGGTGGACGATGACCGCTCCAGATATTTGTCCATTTTGGTGGTGATATCGATAAAGTTATCGACACGTCGCTTCACTATTTCTTAAGTTAGAGGAACGCGTACGAGCGCACGAGCAGGCGCGACGAGCGCCGAACGCGGAATACCTTTCCAGTTGTAGTATTACGGAACACTGTCGAAACTGTCCATATTTTATAAAGTACGAATTTTTGCACTTACTTTATTTTTGAAAGGAATTTGTTTGATAAACAAATTCTCAGTTTTCTTCTGTATTCGCGATGTTTTTTAACAGACTTCAAAAAAAGAAAGAAAGTAGAAGTCCTTAAAAGTAGTCATTTACTGCATTCTGAGATGTTATATTCTGCTCATCATCCGGAAGATACTTATCAGATCTTCACCAAGATTTTATGGGACCAACTCGGGACAAGATAAAAAATGAATTATCGAAATCGGACTTCATATACCTAGGTACATAGGTACGACGCGGACAACCTGCTTTTTTGTAGTCGGTTAATGAGAATTTGTACAAATAGGGCAAATTCTCTTCAAAAATTATATTGTAATGTGAAAATAACTATAAAATTATAAATTTAAGTGGTATTTAAGGGCTTGTTTTTTTTAAGAACACAATGATAGCGCGATATAATTTTGCCAGTGGCGCCATCTAGTGATAGATATGTTTATTATATATTACTTGCTGCATCCCGTTTTTGAAGTCGGTTTTATTTTTTTAAATCATATTTTTATCAATCAATGTCTTATGTTTAAAAATCTTTGCACCCCTGCCCAGGGGTAGGCGTGCAAAATGTAATATTTCCACAGGAGGAAGAGGTCTTTAAGAGTCTCGGAACGTAGGACATTGATTAAATTCTGAAACAGTTATCTTCTCAACCGAGCGATGTTCCCGGTTGCATCCCTCTCGGGAGCCCGGGGTCCGCTAAACCCCATTTTTTTTTATTTGGGGTCGACGCAGTCGGTAATAATAATTCATCATTGACCATACCTTCTGCAATTAGATTTAGCAATCTTTTTACGACACCAACCCTCTTAGGGATCAAGCAGTTTATCCGCCACCGCGCGGGGAGAACTAAAGGTGTTTTAATCTCGCTCAGGTCTCTTAGTCGCCTTTAACGACACCCATCGGAAGAGATGGGGTAACTCTATTCCCTTTCAGAACGTTCTGTCCGTTTCCCAAAACACCCGTGCCCAAAACATCCGTTCCAAAATAACAGTTTCTTAGAATGAACGTAGGCCAAAATAACCGTTTCCCATCACATCAGTATGTCAAAACACCCGGTTCTCATTGCATCCGTATGCCAAAAGAACAGTCTCTCATGACACCCGTATTCCCAAAACACTCGGTTCTCATTGCATCCGTATGCCAAAATAACAGTCTCTCATGACAGAATATGACAGAATATTAAGACAGAAGGATAATTTTCTAATGTAAATTAAAAACCATATTGTAACCAAGAAATTTACTTTGCAGTATAGTATGCAGTGCAGTGCTTAAAACATAACGCTCAGTGTAAAAAAAAAACTAATAGTTCTCGATGATAACTTCAGGTATAACTTAATCATATTCATATGTTATTATTACATTAGTTACTTAAGGGCCCTATTCTGAAAAACTGAAAATCCATGTCGGGCGCATCGAAAATTGTTGATTATTTCATGACGGAATGTCGTAGAACTTTTTTTTGTGTACAGATTGTAGGCGACATTGTTTCCGATATTTTAGTGCAGTTTCCATACAAATATGTCGAAACGTATTGAAGCCTATCGACATTTTAGCCAAATCAGACATTTTTTGTCTAAAATTTGGATAGGCTTTGCACCAATAGGAGGTTCTTGTCTTAAAACTACACCAAAATGTAGGAAACAATGTCACCTACAATTTGTGCACAAAAAAAAGTTCTACGACATTCCGTCATGAAATAATTAACAATTTTCGATGAGCCCGACAGGGATTTTCAGTTTCAAGGTCGTTGGCGTATATTCTCCTCTTAATATAAAATTTTTATCAATACCTAATAGTTGGCATCATCAGAGTGTTAAATTATAAAATTTATCGGGAAACGGATAACTTATTTAGGAAAAATTTTATTGGTGTTGGGTACGGATGTTTTGGGAAGCGGATATCATGACAAACGTATCTTTTGGGAGAAGCACATTTTGGGAAATGGATTATTTAGGAAAAGGCGGTGATGAGAACGGTCATTTTGGGATTAGATATTTTTGGGAAACGGATATCAAGAAAAACGTATCTTTTGGGTGAAACACATTTTGGGAAACACTTATAACGGGAAACGGATTAATTGGGCAAAGATGGTGACGGGAACGGATGTTTTGGGAACGGGTGTTTTGGGAAACGGACAGAACGTTCCGAAAGGCTCTATTCTATGCTTGAGCTACACGGCCTCTATAAGCCTCTATAAGTAAGTATTTATAAAATGCTTTGTCTTGAGACTAATCAACGCCCAGCATAAACCGCTGATAGTAGATAGCTGAAATTTAGTGTGTTGGTGAAAAATAAAACAAAAACTAAAAGCATCAAAGCTTTTAGGGTTAATTTGTTATTTTAATTTATTCATTTTTAGGGTTCCGTACCCAAACAGTAAAAACGGGACCCTATTACTGAGACTTCGATATCTGTCCGTCTGTTGCCAGGCCGTATCTCATGAACCGTAATAGCTAAAGAGTTGAAATTTTCACAGAAGATCATTGAAGATGTAGGTATTTCGGTAGCCGCTACAACAAAAAATTGAGAGGGGCTCCCATACAACAAACGTGATTTAGGTATGTACATAGAAACGCAACGATACCGCGATGTATTTTTACGACTAGCGCCATCTAGTGATGGAGTGCTACACTTGCGTTAGCACTTAAAATTAATTTTAACTTTTGCGCTTCGTTCACGGATTGGTTGGTCCGGTGTTCATTTTAGGGTTCCGTACTCAATTATGATAGTGGTATCAGTACGGATCCCTAAAATGGAACCCTTCGTGCGCGAGTTGAACTCACAATTGGCCGCTTTTTTATTTAAAAACCACAAGGTAATAATTTATAGTCTTAAAATCACCCGCGAAATTGCATTAAGATAATCAACTTCCTTATCAACTTGCCCTTCAAGTACAATTTATCAAAACGGATATTTATTTTGCAAACATTTAATTTCATGCTCTTTTTAACCGACTTCAAAAAAGGAGGAGGTTCTCAATTCGTCTGTATGTATAATATTTTTTTTTTTTTTTTTTATGTATGTTCACCGATTACTCGAAGACGGCTTGACCGATTAAGATAATTTTTTTTTTAATCGAAAGGTGGGAGCTTCGAAATGGTCCCATAAAAATTTGGTGAGGATCTGATGAGGATCTTCGGAGTGATGAACGGGATTGCTCCTCAAAATTCCTATGTTTTAGGGATGTTCATCGATGACTCGAATACGGCTTGACCGATTGAGATGATTCCTTTTAAAACTGAAAGGTGGGAGCTCCGAGATGGTTCCATAAAAATTTGGTGAGGATCTGATGAGGATCTTCGGAGTGATGAACGGGATTGCTCCTCAAAATTCTTATGTTTTATCACCAGTAGAATAAGGCCATAAAGAATAGATACCGATGAATAAGAATATGGTTTCGGAATCTCCACATCTGAAATCACCTTCTCATCACAGAACTCCTCAATGATAAAAGTTATGGATACAATTTTAATGATTTTAGTGGTAGTTGAAAGTACACTAAAAAGGATGAAATAAAAAAATAATTTAAAAAAATTAAAAACCGACTTCAAAAAAAAAGCATTAAAAAAAACCGATTTAAATAAAACATAAAATAACTTCGCCTACGTACAGTGCCACCGACTTATCTGTTATGTAATCTGAAGTCGGGCAGATTTACTGGGTTGGTTGAGTAGGATTGTAAGTAGTTTGGCTGCCCGACTTCAGATTACATAACAGATAAGTCGGTGGCACTGTACGTAGGCGAAGTTATTTTATGTTTTATTTAAATCGGTTTTTTTTAATGCTTTTTTTTTGAAGTCGGTTTTTAATTTTTTTAATGTAGGTCGTTCACAGACTTTAAATTTTTAATCGGCCGATATAAACTAATTATTATGTCTGGTTTTTCAATACACACAACATACTTTCTCTGAAACTAACTGCGTCCCGTGGTTTCACCCGCGTAAGTCCTGTGGGAGGGACATCACAGGACTTACGCGGGTGAAACCACGGGATGTAATAAGCTTTTGTCATGTAAATTGTAGTGTAATTGATAGTGAAAGTTGTAAAGGAAAAAAAAATATTTTACCCGAAAGAGTAAGGGCGAAAGGGGTAGCAGAAACCTACCTCGAATTTCCAAAAGTTTTAAAACAAAGGTTGTTCGCCTAGACCTCTAGAATAAACCCCTTTCGGCTTGATACCCCTTTCTGGAAGCATTCTGCATAAAATAAAGTCGTGTTAGTTACACCATTTATAACTCAATAACGGCTGAAACGATTTGGTCAAAACATATATAAATGAGTTTAATTTCAATCCAACATCGCGAAATCATAAAAAGAAGAAAAACACTGATTAAAGATTTTCGATCAGCCGACCTAAAATCTTTAATCAGTGTCCGCCCTAAAGAAAACTAGATTCCTTATCAAGTTATCAGTTGTAAACAAAACAAGCATTTGCATATGCGGGTCGCATATAAAACGTGCTGTGCCGTTCCAGTTGTGTCATAGTCAACCTCGTTGTGTCATAGAATAACGTGTTATTTGTGACAATGTGGGCTAAGTGTATGCTGTTGATTCTGTGCGTGGGAGTCGTTGTGGCATCGGCTGGTGAATATGATGGTAATTTTGTTTTATTTACTTAGCTTTTTTAATAAATGTGGAGAGCTCGTTACATACGTAGCTATAATATATATGAATATAATATTTGTTTACTCGACAATTTAACCGACTACGGCAAAGAAGGAGTTTTATTTTGGAAAAAAAAATACCTACCTACTTCAAATTAAAAAATAGGGCTAATGAAATAATATTGTCTGGGGTATCAAAGGAAAGGATTTTAATTGGTAAATTTTACGGCAGGGAATTTCAAAAATGTGTAGGTAGATACAAATTGGTAGATATAGATTTTTTGGAGCTTTCATTATGAACAGCGAGTATAAATCAACATTTTCACATTCAACATTTTGGCACTAATGGAAAATTAAAACAATTCATAGGTATGTGATAGGCATTTAGGTTAATTGGCATAATCCCCACTAAAAGGTGGGTGTGGCCAATTTTCAAAACACAAATTTACCTTATCAGCACCAGAATCGGGGTTCGAAGTTACGACCTTCGGATTGAATGTGTACTAAGCCGATTTGTATTGACTTTACATCGATTTCATAAGTGTTTATCAAATAGACCCTGGCGAAGTGGACCACACCTAAAGATAAGACTTTCCAATGACAACAATATTGCAGTTTCAATATTTGCATGTGGCTGAATAAACTTCTTATAGCAACCTGTTTAAAAATATTTTACCTGAGTACTTTTATAATATACCTATTATACACTCTATTTCAGAATCTTAGATTAAAAATGTACTTAAACAAAAAACTGTCAATATCTAAGAAAAAAGTAAATAAAGAGCTGAGACTTGCATTATGGGTTTGTATATTTTTGATGATTGTGAAATAGAGTAGGTATAAGTATTTTTTCATTACTACTTCTGTTTAACTTCTTGAATATCTCACGGTACACTAATTAAAACATTATCACTATTTTATAAAATTATTCATGGGCATGGCAACCTCAAAAACATAAGGTCAAGCAATCATTGCACGGCATAAAACGATATCCTCCATGTATCATTTGTTTCATTGAAATTAACTTTTTGGCAGCCACATACATGCATGCACTCAACCCAACAACTGTTTGTTTCTTTTATTCTTGTTTTACTACCTTTCCTAAGTTTATACCTCTTTAAGAATATAAGTAGGTAGATAAGCAGCGCGCGTAACACTAAACACCTTTCACTGTACGAAATTCCACACTTAAGCGGTCGCCCAGGGGAGTACTGACCGTGTAAGGCGCAGTATAACTATTTCACCTCTTTCAGATATAACACTGTCACCGTTACATCAACTTCCATGTATGGAGGTTGGAGGTATATGCCTAAAGGCTGGACAATGTCCTGATGGAAGAAACGCTGGGACAGGCCGCTGCCCTATGGATGATGAGGGAAGAGAGTGCTGTCGTTTAGGTCACGTAGTCAAAAACTAAAACATCTCGACAACACCTTAGCATTATTAAAATTATCTTGAAAATGGTGCAATTTTTTTTGAAAAATTTGCGAAGTTTCGCGAGAGCTTTTGAAATATTATTACTTGCAAAATAAAAAGCAATTGCTTGGTATTTGTTATAAAACAAAACAAAGTTTTAGTGATAGAATACATGCCCCGCACTGGTATTATCCATCTAGTTGACAACTGAGTTTGATAGGCACTTTGCAGAACACTGCCTTTTTGAAGTAAAGTGTTTTTTTAAATATTTTTATATCTATCTATACATATAATAAAATCGTAACTTAGCGGTGTCTGTTTTTGGAAGATATAAAAAAAAATTGTATGGGTATCTATTAACGCAGTAGAACCTATTTTTCTGTTTTTCTGGTTGTCTGTTTGTCTGTTTGTCTGTTTTTTGAAGATACTAAAAAAAAATCATATTTTATGGGTATCTATTAACGCAAAAGAACCTATTAAAAAAATAAAAATGTTGTCTGTTTGTCTGTTTGTGTGTGGCTTTGACTACGCTAATCTCAGAAACGGCTCATACGATTTTAACAAAATTCGGTATGCAGATAGCTTTTGACCCCGATTAGGCTTTAGGCTATTTTTTATCCGGATATCAAGTCCGGTTATCCGGAAAAAGTGATTTTTCTAATTTTCTCCTAATTGATTTCAATGTTGTATCAAAGAAGTATGTTGTGAGCAATCAACACATAATTTCCGGATATCTGGATATCGAAAAATTAGAACAAAATCCGGTTATCCGGAAATTAAAAAAAAATCAGATATTGGACCTATCCGTATGTCCAAAAGGCCTACTGCGTTTCTCCGAATGATAATTTGTGACGTTCGAAATTTAAAATTTGTTTAAAACTATTGAAGAAACTTTTTGGTCGGACCGACCGATAATTCAAAAATCTATAGGTACTTATACTAAAATTGTAAATGAGAGATGTCTGTTTTTGGAAGATACTAAATGAAAAATTTTATGAGTAGTATCTATTTTTAACCGACTTCAGAAAAGGAGGAGGTTCTTAATTCGACCCGTATTATGGTTTGTATGTATGTATGTTTGAATGCATGGATTTCCATCAATATAATATTATGAAGTAGTAGGTACAACTTGATGGACCACATGAAACCACTTTCTCATCAGAAAAACTCCTCAGTGATTAAAGTTACGGTTACAATTTTGATGATTTTTATTGGCAGTCAAGAATGCACCAAAAAGGGTAAAATAAGATAAATTAAAAAAAAATAAAACCGACTTCAGAAAAAAAGGGACAAAATAACTTCTCCTATATACAGTACCACCAACTTATTTGTTATGTAAGCTGAAGTAGGGCAGTTTTTCAGATTGCGTGTAGTTTCCCTCCCGATGTACGTCCACCTTACCGTAGTGGGGGGACTCAGTAGCTGGGCGGCGGGCAGTGAAGCTGCAAGGCGCACAAGGTGGGAAGCCGGGCTTGCCTGGCTTCTAACCCATGAACCCGCATCAGCGGGGTCGGGGATCCTTTTTCGCAAGGAAGGGACCGCGTGGAAGAAAACCACTATAAAAAATTACGAGGGGGTGCCGGGCCGTCGTGGTTTTTGCCAGGGCCTGTCAGTCAACCGCAAGTCTGCGTCAGCGGGTCCGAGGGTCCTTTCGGCAAGGAGGGAAGGCCGCGTGGAAGACAACCACTTTAAAAAATCGCCTCAGCCCGGGGTGGTGAACTTGGGGCTTTCGGAGCCTAGGATTACCGCCGGCTATCTCAACTCTCTCTCTCAGACAACAACAGACTCTCAATCTTGAGATAGTGGCGTGTCCGTGCCTCTTGGAAAGGGATTGTCCTTCGGGACAGAGATGAGGCCGTCCGAGTAGGTGGATGTAGTCCGCGAGGAATTCCCACTGACCTCGGCACTTGCGGAAGGAGGAACGCCGAGGGGGCTTAATTTCTTCTATTTTTGAAATCAGATTATTTTTTTTATATTTTCTACTAAGACTACTTTGTCGTTACCTACCCTACTTACAAGTTACCTACCGCTGCGCAAAATCAACACTTAAACCTCTGCCATGATTGTCTTCAGCTCAGCAACAGTCTTCCCTGGTCGTCCGTTTAAGCATAGATTTTTCCACAGCGATAAGTAGGTGTTCGAAAAACGCTGACGAAGTCGCGGGCACAGCTAGTTATAAAATAAATATATAAAACTGAAAGCTGTGTATTTTTTAAATAAAAGGAACCTCCTGAACCCCCTCTCTCTGAGCGATGTCCCTGGTTCCATCGTCGCGGTCCCAGGTCCGCGTAAATATAGTAGGTAAGTCTTATTGATCAAATCCTACTAAAATCACAGGTCATGAGTAATTTTGCTATGCTATGCCATTTAACTTTAGCTTCTTGCTAATCTATACTAATATTATAAAGAGGTAACGTTGGTAACGTGTAGGTTTGTATGTATGTATGTATATTGGGGGTAATATCTGAAACCGATTTGGACTGGACCGATTTCAAAAATGCTTTCACCAATGTTAAGCCACATTATCGAGGAGTAACATAGGATAGATAGATAGATAGATAGATAAACACTTTATTGCACCAAAAACACATACTTAATACTAATTATACAAAGAATAACTTAAAACTATAGTGGTACAATGGGCGGCCTTATCGCCTATGGGCGATCTCTTCCAGGCAACCAATGAATAGACAAGACTTAAGGAAGGGGATGGGTGATGTGTTTTGGGAAATATTCGTCAAGGATAAAATATATATACCTAAATACGAGTATACGTACATATAATACACACTACAAATAAATATGCAATAACTAAATAAACATAAATAAATACTCTACCTATACAACTGTCTTGCTTCCGCGAGAGCGAGATAGTGTCTGTAGACGTGCGACTTGAAAACTGCCAGTGACTTGGACTGGCGTACAGAGGAGGGTAGAGCGTTCCAGAGCTCCACACCGCGAGCGGTAAAAGAGTTCCCATAGAAGCTAGAGGAACGGTCAGGGACAGCGAGAAGAAGAGCTTTACAAGAACGGACAGGTTCGGACAGAGGGTGAAGAAATTTGAAACGGGATTTTAAATAGACTGGAGAGTTGGGTAAAAACAGAATTCTGTACAAAAGAGAAAGAATATGGGAATCCCTACGCAGACGAATAGGTAGCCATTTTAGCCGACTGCGGTATTCCGAAACATGATCAAACTTGCGCAGACCGAAAACAAAGCGAATAGCAAGATTTTGCAGCCGCTCAAGCTTGTCAAGCTGGACCTCGGCGAGGTCAAGGAAGCATTCGTCTACGTAGTCGAGCTACTTACTACAGGCTACTTGTCCTGGATCCGTCGGACAGGGTGGTTGCCTCCTCGACGCCTCGGAGTAGTTTTCGAAACAACGATACGTTACGACTAAGTCTACCTAGTTACGACTCGTAACGTTACGACTCGTAAGTCTACCTTGTTACGACTCGTATTGTTACGACTCGTAATGTTACGACTCGTAAGTCTACCGGGTTACGACTCGTAGTCTTCTGTCTCTACTCTTCTCTCTTCTCTCTCTCTCTCCTCGGCTTAGTGGACTGTATGTTCGCTCCTCCCTGCTTGTCTGCGCGCTCCCAAATAAAAACGCCTGATGTACTGTATACTTCTTTATTCATAAATGTTCTTAGTTCTATTTGAGTTCTTAGTTCTTAGTTCCAGTCAGGTGTCTTCAGCGCAGTGCAAACAGCTTCTGCCTTTTACAAAAATACCCCTGCCTTATATTAGAAATGATTGCGCAACATCTATTACGCGTTACATTCGACTGAGGGTCCCACCTTGCATCTCACTTTATTATAGCTCTGACTCTGTCGCACTTGATATAGTCAAACGCGCCCGGTCAGATTTATTACACGAAAACTTATAATTTAACACATAAAAGACATCTTAAAGCTATGTACATAAAAACTATATACTAAGGTCGTCCTGTTCTCAACATCCTCCTCCCGGCGCAGCTCGCGTAGCCTCATCTTCTTCTTTCACGAGAACGGCGAGCTTACTGGTTGGCCTCCGGAACACTCCTGTTCTAGTTCGGACGTCGACGACTCGTACGCCGCCATCCGGTCCCGGGTAGGTTGATTGGACTTGACCGATGGGCCACACGTTCCTTGGTAGCGCTGGATCGACGACCACGACGATATCGCCGACTTTGAGCCCAGCCGTGAGGTTGGCGGGCTCCCCCCGTGGCACGAGCGTAGGTAGGTATTCGCGTACCCAACGCTGCCAGAAGGAGTCTGCGAGCGCTTGACTTGCTCGCCAGGCTCTGCGATCCGCGTCTTCACATGGGCCGGTAGTAGGCAGTCCCATTGATGTCCCCAAAAGGAAGTGGTTGGGGGTCAACGCCTCGGGATCGTGAGGGTTAACACTTACATGGGTCAAGGGCCGGGCATTTATAGAGTACTCGGCCTCGACGAGCAGTGTTCGTAGCACCTCTGGTGTCGTGACTTTCTCCCGTAGTGTCGCGGCGAGTGCAGTTTTCACGGAGCGTACGAGTCGTTCCCACGCTCCTCCTTGATTCGGCGCCCCGGGGGGGATGTACGTCCACTTCATGCGGTGAGCGAAGCCTTCAGCACGTAGAGCCGACGCCCACTCGGCGTAGGCACGCCCGAGCTCGGCATCGGCGCCTCTGAAGTTGGTCGCGTTGTCGGAGTACATCTGCGAGGGCCATCCGCGCCGCGCCGCCATCCGTCGCAGTGCCATGATCGCTGAGTCGGTCGATAAGGATTCGACCAACTCGAGGTGCACCGCCCGTGTGGTTAGGCAGGTAAACAGCGCTCCCCAGCGCTTCTCCCGGCGCCGTCCGATTTTGACTACCATTGGGCCAAAGTAGTCGAGCCCGCAGTTGGTAAAGGGGCGGTGGAATGGGTCCACCCGCGCCCTAGGTAGGTCGCCTGTCGTGGGCGCGCGAGGGCGCGCCTTGCGCACTTTACAAAGCGCACATTGGTGTTCAACGGCGCGCACAGTGGGTCGTAGGTGTACGATCCAATAGCGCTGCCGTAGGTCGTTCGTCACGCGCTCCCTGTTGGCGTGACCGGCGCGACAGTGCTCCCTCAGCACTAGCAGTTTGGTGAAAGCGTGGCGGCCGTCTAGGATGACCGGCCTCTGCGTCTCGATCGGCGCGCTCGATGCGCCAATACGACCTTGCACCCGCAGTACCTCACCTTCTAGTACAGGATCGAGTGTGTAGAGTCGACTCGTCCGAGCGATCGGTCGCCCGGCCCGCAGTCGTCTCAGTTCATCGGCGAAGCTGTCCTCTTGAGCTCGCTGGATGAGCGCTCGTTCGGCACGTTCGATGTGACGATGTTCTAGGCGCGTCGTTCGGTGTCGGCACAGATCAATAAAGGTTAATACTTGCGCCGTTGCACGTACCAGCCTCTCGTAGGTAGAAAAACGAGACGGGTCTGGTGTCCACTGGTTCGACGTCTCGTCCCGCTCGCTCGTGTGCAGGACCTCTGGTGAGTCGTCGTCTTCGGTGGGCAATCGTTGGGTGGGCCACTCAGCCTCCGGGTTCCGTAGGAAGCTCGGCCCCGTGAACCAACGATCGTGTGCTGTAATCGTACCTGATCCTTGTAGACGGGTGGCGTCGTCGGCCACGTTCAGCTCGGTTGGCAACCAGCGCCACTCGTCTCGGTTCGTGTGTTCGGCGATCTCGCCCAACCGGTGGGCGACGAACGGGGTGTAACGCCGCGTGTCGTTCTTCACCCAGTGGACGACAGTCGCGGCGTCGGTCCAGTAGACGGTGCGCGCGATCTCGAACCGATGCTCCTTCTTGATAGCATCGGCGAGTCTCGCGCCGATCACCGCCGCCTGTAGCTCCAGGCGCGGAATGCTGATAGTGCGTTTCGGTGCCACCTTGGCTTTCGCGGCGACCAGGGCGACCGAAACACTGCCGTCGGAGTGTGTGGCGCGAAAGTACGCCACGGTGGCGTACGCACGTTCGCTCGCGTCACACATTACGTGAAGGTGAATTTCTCGCGCACTATCGAGTCCGTAGCATCGCGGTATGCGTAATTGGGTGATATCGCTTAGCTGTCGTAGCCATTCCGCGAAAAGCGCAGCTTCTATCGCGGGGAGGGATTCGTCCCACGGCACTTGCAGTTTCCAGAGAGACTGCAGTATGATTTTCGCACGCACTGTGTATTGACTTAGTAGCCCGAGAGGATCGTAAATAGACATGACGACACTTAGCGCTTCGCGTTTGGTGGGAGCACGTTTCGCGTCGCGTACATCGGTCGACACCCGATGCATTGCCGTGTTGAAGGCGAGTTCGTCATTTTTAGCGTGCCAATACAGTCCGAGGATTTTACTGTCCGAGCCGTCTCCCCCCAGTTGGGAGAGTCCCGTTGCGCGCAATTCACTAGGCACATTGTTTAACACATTGTCGCGATTAGAACACCATCCGCGTAAGGTGAACCCGGCCACCGCGTGCACTTCACGTACCTCGGCGATGGTACTTCGCGCGTCCGATTCACTGTTATAACTGTCCACGTAATCGTCCATGTAGTGGCTCCGCGTGATCGCGGCCAGAGCCCGCGGGTGCGTGTCGGCGCGCGTGCGAGCGTTGTGGTCGCGCACACTGTGCGCGAGGAACGGTGAGCTCGCCGCGCCGAAGATCATACTCGTCATTTTGTACGAGCGGGGCGAGCAGGATCGGTCTGCTCCTCGCCACAGGAACTGCTGGGCTGGCTGGTCCTCTCCTCTGATTTTTACTTGCAGGAACATTTCTTGAACGTCGGCTGTCACCGCGATGGCTCGTTCGCGGAAGCGGAAAATGATTCCTGTAAGAGAGAGAAGTAAGTCTGGCCCCTCCAGCAGCATGTCGTTGAGCGACACGCCGCGGTTCTGGTGTGCAGCGTCGAAGACAAGCCTCTTTTTCCCCGGCTTGTTCGGATTCTCCACGGCAAAGTGCGGTAAAAACCAGCTGACTCTGCTCGCAGTCTCGGCGCCATCGCATGGCACAGCGTAGCCTTTTGTCAGCAGGTTGTCCACTTGCGCTGTGTACTCGCGGGCGAATGCGGGGTCGGCGTCCATCTTCCTCTCGATGCCGCGCAGCCGGTTCGTAGCTGCTCCGTAGCTCGGCGGCATGACGACGTGATCGTGTCGCCATGGAAGTCCGACCTCGTATCCCACGTTTTTCTTCTTCACGGTCTCGTTGAAGATGTCGCTTGCTCGTTTGTCGGCGTCGCTGATCCGCGGTTTCGGGGCGACACCGAGGGAGTCGATCGCGAAGTGGCGCTCGACTAGATCGTTGAGACGTCGGTCGTGTTCCTCGCCGTCTCGTACGCGTATATCGGGTGCGTACACGTGGAGCACATTACCGTTGTCTCGGTAGATGGTGTTGCGTGGTGCTGTTCCGTGCACCACCCATCCCAGTTCGGTTCTTGACGCGGCCGGCTCGTCGGGTCCGCCAACACGTAGTTCTCTCGACACGATGAGGCCCCAGTGATCAGTTCCTATCAGGATACGTGGGTGTGCTCGTTCGTAGCACAGTTCCTCGTCGCGCAGATTCTTCAGATGTCGAAGTTCGAGTAGTCTTCGAGGCACGGTTTGGCTTCGTAGTGTGAGGTCGCAGATCGTGCGACACTTCACTTTGAAAGGCGCGTTCTCGCCCTTCCCCCTCACGAAGATCTCCACCTCTTGGCTGTCCTTTTCTTTCTTCGATGTGTTGAGACCGCAGACGTTCAAAGGCCGTGTAGGCCCGCTCGCCCCGACGCTCGTGGCAAGTTCCTTGTCGATGAGTGTGATCGTAGCTCCTTCGTCGAGTAGCGCGTAGGTATCGACGTTTCCACGCGGCCCTGATACTGTCACGGGACACACTTTTAACAACACTTCACTGGTCGCAGAGTTCGCTGCGATTGCTAGCACTAACGCGTTATCACTTTCACTTGGTGACGGCGGTGTGGCGGAGCGCCGCGCGGGTGCGGGTGCTCTCGCCACCTGTGCTGGCGCGGATCGCGCGCCCTGTCCGTCCGTGGGCGCGGATCTCGCGCCCTCGCTGTCTTCGTGTAGAGTTGCGTGGTGGGGGCTGCGGCACTGTCGTACGCCGCACGCCTTGGCCTTGCAGTGGAAACGCCTGTGTTTACTAACCAGGCATTTGAAGCAGAGTCCCTTCCCCTTGGCCAGCTCCCATCGCTTGTTGATAGGTAGAGCGAGGTACTGCCGGCACTTCGGGAGGGTGTGTGCTTGCTTGCACTGCACACAGGTCGGTGCTTCCTCTTGCTCGTCCGTAGCGTAGACTGCAGTCCTCTTGCCTTTTGCGTTCGTGTTGCTGGTGGTTGGAGTCTTCGTTGTAATGGAGACTGAAGTGTAGTCGAAGCGCAGCGCCTTGTCTGCTTCCTTCATCAGGAAGCGAGAGAGTAGCACCACCTTCGGCTCCGATGATTCGGGGTAGTTCTCGGCGTAGTTACACCATTGTGTCCTGAGGTTCAGGCTTAACTTACCCAAAATGTCCCTGGTAAGCATCGGATTATGCAGGTATTGCATGCTGTCGACGCTCCTCAGGGTGCACACGACGTTCTGCACCTTCACCGCGAATATGTTCAGTTCCGTTGCCGTAGGTCCGGGTTTTGGCAACCTCCGTAGGTCGTCCAGCACTTTGTCGATGATAATTTCTGGACGGCCGAAACTCTGTTCGAGAGTTTGCAGGATTTCGTCGGGATGAGTCGCTGTGAAGAGTAGCGCCGCGACGGTTTCGCGCGCCTCGCCCTTCAAGCACGTTCTCAGCCGCAGGAGGTTCTCGGTCGGGTCGACGTTGTAGTATTTCGTCGAATCTCGTACCGCTGCTTTGAAGGCGAGCCACTCGCTCGCTGCTCCGCTGAAGGTAGGTAGGTCGCTGTTGTATCTACGCTGCGGGCGTGCCATCTGCTTCAAAGCATCAGCGAGCTCCTCGATGCCGTTTCTCCTGCCCGGTGTTCTGGAACGGTCTCTCCGTTCCCACGACGGTCTTTGTTCTTCGTCCCTCTGTGGACGTGGTTCGGGCTGCCGATCGACGCGCACAACTGGTGTGTTCCGCAGCCAGTTTCCGACTTTGGCATGAGCGCTGACCTCGTCGTCATTTCCCCGCACACTGCCCCTCCGCACACTGCCCTCGTCTTCGATTTCGGCCTGTTGGACAGCGAGTCGCTTTTGCACTAGGTCAGCTTCCAGTTCGAATCCCTTGTTAACCAGGTCAGCTTCCAGTCGCTTTTGTACTAGGTCAGCTTCCAGTCGCTTTTGTACTAGGTCAGCTTCCAGTCGCTTTTGTACTAGGTCAGCTTCCAGTCCCCTTCGCCTGATGTCTGCGAGGTTCTCAGCAGCCTCAAGCTCGATGACACGATGACGCAACGTGGAGCTGGTCGAACGTTGACTACGTGCAGATCTGTTGGTTTGCGACTGCAGACGTTGCAGTCCCGACGTATGTGCTGGTAGTGTTGACGGCGACTCTGGTGGTTGAAGCGATCTCCTTCGCTCCCGTTCCTCTTGGATGCGACGAACTTCTTCCCGGTGTAGTCTTCGCTCCTCCCGTAGCTGCTCCGCTTGGCGCTGCTCCTCGACCTCCTTTGGATCGCCCTGACTCCGTTCGAGCCCCATCTTGATCGAAGATGGACGGCACACGATCCGTTCCGACGAGGTAGGAGTGGAGTGCGAAGCCTAGTTCCGTAGGTTCAAAGTTCAAAGATCCGGTTCTCGAAGGTCCAAATTGTTCAGAGATCCGGATCTCGAAGGACCAAATTGTCCTGGATCCGTCGGACAGGGTGGTTGCCTCCTCGACGCCTCGGAGTAGTTTTCAAAACAACGATACGTTACGACTAAGTCTACCTAGTTACGACTCGTAACGTTACGACTCGTAAGTCTACCTTGTTACGACTCGTATTGTTACGACTCGTAATGTTACGACTCGTAAGTCTACCGGGTTACGACTCGTAGTCTTCTGTCTCTACTCTTCTCTCTTCTCTCTCTCTCTCCTCGGCTTAGTGGACTGTATGTTCGCTCCTCCCTGCTTGTCTGCGCGCTCCCAAATAAAAACGCCTGATGTACTGTATACTTCTTTATTCATAAATGTTCTTAGTTCTATTTGAGTTCTTAGTTCTTAGTTCCAGTCAGGTGTCTTCAGCGCAGTGCAAACAGCTTCTGCCTTTTACAAAAATACCCCTGCCTTATATTAGAAATGATTGCGCAACATCTATTACGCGTTACATTCGACTGAGGGTCCCACCTTGCATCTCACTTTATTATAGCTCTGACTCTGTCGCACTTGATATAGTCAAACGCGCCCGGTCAGATTTATTACACGAAAACTTATAATTTAACACATAAAAGACATCTTAAAGCTATGTACATAAAAACTATATACTAAGGTCGTCCTGTTCTCAACACTACTTTTAATCACGATATTCCCACGGGATCAGGACTTATCCAGGATATTTTTTTTTAAAGTAAAGTGAAAGATCTGTCAGTCTGACAAGCCAATCTAGTCCATTTACAGTTGCACGAAGTTTTTTTTATTGGCTCATTGGAATGTTTCGGAAACCGGCGTTGTGTAAATGGTCTATAGTGTAGTTAGTTTAGGTAGTAGGTAGAAAGAAATAGGTAATAGTTTGGAAACTTGCCTGTTTTCTGAAAATGGGCTCGGCAAGTCATGTGTCAAATATCCTACATTTCCTACAAATTATGTGACATTTCCTACGAACTTTGTGACTGGTCCCGGGAAACAAATTTGTATGAAAGATGGGAACTGCAATAAGCGCCGAGGTACCAACTTAGAAGTTCCTATAAGTAACACTATACGAAGCCTAGCCAATACTAAATAAGAGACCTGTAAAGGTCTCAAAATGTTGAGCATTGGAACAATACTAAAAGTAATAAACACCACGCGATCAAAACCGAAAAAATTGTTTAATTTCAACGCCTAACGCAGAACTATGTCAATTTTCTACGTTTAGGGTTTCTTAGCCAAATGGCAAAAAATGGAATCCTTATGGATCCGTTATGTTTGTCTGTTCGTCCGTCCGTATGTCACAGTAAATTTTTTGAACTATTGGTCTTATTACTATTGTCTCTTATTTCAGAACCAAAGTCAACATTGTGCCATTCCAAGGGAGGCGAGTGCGTTGACTTCAAATGCCCACAATTTCTGACCACGAAGGCGACAGACTGCGAAGAAGGGACCAATTGTTGTATAATGATCAGATAAATGCTTATATCGGAGAACTTAAGTTTCTTTTTTCATCACCAATACAAGCGCTTTCACCCGCGTAGGACAGAAGGATAAAACATTAATTAGCAGCTTCTTATGAGACGTGTTTTAAGGTCCAGACCACCCAGACCCATTTCCCATTGTAAACTAGCTGTACTCTGCGGTTTCACCCGTGTAAGTCCTGATCCCGCGGGATTTACTATATCAAAAGTAGCCTATGTCCTGCTCTAAGGTCTGATTAATCTCTATAACAAAATTTATCAAAATCAGTTCAGCAGTTTAGGCCTTATACTATAATTAGTATAGATAAGTAGCTACTTACCTTTAGTATTAGTATAGATAGATAGTATGGAATATAGATGTAGATAGTAAAGATAGATGGTGTTTTGACATGCCCGACTTACGATAGAGGTTTTTCTCAAAAAAAACGAGCTCATCGTCGAAGAAATATAAATTTTAATATAAGTAATAAATTATATCTGTATTCGAGTTATCGTAACATAACCTTAATTAGTAGCCTACCATAGATAGTGTTAGATGGCGCTGTGTGATGTTCAGTTCATTGTTCACAGAATTTACTTATTATAGGTAGAAAGCCCTTTCTCCCTGTAAATATTACAAATACATGAGATAGAGATTTCGACGTATTTCGATATGATATTATAAAACATAGCCGATGTAAATTCCGCAGTGCCCGTGAGGCATTTACGGCACATTTGCCTACCAACTTCGACAATTACGATGTTTCCGGTATTTATGGTCTATAAACATAAAGATAAAATACAAATTAAAATGATAGAGTTAACCAATAAAAACATTTCTGTATGTTAGGTACACACTTTTTAAACTCATTTATTAGCATTTTCTATACTTTCGCCAAATTTGTACTGCTGTAACATTCCATACATTTTGTAGCACATAATATAAAAATAATATTACCCCGCATTTAATGGCAAATCATACACTTTATCAAAATATCAACTTTATTTATTAAAAGTACAATTGTTAGCGTTTTGGTAAAAACTTTAAGTACTGTCGGAGAATGTAGCACTTATTACACTAAAAGTACAGTGACACGCATAAACTTAAATTCCTTGTAATACTTATTACTAACCGAACATTGCTTTTTAACTATTGTAATAGTACCTATATATTAAGATACTGGAGATGCCAGTAAACATGGCACTGCGGCAAGCTAAAGACCGCAGCAAATGGAGACATCTTGTACACGATGTTGCACGGAGTCACGATCCTCAACTTTGAGGGACCGACTAAGGAGGAGGAGTAGTATATATTATGTTTTAAAAATAGGTTCGGGCAAACAAACTCACTACGTGAATTTCACTTTACTAAGCCGTTCCATGCATTCTTTTAGTGTGATGGACTTCTCTAAACTAAACATTCGTTATTTTCATCAGCCGCTCATCAATGATTTTCATTTTCTTCTGGCGTTTTCTGCTGAAGGTAACGTATATGTTATTTTGCCGTATACGAAAATCAAAATCAATGCTTTCTTTGCGTAGACATGATATTAAAAAATATAAACTAGGGTGACCCCTTCCAACTGTTCTGTTAATGCGGTTGTGCCATCCCTCACATGCGTTAATAGTTCGGTGTCTATTCCCATAGCAGCTGATAACTGGCAAAATATCGGAGTTCATCCATTGTTTGATAAAATAGTTGATAAATTCATCCCATATTGCGGTGTTTTCTTTAACTTCAAACTCTATTGTTAAAAATGCTTCGGGTATATGTGTCACTGGGAGGTGAGCAACCGCTGTAAACAAGGATAAAATTTGTTCACCATTCCCAACTTCAGTGATTTTCATTTTCTTAGCCTTGCGGTGAAGGGCCTGAGCGAAATGAAAATGACACCCTTTGATATCGGCGGCTGGATATACCGTTACAAACGCATTCACAGCTGCAAGTTCATAATCTGACTGAAAAATTGATGGTGTCATATTAGGTAAATGTTGTTTGACCAGATGAAAAAATCGGACGATAGACTGCCGTGCTTTCATGCTACAAAAAGCAATAATTTTATCAGAAGCTCCGTCCATGAAAACAAAAAGTCTTGAGCTAGTCTTTGTGGAATGATGACATCTTGAAGTTGTTTAAATGTGCAACGGTGAACCCTGTAATGTTTTTTTCTAATGCGATATAGAGTATCTCTTACTGCCTCGAACGATGGTACAACGTCATCATATTCGGGGTCAGATCTGTAACTCCTCATGAATTTATCAAACACTTTTGGAATCGGACGATAATCGTCACAGACGGCTTTTTTTAGGCCTTCCATAATTACTTCCAGTTTGTATTGAGACATATTTGGGATACACTGGTGATCCCCCTCCCTTGTAACTGTCCCATCAGTTACACACCAAGTAAGAGAGCCACTGCACATATAACCGGAGCATCGCCATATTTCAGTTCCACCTTTATTTGTTTTAATTTTGTTATAACGGTATCCATCTTTCCATAACACTTTTCTACCATTACTCATTAAAATAAACTTAATATTTTCCATCTTAAGAGCTCAGCTTCAGGATTTAGCTGTGTAGCCCCGGCATAGAATAGGGTTACCCCATCTCATCCCGTGGGTGTCGTAAAGGCGACTAAGGGATCTAGCAACCCGTTCCTCTAATATGTTATAGCGTCCCAAGCTATAACCAGCTAGGGTATGAAGAGATGGGTCCGCTGTTCCGTCCGAACACCCCGGAGGGCAACCGCCCGGACTAAGGGATCTGAGGGAGATTAGCTAACATTAAGTACTCCCCGCGCGGTGGCGGATAAACTGCTTGATCCCTAAGAGGGTAGTGTCAGGCAGGTGGCCGGCCGTAAAAACATTGCCAAATCTAATTGCAGCAGGTATGGTCAATGATGACTTACCGACTGCGCCGGCCCCAAATAAAAAAAACAATTTGGGTTTTAGCGGACCCCGGGCTCCCGAGAGGGATGCAACCGGGAACATCGCTCAGATGAGAAGAGAAGCTCAGCTTCAGGATTCAACAACATTGAGGTATTCAAACCATTGTCATAATTTTGTTTTAAAATCTATCATAGAAAGCACTTGAGCTTGAGACAGCGTGTAAGACGGTTCACAAGATATAAAAAATTTCAACCTTCTAGCTATTACGGTTCATGAGATACAGCCTGGTGACAGACGGACGGACGGACGGACAGACAGACAGACAGCGAAGTCTCAGTAATAGGGTCCCGTTTTTACCTTTAGGTACGGAACCCTAAAAAAGTATAGAAATTGAAGTAAGTGACTGAACAATAGTAAATATTATCATACTGATACTAAAGTGAGCTAGAATAGTAAATAAACTGATAATGATTCGTAATAGAAAATAAAAAGTGTATGATTTGCTACTAAATGCGAGGTGTTTTAATTTTTATATTATGTGCTACAAAATGTATGGAATGTTACAGTAGTATAAATTTTGCGAAAGTATAGAAAATGCTAATAAATCTTTAAACTTACACGATTGCTGTCAATCATTCTTATTAGACACGGGTCTAGATCGCGTTATAAATAATCATTTCAATTAATTACCTCGACGTTTCGGCAAACGGGTCACACCGGCCGTGGTCCCGAGAAGACTAAATGATTATCTATAACGCGATTTAGACCCGTGTCTTATAATAATGATATTTTTTTCCTATGTTTTACCAATAGTCCCCTTAAGCTTACGGCCATAAGCAAGTTAGTTTAGTTTAGTTCCGCATAATCAGTTTTTCATATAATAATGTAGGTACCATATTTTGTAATTATGTTATTTTATTATAATAGCGTTAATGCAAATTATTTCCGCTATGCTCATTTGTTTGAAAAACAGGCGAACAAAGGTAAAATAACTTAGTTTAGTTGGCGGTTTAAGCTCTACTTGAGATATTTTTCTGTTTTGAACTTTTAAAAACATTGCGATGATGACGTCATAAAATATTTTGACGCTGGCAGTGTCAGACCTTGTTTTACTTTCCCCCATTAATCATTTCTCTGATTTGTGTTGCAATTTTTTTGTCACTTATCCTTATAATTTGATGATTCTCTATTCGTACCTTTTATTTGTTCACCTATGTGTGTTTTACGTTTAGAACAGTATTTGTAACTGAAACAATTTCCTCTATTGTATTTGTATACGTGTTTTATCTCTATGGACTCTAATCATTATGCAGGACGTGTTCGGCTAGGTAGGTCTAATAAAATTATTTGGACAATTAAAAGTTTTAACTACAACTAAACTAGTTGTAATTTGTTTGGTTAGTTAAAAAAGTCATAATATTATATTTTTTATTCATTGAGAATATAAAACTATTTCAAGGAGAAATGTATCATCAAAAATTCTCCTATGGCAGGATTTGAACCTGTGCACCTCGCTTGCCAAACGAACAAAAATAACAACAGAAACATTGGGAATATGTTTATCTCGCAGGCAATTAAGTTTAATCAGCTACCTAGTTTACGGCCTAGGCCATTAATTTAAAATCGGAGTTATAAATAAATAAAAATATATAAATATTGCACGACGTTACACACAGCGCAATCTAGCCCCAAACTAAGCACTAGGCTTGTACTATGGGTACTAGACAACGGATATACTACACATTATACTTTTTTTTTTTAATACATACATATGATACATAGAAAATACTGAATATCCCATGTCTTCGGACCGTGGTGAGTCCTAGGACATGTCGGTTTCCTTACGATGTTTTTCCTTCACCGTACGAGCGATGTTATTAGCGCACATACCTTTTTCTTAAAGAAAAAGACATTGGTGCGCGGTCGGTCTGGATTCGAACCCACGACTCTCAGAATGAAAGCCGGGGTATCTACCACTAGACCAACACCGCACCAATAACCGTTTTGATAAATAAACCGTTTTGATACACATCCTTAATAATAATTTTATTGTCGAATACAAAATTATCTGCTGGCTGGCTGCTTAGGCCAAGGATCTGTCACAGTCAGCTAGAATACTAACCCGACGAGCTAGCTACCTACTGTCTCACGCGAGATTTATTAAGCTATTGCATAGCTGTTATCACGGGCTTTGAGCGTGGCGACCAAATTAAGAAATTCCGTAACGAAAATAAAACCTAACATCGCCTTAAATGTTGCTATGCAACATTTATACAATATCTTTACCGCCGCAGTCCCCGAGTGCCCCACGTTTTTTTTTATAGTACAATTTTTCACTCGCTTCACATCTTAGTAAGGTTAGAGCGTCGAGCGGTGAGCATGATTATGATACAATATTGATACCGCTACCGGTATCTCATAAGCAGGATGACCATAATGAATGGGAAAGAGAGCGACATAACTGTTTGCAACGCTCCCTCGTTTAACGACCAGGCGTGCAGCGAGAGAAAAACCGTATACCTACTTAGCGTAACTGTAACGTAACGTTAACTGGATGGAGTAAATTAATTCTAGTAGGATTTACCTTATTCTAGTTTTATGTGAACCTGGTCTAGGGAAACCTACACAATTCATTTTCAGTAATGCAGTCGCTCTGTATTTGCTTAGTAGAAGCAAAATATTTACGCGTCTCAGAATAAATAAGATGGAATTTATAGCTCTACTGAAAATGCACAAACTTCTGAGTCATTTAGTAGAAGATATATCGTGTTTTACTATTTTAAATAATTTATGCAATGTTTCTCGTTCGGATCTTACACTTTATGGGTATCTAAATGTACCAAAACTAAGGTTCAAAGGTAACTTTGTTCAATAATAAATAAAAAATAAATAAATATTGCACGACGTACATACAGCGCAATCTAGCCCCACGTCTAGTCCATCTAGACAACGGATATACTACATTTTATACTTTTTTTGTTGTAAATACATACATATTATGATACACAACAGAAAATACCCAGACCGGAAACAAATATTTATTTTTAAGCATAAATACTTGCACCCGGCGGGAATCGAACCCGCAACCTTCTGCATTGCAGTCGGGCCTTCCCCCGACGAGCCACAGAGTTCGTATACAAAGGTATTTATGTAAATTAAATTGTTTTAAGCTCAAAATCTGTACATATGTAGGTACATATTAAGTCTCGAGTGAATGATTGACTCTATGATTGACAAATAACTCGAAAATTATGTGACATTGCAACTGCCGGCCGGGTGCCACAGGTACGGGGTGAATTGTTCTTGTAAACACACCATGGCTAACACTAAAAATGTCACCTATTTTGGGAGATATTTGAGTAATACGGTTTTCCCCCGTATCCGATATTACCTGACCATACTTCACGCCAGCCCGGATGTAAACGTCTGTCTTCAGTTTGGTCTTTCCATCTTGGGCTTACTAGGTTTGTTAGAAACTAGCTGCGCCCCGTGGATTCACCCACGTAAGGTCCGATCCCGCCGGATTGACGGGATCAAAAGTAGCCTTGGTCCTTCTACATGGTCCTATCTATATTTCTACTTCTACTATTTAGGCGTGAGAGCGTAACATACAGAGTTATTACTTTCGCATTTATGATATTAGTAAGATAAGATAGTATAAGTAGGTAGAGCCTGTACTAAGATGTTCCTAGATATTTCTCAACCGCATTTTCATTACCCACACTTTAAGTTTCGAAAACAGCACCACAAAATAAACTAACCTACATTTCAAGAAACTAATATCGCAGTTTCGTACACATAATGTAGACTCGCGTGTACAATCAATGACAAAAGTTAAAGCCCTGTAGCCCGGGTCTAAAAGAATATGGCTATGGTATCTCTTGCTCGTCGTAAAAGACGACCAAATTTAAAGAAATTGTTTATTGGAACGAAGCGCGTTGCGAAAGGGGGCTAGACGGAAAAACAGAACAAAATTAAGACCAAAAATTGTAACGACACTTTTTGCTATAGTTGTAAGCCGTGCGGCGTGCGCATGTTTCTCTCTCTCTCTCATAGAAAGGAACTTCGTTTCATCCGGGTGTCCCTTGACACCTCTCAAGTTTTTTTTTAAATAACGTTTTGAGGGGTTATGCCACTATAACTCCAAAACCTATTTTTACGTCCATACAATTTCTCCACTTCGACTCCAAAGCGATTTTAGGTATTAGCAATGTTTAAACAAATAATAATAAATTTATTTAAAATACCTTCATCACATTTAGAACTATGTTTACAGAAAATAACAAAAAAACTAAAGAAAAAGAAAACATAAAAATTGAATGAAAATACAATGACGTGATCATTTTAAAATTTCGACTTAAGACTACGATTTCAAAGTGATTTCGGAACGCGCTCTCCGATGAGAAGAAAGCACAAGAAACTCATGAGGGTTTTCAAAAGGGGTTCCTTGGGAGGCTTCGGCCGCGGCATTTTACTATAAAATCTAGTGTCCGTCAGGATGAAAAGTCACTATTAAGCCCTAGCGCCAAGTGAACTCGTCCGTGTTCCGATACGCTGACCGGTGCAGCCACTAAGGACGACGGGTCGGATCCTATCGCTCTGCCGTCTTCCTTCTTCTAGATTGGCTGATTTAATAACACCATTATTATGGGTACCTATATTCTCAATAAATGATCTGAATCTGAAACTGAAAACAATCCTGAAAAACAGACCTCTAAATTTAGAATTTATTGAGGTCTATCGGCAAAGAACTCTGTATATAGGATTAGATTTACTTTAGTATTAAGTTATATTATTATATCTTTGTTATTGTGTTTCTTCACCTCTTCGTTTTCGTGTAGGTAAAGAGTTTTGTCGGTAAGTGTACGTAGGACCTACTTGAGACAGCAATACTTTTGGTTAACCCTCAGAGAAGACGTGGAGCAGTTTACAAATCTTTTTCCTGATATTTTAGTGGTAAAATGGTGTTTGCAATAAAGCTCTTTACGAAATAAAGGCTTTGAAATTTATCTTTTAAGGGTTCCGTATCTAAAGGGTAAAAAACGAGCCTCTTTTACTAAGACTCCACTGTCTGACTGTCTGTCACCAGGTTCTATCTCATAACCATGATAGCTACAATACACAGAAAAAAATTCCACAGATGATGTACCTACTTCTGTCGCCGCTATAACAACATAATTAAATAAATATTGAAGTGGGGCTCCAATACATATAAAAGATGTGATTTTTTCATGATAATTATAAGAAACCCCTCGTGCGCCAGTCCTAATCGCGCCTGGCCTGTTTTTTTTATATACGCTCGTGCGAGCGTATGCAGGCAACTACGACAACGTTTTATATGAGACATCCCTTTGTTTGTATAGGCTGAGCTACATCTTTCTATCTTCTAATATATAAAATTTCCATGTCACAGTGTTAGTTACCGTACTCCTCCGAAAAGGCTTTACCGATTTTTACCAAATTTTATATGCGTATTCAGTAGGTCTGAGAATCGGCTACTATCTATAATTTATAAGGCAAAACTACGTTTGCCGGGTCAGCTAGTTATTTATATAATTTCCCACTAGTTTCAGCCTGATTAATAAACGTGGAGTAAGGTCGGAGTAATTCTACCAGTTTTTGTTCCGGTCTGTCTACTTTGAAAATTCTTGTCACGGAAATAGCCAAAGCATGTTCTCACTACTCCCACCTTACTCCATGTTTATCAAAAAGAATAGTGTTCGGAAAAAAAATACTACCAAGCTATTCAAAAACGGTAGGTACCTACGTACCTAAATAAATAGTTTTGTAAATACAACTAAATCACATCTCAGTCTATCTAGTCTGAAGAAGGAACCTGGAAAGGTCTCGAAACGTTGAGCGTTGTAACAATGCTAAAACTAATAAACACCACGCGATTACCGAAAAATGTCTTAAATTTCAAACCAACTATTGCAGTTCAGATACGTACTTTAGAACACGTTCTAGACTATACTAGAATGTTCTAGAACATTCTTGAACAATCGAAACTGTACACCTGAGGGTCGTGGTGGGAATACAGTACCGCTTTACTGCCCGCTTTGAATAGTAATGCTTGAAATGTACTTCTTTGATAGGGTTGGCAGACCCAAGATTTTATATGCTTACGTAGTTTTTCTATTGACTATTGACCTCAAAACTTAGGAGGACGGTATACCTACTCTTTCTCCATACAAAGCAAATATGTTTATGCCATAATACCTAAATCTGCTATGACCATGTCCCTACGTTTTGATTTTTTTTTTCATTTTCTAATTAGAATAAAAATAAATTTCAGAAAACTTTGAAAATGAAAAATTCAAAACGTAGGGGCGTGGTCAGTCATAGCTGATATAGGACTTATGGCATAAACATAATATATTTTCTAATATCTTTATCCAGGGAGGAAATAGTCGACTACGTTTGTAAAGTTTGTATAGAGAAAAGAGTAGGGAGACTGTTCCCTTATAACTGTCTTCCTTCTGATGTCATATCTACTGTTATGGTTGAGATCAATGCTCCCTGGGTATGTCTGTGTGCTTATAACTTTTACTCTGAATTTCATACGATATTCTCCATCATACTTACACATGCGATCCCACAATCAATCACATTTTATTTTTATCCTTGTGAACGTGCTCACAAACTAGAATTTACTTACCATCTCTATACATAGGCAAATAGGCTGCATAAGTATCTAATATTAAAAAGGCTAGCTGCGTCCCGCGATTTCACTCGCGTAGATCCCGATCCCGTGGGAATATCGGGATCAGAAGTTACTCAGGATAAATGTAGCTATTTAATGGTGAAAGAATTTTTGAAATCGGTCTAGTAGTTTTTGAGTTTATTCATAACATACAGACAGACATACATACACACAAAAATACAAGTCTTTCCTCTTTATAATATTAGTGTAGAAAAGTCCTACATAGCTAGAATAAGACATAGGCTTTTTATTCTTTTTTTTCCGATATTTTCGGACTTACGCGGGTGAAACCGCAAGACGCAGCTAGTCAGTTAATAATTCTAAACGTAAAATTAAGTTAAATATAAATACTTCCCACCCTAGGGATGAAATAAGCAATTTTCAAAATGTCAAGTCCTTTTATAAAAGGACTTGACATTTTGAAAATCGCTATCATAAATGATAGCGATGCAAAATGAAACTGAGTCAGTTGGCAATATTATGTTATTACGTTCGACAACCATATCAATACCCAGTTTTGTTGCATCTAGTCTTAGCATCCTCCTAGTCTACCTACATTTGAGTTTTGTTTGAGTTTTGACTTATCACGTGCTGCGGGCTTTGAAGTTTTCTTTATCAGCTTGAAATACTCTTACCTATTTTGATAGGAGTATTAATTGTATTACTATCTTACGAAGTACTTATTTAGAGCTCAACATTGTCCTGTTATTTCGTTGCAGCGCCATAGCCGCTACCCTACGGATAAGCCTCCCGCCAAGCCGAAATTAAGAAGATCGTTTGTCAAAACAGAACCAAGGCGCTCATTCAAAACTAGGTATATCCTATTTCAGAAACTTAGATTAAAAATGTAAACAAAAACACCATACATTTATTTGAAAGTGACAGCTCTTTATTTACTTTTTCCTTTAAAATTGACAGTTCTTTGTTTACATTTTTATTCTAAGTTTCTGACTATTTTATTTACCTACTCAAAACTAGTTTTAACCACTTTCGGGTTTTGACTTTAACATATTATTTAGATTAGATCTAGATACATAGATCAAATGCATAATCTAGTAGTACATCAAAGTCTTTGATTCAAATAGGAACATCAGATAGTTTCCGTAGCGAACGGCACCCAATATTACTCAACCCAAATCTCTCAGAAACAATCCACTCGGTGAATATCTTCACATCTCAGCAAATGTGAGAGTTTATCTGAAAAATTGGTTTGATCGGAATGCTATCCATCATTCGACTAGGCGATTCACTAAAAACGGCGTTTAGGTACTTGCTGATAAAACAGTCAAAAATGGAATATAAGATAGAATACAAATATTATAAAGCCTGCCAGTAAGATCATCAAAACTATGATAATAAATAACCTATAATCTTTAAGGAGTTTTCTGATGAGAAGTTGGTTTCAGATAGATAGACAGATATAACGCTTTAATATTCTAAAAAAACTTATAAACTTATATCTAAATTGGCACAAAAGGCGGCCTTACCTAAAATTGTGGGTACTTAGATCTTTAGACGCCATCTTTTCTTCAGAAAGATGTGTCAAATCCTCTACAAAGTTTAGTCGAAGTACTCAGGCAACGTAACACAGAGACAATTTTACAGAATCGCCACACAGATGACAGAGCGAATTCCGCGTCATCATTATGATGAGAAATTGATGGGAGATTACGTATTTAGCTGTATATAGCTGCTTGATAATGGATGACCAACTGATGTGCAGTAGGTATTCACTAGTTTTCATAATAACTAGTCGTTCAATCTTCTAGTTTGAAAAGATTTTTGATATTAGGACATCACTGTACCTATTTATCACAACATAGGAGATTTCCGCGGTTTTAACCGCGGTAAGTCCCGACCCCGTGGGAATGTCGGGATTAAAAGTAGCCTATGTTACTCCTCGATAATGCAGCTTTCTACTTATGAAAGAGTTTTTGGAATCGGCTCAGTGGTTTTGGAGATTACCCTCAATATACATACATACAAACAAGTTTTCAACGTTACCTCTTTATAATATTAGTATATAGATTATGTCTTGTCTTTCACCAATGTATTTTATTTTTAAAAAGAGGTTATGTGCGCTAATAACATCGCTCTTACGGTGAAGGAAAACATTGTGAGAAAACCGACATGTCCTGGGACTCACACGCGGTGGTGGGTAAACTGCTTTGTCCCTAGGAGGATTGGTGTCAGGCAGGCAGGTAAATATTGCCGGATCTATTTGCAGTAGGACTTACCTACAATGCCGACCCTAAACAATTTAGGGTTTTAGCGAACCCCGGGCTCCCAGAGGGATGCAACCGGAAACATTGCTCAGATGAGAAGATTAGTTGCAATATCGAGGGAATTTCAGAGAAAAAAGTAGCTTATGTACTAATTCAGGTCTTTAGCTATCTAAATACCGAGTTTTATCGCAATCCGGTGCCGTTTTTACCCTTTGGGTACGGAACCCTAAAAACAAAACAATTCAAATTAAAAATGCATACTACATATATTAAAGCACAGAATCCTAGAAGAAATCTCCATTAACATACAGGGTGATAAAATTATTAAGTTCTCTAACGTGCACTAACAATTTCCTATTAAGGTAAACACCAGGCACCCATTATGTTGCTATTCTCGTCTGGGACCTAATGCTGGAATTGATGTACATGTCGAGAAACGCGAGGAAAATAAAAAAAATTACGCTCTATAGTGTAGTGACGGGGCGTGTTGAGTGTTGATTTTCAAATACTTATCGATAAATCCTACTACTAATTATAATGATGTAAATGTTTGTGTTTAAGTAAGTTTTTTGTTACTCCTTCGTAATAAACATAAGAAATAATTAATTCTTATTTTACCTAGTCCATTTAAACAGTGCCATCCAACCTCAAATTGAGCAACTAGGCTTGTATTATGTTGACCAGATAACATATTTTTTTGGGGGTTTGTGTTCCCTTAGATTTTTTTTTATTGTACTAAATTATCAAAAAAAACTGAGCTGTAATCATAATAAATGGATAGTCTCTGTCACCTATACTAGGAAAGCCTGTACTATTAGGTGACAGAAGTTTCACAAACAGGTAGGTATTTAATTATTTCTTAAGCTAAACTCGGATTTTAGTACATTGTGTAAGTTTTACAGTTTTTAAAAGAGCGAGTGATTTACAGTTTATTTTAAAAATAGTTATAATTGCGTTTAACATTGTTTTTGCCATTCAGCAAATAAATAAAATTATAGAGATAAATAATAACCAATGTAAATATATGTTATAAAAAGGATTATATATAGATATACATATCGTAATTTATTAAGTAAGATTAAAACTGCAATTACTTTTTTGGTGAAACATTTAGTCTTCTAATTGTCGTGGACAAAATCTATGTTCAAACACGTATGCGGGTTCCAATTAAAATGAATATAAATAAATATTGCAGCACAATTTATGACATAATATCCAGCCTGAAACTGGCTAACAAATCATTCAAAGGTTCCGATTACAACAGTTTGTTTTTCCTTCCGTACATTTTTGTCTCAAAATAATGAAGATATCGTTATCGATAAATGATAGAAGAAGCCCAACACTAAATCTTAAGGAGACATTCGCTGTAATCCGTATTTATTTTATTTAGTAGCTAAGTTGAAGTAATGTGGTAGAGAAAGGAGAGACTGTGGGATTATTTCTAATGTAAGACCTACGCGTGGTGAAGTGCGAATGACAATAATTATTTTGAATTGTTTAACTCGATATTCTTTATAGTGGATTTTTTTTATTTGAGAATTGAACTATTTTAAAACAAAGTAGACCACTATTTTGATACGAGAAAAAAAAAAGATTTAGAACAAAAGCTTTCTTTTCGGTTAATAGTAGTATACCTAAGCTGCGTCTCGTCCCTATGTGTTATTCTAGGTCTCCAGCTATCTACATACCGAGTTTCATGGTAAACTAACTCACACACACATACATACTCACAAACTTTCAGCTTTATCATATTAGTAGGATATGATAGGATGCCTAAAACATACTGCAGAGTTAGGTATTATATAGTACATACTATATACATACTTAGGTACTGTCTTGAAAAATTGCTTATGATTAAAGTAGTGGACACAGTTTACTAGGTATTTTACTAAATTATGCCTCACTGTGATACCACGTGATGTCCATACCCAGACAGATATTTTTCCTTAGGCATGATTGACACAATGCACAATGATATCTACAGACGCGACAACTTGCTATTACTGACAAAAGTTCTTCCGGCTGCAATCAAGAGATTTAAGTTTTTTTGAAATTATATTTATCATGATTTTAATTTATTTTTTAAATAATATTTGTAGTTAAAACAACTATGTCAGTTAATATAAATCAAGATATTTGGTGCTGAACATGCGTTAATATTATGTTCAGTCGATTTTTTTCTTGCAATCTATAAATATGTTGATTGTTCTTGATAATTGATACTGATATTAAAATAATATATTTTTTTATTTTAATGCCAAATAATTATTAATTATAATTATTTATTAATAATTTAAATTATTAATTATTATTTTATTAATTAAAAAATATTAAAAAAATATTTTTTAACTGAACAATATAAAAATATATAGTTTTAATAAGTGTAAGAATCATTAAAACAGTCAGTTTTTGTAATTAGGTATCGCTAGAATTTCTTGTCGATTCAAACGATGGTGTGCTGTCTTCTAGGCATAAGAAGCTATTCCATAAGATTTGCCGTCGGCATTTCTTGGAAACTCTAACTTATTTTCCTATTAAGAGCCCTATAGCCGCTAAACTCAAAATCCATGTCGGGTTCATCGATAATTGTTGATTATTTCATGACGGAATGTTGTTGAACTTTTTTTTGTGTGTTTTACAATCCGTAATCGACATTGTTTCCGACATTTTAGTGCAGTTTCCAGACAAATACCTATGTCGACACGTATTGAAGTCTTTCGACATTTAAGCCGAAACATACATTTTTTGTCTAAAATTTGGATAGGCTTTGCACCAATAGGAGGTTTTTGTCTTAAAACTACACCAACATGTAGGAAATAAACTTCGTTTTTTCGCGCAAACGATGGTGTGCTGTCTTCTAGGCATAAGAAGCTTTCCCAAAAGATTTGCCGTCGGCATTTCTTGGAAACTCTGATTTATTCCCCTATATATCCAGTTTTCTTGGGTCGCGTTTGGTTATATTTGTTTTTGAAACTGTGATGTGATTCCATTTGACCTTTTTGTTTCAATTTTTCTTTTGAAATTGTAATATGTATTTTATTTATATTTACAAGTGACAAAAGATGTATTTTTATTTAAAATTATGAAATAGACTAGCTGCGTCCCGCAGTTTTACCTGCATAAGTCCCGATGCCGAGAGAATTTTCAATAATCCTTTCTTATTGGATGTCTACATTACACAAAGAACACACTCTCCAAATTTCAGCCCTCTACTATTAGCGGTTTAGGCTGTGCGTTGATCAGTCAGTCAGTCAGGGCAAAGCCTTTTATAGATATAGATAGAGAACTCTTTATTGTATACTCACCAAAAATAAATTACAATAAAATCTTATTCTAGAGTGGCACAATGGGCAAATGAGCCACTGACCATAGGCCACTGAGAGTGGTCTCTTCCAGGCAATCTCGGTATAGAGAAGATCACATGAATAATTAAAGGTGAGGTGCGTTATCTTAAAAATAATAATATGTATGTATGTTACCTACCTAGAGACGAATACTTACCTATCATCGGTCTACTACTGGTCAAATAGTAATAGATACAATCTCTAATTAAATATCGTAAATGCTTTGGTTCGAGATAAGCTTAAATTGACAAACCTAGAGTATCTAATAAGAAGTTAGGCGTAATTTGAGTGGTTTTTAAGAGCACTATCATGCTAGCGTTTTACAACGCTAAGCTCGTCATTCAAATCGCGTGTGTATGTATACACGCATACCTTCTGCCACAAGCACCACTTATCCGAGCGTTGACGCGTGAAGAAGCTCTGACAGTCGCTATCAAACCGATTAGAGCATATGTATACACCGGAATCTACCGATATAATACGCGCGTGACGTTTTCGCCAAAGCGTATACGCGCATATGGCGCAGAAAAAACGCTAGTTTGAAACCTCTCTTAATCGCATCTCGTATTTCAGACCGAGATTGTATTCACGACTCAGAAATTTGTATGACAAGTGGCTTAGCGTACAAGGCTGGGCAAGATAACAAATTCAGGGAGACGTCTAATCAGTGTCTTAAACTAGATATGCTGTTTGTTTTATTTATTTATTTAACAAAATTTCGCGGTCTCTTTAAAGGTTTTAGTAATTTTTAGCTGTGTTCTGCGGTTTAACCTTTATAAGCCCGATCCCGTGGGATTTTTTTTTAAATCCTTTCTTATCGGATGGTTACATCAGGCATCCCGTGTGGCCTCACCACACGGGATGCCGAAGTACGTGCGAAGTGGAGACGTAAAAGTAGGAAAGCGGACCCCGGGCTCTCGAGAGAGATGCAACCGGGAACAATGCTCGGATGATGATGATGAAGGAACATACTCTTCAAATTTCTGCTTTCTACTATCTGCGGTTTAGGATGTGTGTTGATTCATCAGTCAGTCAGTCAGGACAAAGAGTTTTACAGATATTATATCTATATATATAAAAGAAAGTCGTGTTAGTTACTCCACTTATAACTCAAGAACGGCTGAACCGATTTAGCTGAAAATTGGCAGGGAGGTAGTTTAGAGCCAGGAGAAGGACATAGGACTTTTTGTCCCGTTCGATTAAAAAAAAATGCTTATTTATTGCCTTTAAGGCGGAACAAAGTTCGCCGGGTCAGCTAGTAGAAGATATAGATTACGGTGACACCCTGGGCCTAATAAAATTTTACGAACGGACGAATGAACGATAGAAAGTTTTCCTAAAAATTCTAAATTACTGCATTCAAATTCAAAATTTGCTTGAAACCGTAGTTGGACATTATTGGTCGTTCGTTCGCAAAAACCCAGTAGGTCTTTAGTTTGTTGTTTTGCAATGTTTCTCAACATGTCGTTCACGTAACGCCTCCGTAGTTTATATTTACTAGCTGCGTCCCGCGGTATCACCCGCGTAAGTCCCGATCTCGTGGGAATATCGGGATCAAAAGCTTACCTATGTTACTCCTCAATAATGTAGCTTTCTTTTGGTAAAAGAATTTTTGAAATCGGTCTAGCAGTTTGTGAGTTTATTCATTACAAACATACGACACACACACACACACACAAATACATATAATATTAGTGTAAAAGTGTAGATGTGCATATTTTGCAAATCAATTTTGCACTAAGAATACTCAATACAGCCCAAAAAATATAACCAACAACGAAATACAGGTAGGTACAAAAATATATTTTCACTTCATATGAGCATCAGTTAAGTGAATTAGTCGAAATATTGCACGAATCCGATTGTGAATAACCAATGTCCATATTGCAAATTTTCCTTTACATCCCACAAATATCCAAATGAACCTTATTCCTCAAAAAATAGGGTCGAAAACGACTTGCTTTGTGACGTCGGGAGTACCGAAGAGCTATTTGTTTGCACTACAGTAATATACTTCGTCATACTGGTTGTGTCACATGTCAAAAGATAATTATCGTTCATGACAGTACAATCGAATTGCGGCTGATTAAATTCTCGTGTTCTACTCGGTGCTGCGTTCGTTTTGATAAACTCTTGGGATTCGAGTGATTCGCTGGTTTTATACGGCAGCTTGTGTGTTGTAAACTGGATTATTATGGATTGTGACGGCTTACTACAGAATTGTTGAATTTCGCTGTAGTTTTTGTGATCTCGGTGGGACACATACAATTGTCACAAAGCTTAGATGAAAACGAATTATTAGATACGGTATATTCTAACATTGCGTATTCGAAAAATGAGCTAGTACTCGCAGTGTGACAGTACGTGTTCACGTGACAACGGTTCCATATAATACTGAGGCTAGTGCGTCAGCTGACGCAGTTTTATCGTCTCGTTTGCAGTGGTTAGGTACCGTATCTGCCCTTATTTGTTTTTATCTAAGTCACAAAGAGATATCGCGCCGCATATGTCGCACTACTTCTCTGTGACCAAAGAAAACCGTTCAAAATGGACCAGCTTTGTTCCACAGATATCATATTTGGCACTTCAAACAATTTGTTACGCGAACTTATTTCACCAGATGTCGTCACTTGTCTCGAATATCCATAAATCTGAAGTTGTAAAACCAATAAATGGCTACAGAATTCCACGTATCGGTCCAGAATTTATAAAGAAAATAATTATTTTAACTAATAAGATTTATTGACCGCAAGATGACTTGACTAACTGCCATAATATTGGTATACCAATTCAGATTTATGGATATTCAAGACAAGTAACGACATCTTGTGGTGTTTTGTGTTAACACTTGACTCCCAAATGTGAAACTTCAACATCCAATATCTTTTAACTTATCAAGAGTAGGACGAAACTACTAACACCATGACTTTAGTTCGCTTAGATCAAATGAATAATCCATGTCGCGTCACGTCACGTCTCACAAAAAATAAAATTAAGGTACCTCTAACCCCCATGTAAAATCCCTAAGGAAAAACGCCGATCTTCTTTACCAATAGGTTTGACACAAATTATCAAGCGGCAACGCAACGCCTTCGGCAAATTTTATTCCTAGTTAATTTCGTTAATTTTTTCGTAATATGAAAGTCGAAAAATAAAATATGGATAGGTAGGTTTGTATTCTTTGTATATAAACGATATTTTGAACGGTTTTATTGTAAAGATATTTTTTATCAATTAACATTCATTGGACCTATATAGGTAAGTATATGATAAAATTGAAAAAAAAAGCATTAGATTTTCAAATAAGAAACTGCGGAGGAACTTGTGTTCCTTTTCAACATCCGTTAGGATTGTTTACATAGCTTTGTGACGGTTTTTCAAACGGACACTATCGAATATATTTTGTGTTTTTTGGGGGTTACTGCGGTTCGTTTCGATACGACATCAATAATACGATGATTCTAAGATACTGTCACATTCTGATAGTAGGGTGACAGTAGAACCATCGTTTTATCGTATCGAAACGAACCGAAGTAACCCTCCTGTGGGGATGTGACTATCGGCTCTTAGATACTTACTTTACTTTACTTATTTTAGATTTTTTGGCCAACACCCAAAAAACGTAAAGTATTTTCGAACAAGAACTTGAAATATCGAGGAACCCGCAATTAAAACGGACCGTTTCAAAACACAGTCCGTTTCATTGCGGATTCCTCCTCTCACCTCGTCTAACACAGCCTGAGCAGCTCTCACCTCCGCAAGACAAAGATTCTAATCAGCGCAGTAAATTAGAGGCAAGGATAGTGGTAGAAGGGACTAAAAGGCATTTTATCTCGACCCTTACGAGTGAATGCGGGCAAAATTAGTTCCCTTTCACCCTCGATTTGAGAAGGTTTGATTTAATCGAATAGTGTTACATAGCATATAGTGACTATTTGTGGATGAATGCGATGTCACACAGTAAGTAGTTAGTTGCAACCTTCTTGGGTTGCAACTGACTATGAGTATCGGGAAAATAGCCCAAGAATTAATCCCGATCGCCAGCTATCTGTATAAGTTTCAACGCGATTGGTTCATTCGTTTTTGCGTGATCGAAACACAAACATATTCATTAAGGGCCCTATTCTGAAAAACTGAAAATCCATGTCGGGCGTATCGAAAATTGTTAATTATTTCATGACGGAATGTCGTAGAACTTTTTTTTTGTGTACAGATTGTAGGCGACATTGTTTCCGATATTTTAGAGCAGTTTCCATACAAATATGTCGAAACGTATTGAAGCCTATCGACATTTTAGCCAAATCAGACATTTTTTGTCTAAAATTTGGATAGGCTTTGCATCAATAGGAGGTTCTTGTCTTAAAACTACACCAAAATGTAGGAAACAATGTCACCTACAATCTGTGCACAAAAAAAAGTTCTACGACATTCCGTCATGAAATAATCAACAATTTTCGATGAGCCCGACAGGGATTTTCAGTTTCAAGGTCGTTGGTGTATATACTCCTCTTAAGCCAATGAAGCCAATGATGCTGCCATCGCTGTGCCACAAATTCGCTATGCTATGTCAAAGATCGGTTTGCGCGCAATCGCGTCACGCTGGACCTGTAAACTTACGAAGAAAAAAAACTATTGACATATTCTCGATTTTCTAACCCGCAAAATTAATTAATTAACCCGCTTAATTGTATTGAAGCGGTCCGCTGATAAGAAAAAGATTAATTTATACTTTAGTTTTGAATTGTAAATAAACTCAGCAATGATCCAACTCCATACCACCTACTGAATCCCTTTGTACTTACATAACTTTTTTATCTTTATTTTATTTTGACGGCCTCTGTGGAGCGTCGGGGGAAGGCCCCACTGCAATGCAGAAGGTTGCGGGTACGATTCCCGCCGTTTGCAAGTATTTATGCTTAAAAATAAATATTTGTTTCTGGTCTGGGTATTTTTTATGTATCAAATGTATGTATTTACAACAAAAAAAAGTAAAATATGTAGTAAATCCGTTGTCTAGTATCCATAGTACAAGCCTAGTGCTTAGTTTAGGGCTGGATTGCGCTGTGTGTAACGTCATGCAATATTTTATTTTATTATTATAAGCTAAATATTATTTTTGAACCCACCAACATCATAATTTTCTCCTGAAATACTAAAGTAGCTTAAAACACCACAAGGGCGCCAAGTAACAGAATTTAGTCGCGCCATCTCACCTTAATTGCACCATTAGCTATGCGTTGCGATATCAGAGGTGACTAAGAATGGGGTAAGAGATAAGTTATGACGTCTTAAAACCCATTCAGGATGGTTTACAAGGAGGGGTTGAGTTTCGCACATGTGCGCACTAAAATTTTAATATATTTTACTGTGATGACTTCTGGAAATAAGGCTGTAAAGTTAAAGCTGTTTATGGATATGAAAGTCAAGTTGTGCGACATAAAGATGTTTGTAGATATTTTTATTTACTACTTAAGTACTAAACTTATACTTGAAATAAACAGTTTTCGGATTAATAACAGCGTTACTTTTTATTATTGTCAGCATTATTTTTATCTATACTAATAATTTAATGCGAAAGTTACTTGTCTACTACGTTACGTCTGTTAACGTCTGTTACGTTTTCACGCCTTAGCCGCTGAGCCGATTTTAATGAATTTTAGTATAGGTAGTAGAGATAAATAGATAGAACCTTGGAGAAAGACATAGGCAACTTTTGGTTCCAAAATTTCTGCGGGATCAGAGCTTAACTCTTAAAATAAACAAGTTTTTTTTATAAAACGAAGTAACGATATACCTACGTAGGATGGGCGCGTTTAACAAAAGGAGCGTGTATAAAATACGTGAAAAAATAAGCTTACACGCTCTTATAAAACGCTTGTCTGAAATCGCTAGAGGTAATCGCTAGGTATGTATAAATCGCCTACATATTTTTTAGGTTGTAGGTAGGTACATAAACAAAAATAGCTATTAAAAATTGTTATAAGTTATACCCACGTCTAATTAGATTATTATTATGTTTAGTACAATCCCTTCTTATTATTTTTCAGAATCTTTCTCTTCGTTTTGCTCCGAATTATTTGCTTGCATAGGACTACTCGTGTCTCGTATTTTATTCATTAAATCTGAAACGAATTAATTTGAAATTATACTACAACTGTAAATAATTACATTTATTTTGTCCCACGTGTTTGCTGGTGCAAGCCAGGCTCACGGGTAGCACGTATCTGCGCGCGACCAAGCCTCGCTTGTAGTGTTTCCGTTCGATAGCTCACTATTAATAGTCTATCGATAGGCCTATCGATAGTATCGATACTACCGATACTGTCTATAGTTTTGCCCTATCGATAGCTTAAAACTAACGATGTTATCGATAGTATCAATACCATCGATTGTTGTTACAATAGTCAAATCTGAATTACACTAACGATAGGTCAAAACTATAGATAGTATCGATACTGTTACCTAATAGTATCGATTGAAGTTATAATAGTCAAATCCGATTTCGAATCAGTTTTCGATACTATTGTACTGAACTTAGCCTATTCCTATCCTATCGATATTATAGAAGATTTTTGACACAAACTATCTAGTTTATATTATAATGCGCGTTAGGCGCGCATGATAATATAAACATGTATGATATGATACTACGCTAAAAACATATTTGTAAAATATTTTTAGTAGAGTAGGTATTAGAAATAATAAATATCTACCTAAAGAGTTAATAAAATATAATACATATAATTTTCTTCTAAAAACTTAGATGAAAACAAAAATAGTAGATACGGTATATTCTAACATTGCCTATTTGAAAAATTAGCTAGAAACACCTAAATGCATTTTCATAAAATTATTGTATTTAAAAACATTTGTCTTTAAGAATGATTCAGGCATTTGTAAATAAGCAAAAAGACATTCTTATGGATTTCAAAAAGATAATCGCAGTGTGTCAGCACGTGCTCACGCGGCAAATGTTCGAAATACGACTGAGGCTAGGGCGTCAGCAAGACGCAGTTTTATCGTCTCATTTTCCGAGACTAGGTATCTGCTGTTTTTTGTTTCATCTAAGTCTAAAAAGGAGGTACTTCTACGACACTTTCTCAAATGTAACACCTAATGTTACTTAAGTTTACAAATAAATAATTTGATACATATAATTATTTCGTAATTAGTTGCTTATCTATTATTCTAATAGAAATATTTTAGAGAAAAAAAAATACGTCGAACTCGTTTCTTTACCGGTAAGTACCTCAACGTCTATTCCAACTAGACCACACGAGCTCACCGTAGACGGACGGACGACGACGTATTTTTCGTTTAAAATATTTGTATGATACATTTTATCAACACTAGCTGCGCCCCGCGGTTTCAGCCGCGTAAGTCCCGATCTCGCGGGATTTGCCAAAAACCCTTTCTTAGGCCCGTATTAATAAACCGAACTCAATATCGATCTTGAGTGCGTATCAATTGAGTAACTCTTGAGATGCGGTCACCATCTTAAGTTAGGCATTAATTAATAGTTAAAACTCAAGCTCTACTCAACTGATATCGCTCTTGAGCTTCGAGAGTGATCTTGAGAGCGACCTTGAATGAAAGTAAACGTTTTATTCTTGCACTATCGTAGGTAGTTTTTTTTTTGCATTTTCAATTTCTTAAGTTTAAAAGTTTTGTTACTATGTATGGTACCTAGTTTACTCGTATTTTACTGTCATTTTTTTATTGTGAATATAACTTAATTAAATCAATCTTTGCTTAGGTGAGTTTAGCTAGCTTAGTTTTGTTTAGCTAAGCTAGCTAAGCTAAGCTAAGCTAAGCTTAGCTAAACAAAACTAAGCTAGCTAAACAAAACTAGGCTAGCTAAACTAAGTTAAGCTAAGCTAGCGAAACTAAGCTAACTAAGCTAAGCTAGCCAAGCTAAGCTCGCTAAACAAAGCTAGCTAAACTAAGCTAAGCTAGCTAAACTAAGGTAAGCTAGCTAAACTAAGCTATTAAACTAAGCTAGCTAAACTAAACTAAGCTAGCTAAACTAAGGTAAGCTAGCTATACTAAGCTAGCTAAGCTAAGCTAGCTAAGCTAAGCTAGCTAATTCGAAAACCTTGTGGCCATATAATTTCTTCATGACGCCCTAAAAATCAACTTTTTAAATAATAATTCAAAAAAACTTAACTAAACAAAACAAAGAAAAAAAAATCACCAAAACTAAAATAACCCATCCCCAAAATATCATCATAATAATTGATTTCTCCATGTTTCCGAATTACAAAAACACCGAAACAGCTACTTAAGTCACGTACCACCCACGATCGAACTTGAGTACACGAAACTGCATCTTGAGAGCCATCTTGAGTGCTGAGTTTAATTTATTAATACGGTATGACTCAAGTGATACGTCACTGTTTAATCGCATCTTAAGATAGGTTTATTAATCAGCGCAACAACTCAAGAGCAAGCTCAAGATTGATATCGAACTTGAGTTTGATCTATTAATACGGGCCTTAGTAACATATGCTACTTTTGATTCCCATATTTCCACGGGATCGGGACTTAGGCGGGTGAAACCGCGGGACGCAACTAGTAGATAATAAAATTATACCATTTTTTAAGCATGCCATTCTTGTACAATGTGCGATTCCATCCGCACCACAGACGCAATTATTGCAGTCTATCTTGAAAGTTGTAAATGGCTCGCACTTGTCCTTACTGTCTGAAAAGTGGTGCGGGTTAAGCAACGCTAAAGCATACACCTTAGATGGGTGAGCGATAATGTGTGTGACTAGGACCTTTTTTGGAGGTCCTTCGTACTTCGGAAGGTATGTTAAGCAGTCCGCTGACTGGCATGCCCCGGCATAGAATAGGGTTACCCTATCTCTTCCCGTGGGTGTCGTAAAAGCCGACTAAGGGATTTAGGGGGATTAGCAAAACTTAAGTTCTCCCCGCGCGGTGGCGGATAAACTGCTTGGTCCCTAGAAGGGTTGGTGTTAGGCAGGCAGGTAAACAATATTGACAAATCTATTAGCAGAAGGCATGACCATAGTCAATAAAGACTTACCTACCTACTGCGCCAACCCCAAATATTCGGGGTTTAGCGGACCCCGGGCTCCCGAGAGGGATGCAACCGGGAATATCGCTCGGATGAGAGAGAACTTACTTTGTATTTTTTTTCTTTTTTTACGATGTTTCATTTCTCGCATACGTTGCGTTTTACCGTCAAAAATCTCGTTTGGTGTACGGGAGCACATTTGTTTTATTTTGTATTTGTTGTTATAGCGGCTACAGAAATACATATTCTGTGAAAATTAATACTGTCCAGTTAACACAGTTTAGGAGATACAGCCTGGTAACAGACAGACAGACAGAGGAGTCTCGGTCAAAGGGCCCCCGCTTTTACAGCAAAACAGCAAATTACAAAAATTTACCTCTTCTCCAGTAAAATATCAGGTCTTCTTCGGTTGCAATTTCCAAAAACGTTGCACATATTATCTGGAAAAAAGGAAACGCTGAAAACTGGCTTATTCCAATAGGTTCATATTTAGTTAGTTTCGTTGGGCCTTTTCCGCACTTAGCCTCACAATTGGGCCATTGTACGTAATTTCTTTAGAGGGGTTAAGCAGTTAGGCGGCTTTTATATTTACTTCCCGTATAAATAACATGAAATATTTTTGAGACATCACCTCTACTAGTACATTAAGTATAATTGTCTGTTATACGTCCAGTATCACGGGGCTATGGAGCCCCGGACTTTTAAAAGGCGTGCGTGGAGCCGAGGCCAACACGTAGACGCCCAATAACAATTTTATTCGCAAACTATGAAGTGGACACCTAGCCGGTCAATATCATTATTATTAGACACGGGTCTAGATCGCGTTTTAGATAATCACTGTTATTAATTACCTCGACTTTGCATCCCTCTCGGGAACCCGGGGTTAGCTGAACCCCAAATTGTTTTTTTTTATTTGGGGTCGGCGCAGTCGGTAAGTCATCATTGACCATACCTTCTGCAATTAGATTTGGCAATGTTTTTACGGCCGGCCGCCTGCCTGACACCAACCCTCTTAGGGATCAAGCAGTTTATCCGCCACCGCGCGGAGAGAACTTAAGGTTTGCTAATCTCCCTCAGATCCCTTAGTCGCCTTTTACGACACCCACGGGATGAGATGGGGTAACCCTATTCTATGCCGGGGCTACACGGCTAACGGGTTACGGCTTTTCGGCAAACGGGTTACACCGGACGTAGTCGCGAGAAAACCCGCGTGAGTCTTCTCGGGACCACGGCTCGTGTAAGATTAAAACATACATATTACATACATACAAATTATGTACCTACATTATCTCAAGTCACAATAAAATATCATAAAAACTCACAGCGAACACGAATTTAAATTTACTATGCATATTACACAATAATATATTACGAACAACTGCGTATATACCAGTTGAATTTCTACTAACATTAGAAACGATTTTCATCGTGTACCTATATACCTACTTAACAATAATTATATTATTTAACTAGCTGCGTCCCGCGGTTTCACCCGCTTATGTCCCAATACCGTGGGAATATAAAAGTAGCCTATGTTACTCAGGGCGAATGTAGTTTTCTAATGATGAAATGACGACCTCAGTGGCGCGTCGGGGGAATGCCCGACTGCAATGCAGGAGGTTGCGGGTTCGATTCCCGCCGGGTACAAATATTTATGCTTAAAAAATAAATGGGTGTTTTCTATGTATCATATGTATGTATTTACAAAAAAAAAAAGTATAATATGTAGTATATCCGTTGTCTAGCACCCATAGTACAAGCCTAGAGCTTAGTTTGGGGCTAGATTGCGCAGTGTGTAACGTCGTGCAATATTCATATTTATATTTAAATAATTTTTAAATCGTTCCAGTAATTTTTGAGTTAATTCATAACAAACATACAGAAATCTTTCCTCTTTATAATATTAGTGTAGAAGTATAGACAACTAAGTGCGCCCCGCGATTTTTACTGCTTGAGTAACCGGATTGGTCTTGGTAGAATCAACTGTTTTTTTTTAATGAATAAATATTGCACGACTTTGCACACACTGCAATCTAGTCCCAAACTAAGGACTAGGCTTGTACTAAGGGTATAGACAGCGAATAAACTACATACCACCTATACTTTTTTTGTTGTTGTAAATACATACCTACATATGATACATAGAAAACAAACATACGCTTACACATACTCACGCTGGCTGTGACATACGCTCAGACAGACAGACATGACGAATCGATAAGGGTTCGGTTTTTTGCTATTTGGCTACGGAACTTTAAAAATTATTGAAATAGCACAAACAAAATCGATTAAGCATTAGAAAGTGTTAACACACATACAGTTCAGTGTTATCTACGTTTAAGTGTTTTATACTATTGATATGCCAATTTATTTTCCAATTAGTTTTTCTAGAAAACATCCATAAATATTATGCTTTTACGAAGCATGATGTATATTTCATCCATTACTTGTAACACATCAATGCGGAGCAAATTTTTGAGCCGGCAGAAAAGCCATAAACTAAAGAACTGAACTGAGACACGATTGAGAGAGCAGACTTGGGACCCTGTAGAGCAGAAGCAAGCTACTGATGGACTGAATAAAATTATACCAGACTTGAAACAGATACGCTTCGCTCGCTCGCTCGGTCAATTATAATATTTAACTTTTATTTAAATCTTGACCAAAACCATTAGGCAACCCTTCCAGGCCCTTCTAAATGAACTCGAAGAAATAGCACGAAAAAACGCAATTAGAAAGTGGGTAACAAATGTAGCCCGGTCCAATTTACGACCACAATGGTATTATTCTTAATTAAAGTTCGTTGTGGCTACTGCGGTGGATGGGATATGTTGCGGGGCGAGTGAGGAATCCGTCTGTTACCAAATAACCTAGGTTTTTTAAAGCGGGGTTTACATTACTATACTCTATTTCAAAAACTTAGATCAGAAATGTAAACAAAGAACTGTCAATTTTAAAAGAAAAAGTAAATAAAGAGCTGTCACTTTCAAATAAATTATTGAGATTTTTGTTTAGATTTTTGATTTAAGTTTCTGAAATTGGGTATACTGGCATGCGTTTTGGAGTCATTAAAGTACAGCTCGCTTTAAGTGTTTGAGGCTGATTTATTTTTAAGACCGATCTTAAACTACCATAATACAGTTGTTTTGTAACAATGCCGTGGGAATATAGGGTTCAGAAACCTATGTTAATCCTCGATAGCGTAGCTTTCTATTGGTGAAAGAACTTTTGAAATCAGTCAAGTAGTTTTGGGGCCATTCGTTTAAAAGATTTGCCTATAATACCTACCTATAAAGGAAAGATTTACCTATATGTTTAGTATAGATACATATAGATGCAGATACAATGACACACTTCAACTTACTACAAATATTATTAAACAACGGGGTATTTACTACGAGTAACAAATAGGGTATTTACCATGTTTAAACTTGAGTCTCGTAAAGAAATATCGATCTCCGTGAGAAAACAAGTTTAAACATGGTAAATATCCCGTTGTTTAATAATATTTGTAGTGAAAATAACCATGTAAGTTTAAAATATGAAAAATACATCGTACTTACTTCTTACTTACATACTTACTTCAAACTTATATCACCCCTCTTTTTCCGTCTGGGGTTAAAAATATGACACAAAACTTTAACTGCAACATGATAGATAAAATGCCGAAATGTAGTTGCGCCGTCCCCTAAGAAATAATGACGAAGTTTTTAATGGGCATCTGTTTCGTTTAAATTAAACTTTATAGAGACAACTGTTTCGCAGTTTTGAACGCGAAATTTGTTTTAATTATTATTATTTTGGTCAGAGATAGAGAAAGTTAGTAGTTGTTACTAATTGTTTGGTTCTAGAAAGTTCTCTGAGTAATTTAACTACAAATAAATGTGAGGTGAAACTGGTTGAAATTAAATAAAATTTGTTTAGCAATTTAAAACTTCTTCTGACCTGGCAGACTTCGTTCGTAACTATTCCAAATAACATACAACGGAGTCAAATCGTTACTTCGATCATATACGATGGATTAGGAATCTGTATGGAAACTGGTCCATGTCGTCTCCCTGCCTTTCATGAGGTCTACCGGGTCTTCCCATTCTTCTTCTTCATCTTCCGTGCCTTATCCCACTTTAGGTAGAGTCGGCCCTTCTTATCTCACGGCGCCAAGACGGTCTGTCAAGAGTTGTCGGGTCAGATAGTTTGCTCTTTCTTTAGGCTTTTCTAGTTGGTCTTCCCATTCTTATTTATCATAATTCGTATGACTAAGTTACACCAAAAATTATGCTTTAAGAACTTTGAGCCAAATATGAAGTAATACATGAATTACTTCATATTTGGCTTAAAGCGACGTCTGCGACTTTCATTGGTTCAATTCAGAGTACCTACGGCTTAGCTCGCACTGCGATTAAACGCAAGCGGTTTAGCTGAAAACGCAGAACTGCATATCAACAAGCAAAATCAGTCACTTAAAAAAACGCTAATGCGTGGGCTTGTATAGTAAGCTATGTGTAGCATTTATTTGCGGTTTCAGACCTACGGAAAAACGCAGGCGTTAAATCGCAGTGCGTTCTAAGCCTTCATCCGGCAAACAGCTGACATGGTAGGCCCAGGTCCAAAAATTACAGAATTCAAAGGATTTTGCGCCAATTTATTTAGGCTCATACATGTGCCAAATCAGTAATACCAGCTTCATTCACCTCAATATTATAATCAACAAAATGTAACGCAGCCAATTTTCTCTCACATAAAATATTTTCCATATGATCCAGTCAAATGAAGCACACATGTTACTATCATAGTAGTGGCAGACTATCAATGTTTTGTCGGTCGACAGTTTGGTATCTATACTAATATTATAAAGCTAAAGAGTTTGTTGGCTTGTTTGTTTAAACACGCTAATCTCAGGAACCGCGAGTCCAATTTGAAAAATTATTTCAGTGTTGGATAGTCCATTTATTAAGAAAGGACAGGCTTTATTATATTATCAAAAAAATTAGGCGGACGAAGACGCGGGCACTGCTAGTACTTAAATATGAAGCAGCTGTTTAAATAGATACTAACCGTCATTTACCCTAATAAAAAGTTTTCTGGTGGTTGGTTAGTTCAAACCAGTGAGCGTAGCTGTTGCAATGTTGCATGCAACACATAGTTTGCGGTGGATGCAAATTCATGTGTGAAAAATACTTAACTACGCAAAGCTAAGCTAAAAACTAACTTAGTTTAGTGAGTCTAAATCTAGTCGTGTTTTTTTATGATTAACATACAAATCTTATCCTTAGATCGACTAATGAAATTAATAATCTTTCGATTTCATAATATTTTTAAATAAATAAAATAAATATTGTACGACGTTACACACAGCGCAATTTATCCCCAAACTAAGCACTAGGCTTGTACTATTGGACTAGACAACGGATATACAACATGTAATACATGTATTTTATGTAAATGCATGTACGCGATTTTGTTACACAGAAAACACCCAGACCAGAAACAAATATATATTTCTTTGATCTAAAATCGGTAGATTCAACATCGATCGGCCAACAAAAAGTATCTAACCTTACGGGGCTCTGTCATACAAATTACAATTCGGCCATTCCACGTTCCCTCACCAATTTGGTACCGTAAAAACATGTAGGAAAATTATACGTGCATTCGCTTTATTATTCTGTGTGCAAAATGTTCAGTGAGATTTGAAACGTTCCTTATAATGACCATTAGCTCAAAAGTTGGACGAGTATGTACATATAGGTATGGTTTTTAGGCGAAGAGTTTTAATATTAGCTAGCTGTGACTCTCGGTTTCACCCACATACGATTAAGAATTTAGGATTGGATTTGGATAGGTTAGAATTCCCTTAGAACACTGAAATGAAACTACATAAGTACGCTGTAGTATACATAAATAAACCATTGTTTTTAATTACCTCGACGTTTCGGCAAACGGATTATACCGGCCGTGGTCCCGAGAAGACTGGAGCGGCGAGCTTCGTTTTCCGTTGTGTGGGTAGTTAATTCACAACTACCCTCAATTTCGCGAAAAGTTATTAGGGCCGCGGCACACTACACTCACAACATCCCGCGATATGGTACGATGCTTAAAAACATTTATTACTGGATTCCACACAGATGAGAGTTTAAAACCACTTTCCCGGTTAAAATTCTGGTGCTTTTTGATTTCAACCGCTTCACGTACAATTCGGGAGTAGCAATATCGTTCAGTGGAAAGAACTTTAGGTGCATGTAACTCTATCCAATGGTTTGGTCCTGATAGTAACAAATGCTCAGCTACGCTGATTTTTCAACCTGACGATTCTTGACCGCTGCGATATGTTCATTGACCCTTTCCGCGATTGTTCGCTTCGTCTGTCCAATATAAGAACTACGGTCAAGGTCAACCACGGAACAGACAGATGAGGTCATCAACCTGTCGGATGTTACATTAAGCAGTGCGACTCGTAGTGTATTGGCGAAGGGTTTAAATTTCGCAACTACCCCCAAACGGATACCTTATGAAACGGTTTTCAGTAGTGTAGAGGAGGCCATAATTCGAAATAAGGTCCCGACAGAGGACGCTGACGCCTTGCGGCAGGATGTTGCTATCATACTGAGGAGATCAAGAGTTCCCAATAGCAACATTACGGACGACGAGCGTCGGGCACTTCGGGACTTGAAGGCGAACGACGACATCCTTGTTCTAAAGGCCGACAAGGGTAATGCCACAGTCGTATTGAATTCTGTGGATTACGAAAACAAGGTGCGGACACTACTGGGGCACGATAAGGTATACAAGCGGGTGACGTATGACCCCACTGCTAGAGTCACTAGAAGAATTCGTGCTGTAATAAGGGACAATAGGGACCTTTTCACAGAGGTTGTGTTTAATTATTTATACAAGCCGAAGATCGTGCAACCCCCGAAGTTGTATGGACTGCCAAAAGTATATAAGGCCAGTGTACCACTGAGACCGATCGTAAGTCAGATAGATTCGCCGTCGTACCATTTGGCTAAGCATGTTGCAGCAGTTCTACAGCCACTGGTGGGTAACACCACGTCTTTTGTGAAGGACTCCCGTCATTTTGTTGAAATCCTGAGCGGTATTGAACTGGAGTCTGGTGAATGTATGGTGAGTTTTGACGTAGAATCCCTGTTCACCAACGTACCGGTCAGAGACTGTGTGGAAGTAGTCAGGATGAAGCTTACCCAAAACAATATTCCAGAGGGGTTCCTGGTTCTTTTGCGCAACTGTTTGGAGGGCAGCTACCTTCTGTATCGTGGACAGTACTACCTACAGATAGATGGAGTAGCCATGGGTAGTCCCGTGGCACCGGTGTTGGCCAATATCTGGATGGAGCACATCGAGACGTTGATAGACTACCGTTTCCATGGGGTGAGAGTGTGGAAGCGGTATGTTGACGATGTGTTCTGTATAATGAAGGGAAGCACAACAGAGGTAGAACAGTTGCTAGTACATCTTAACACCATCCACACGAACATAAAGTTCACCTATGAAATGAAATCGGAGAGAACATTGCCCTTCTTGGACGTGAAGGTCATGGCACAGAATGATGGGTCCCTAAAACATACTGTATATAGGAAGTCAACGCATACGGACAAGTACCTCCACGCGACGTCACATCACCATCCTTGTCACCTTCGTTCTGTGGAGACGTCACTGGTCAACAGAGCTTACACTTTGTGTGACCCTGAGCATCTGAATGAGGAGTTATCCCACGTTAAGAAGGTGCTCAAGAAAAATGGATACAGCGTGAGAGAAAACCATCCAAGGCGGAGATGTAAGGGCAAGAGATCAGCTGTAGATAGGCAACCGGCATACCTACCTTACCTCAAAGGGGTGACAGATTAGATTGGGTGTGTCCTTAGGACATATTCCATTAAAACTGTTTTTACACCTTTCAAAAAAGTGGGACAACAGGTAGGATCGCCGAAGGACATCATACCCTATCAGTCTCCTGGCGTTTATAAGATTGAGTGTAGCTGCGGTAGTTCTTGTATTGGACAGACGAAGCGAACAATCGCGGAAAGGGTCAAGGAACATATCGCAGCGGTCAAGAATCGTCAGGTTGAAAAATCAGCGATAGCTGAGCATTTGTTACTATCAGGACCAAACCATTGGATAGAGTTACATGCACCTAAAGTTCTTTCCACTGAACGATATTGCTACTCCCGAATTGTACGTGAAGCGGTTGAAATCAAAAAGCACCAGAATTTTAACCGGGAAAGTGGTTTTAAACTCTCATCTGTGTGGAATCCAGTAATAAATGTTTGTAAGCATCGTACCATATCGCGGGATGTTGTGAGTGTAGTGTGCCGCGGCCCTAATAACTTTTCGCGAAATTGAGGGTAGTTGTGAATTAACTACCCACACAACGGAAAACGAAGCTCGCCGCTCCAGTCTTCTCGGGACCACGGCCGGTATAACCCGTTTGCCGAAACGTCGAGGTAATTAAAAACAATGATTAATTTTAACGCTATCTAGACCCGTGTCTAATAATAATGATGGACGGAAATCGTGTAAGTTTAAAAAGTGTGTATACATAAATAAGTAGTAAGTAGTATTTTCTATTGATAGTAATGGTGACCGTCTACGGAATTATTAGTTCCACGGACGGCCACCATCACTTTCAATAGAAAACGCGCAACAACAGCGCAACATGGCGCAAATTAAATCGGTACAAAGGTCTAATGTCATTTTGTATGGTATAGCAATTCCAGCGTACTGTATAGTTTCATTTTAGTGTCCACTACATATTCAATTAAAACCTAGAACTTTAAGTCAATATGACATTGTCATAATTTATGAAATCACAAACAAAGAGAAATAACCACATCCACACATCGTAAACATAATAATAAGTCTAATAATGGAAACAGAAGGTATCCATTGCCAACAATCAATCGACGCCTCGTCGTTGGAATGCCAGGCGGAACACTTGACCTCCGGAGAGAAGGACTCTAAAATGCTGTTGCAGTATCAGAATTTTCATTTGCATTTCATACAAAAGGTATGCGGTATCATATTTAACTCGAGAGTCCAACAAGAGTCCCGCGGTTTCACCCGCGCAAGTTCCGATTTCGTGGGAATATCGAATCAAAAGTACCTCTTTACATTACCTCTTTATAATATTAGTTTAGATTTGTTTGATGGAATCGTCCCGTTTCGGGGAATACCGGGGAATATGGTTCTTGCACATCCTTTAGAAGTGAAACAAAATCTTAATTTATTCATAAAATGTCATATAAACAACAACACACATAGTCAATCAAATAAACCAACCCTGATCGTACCCGGCGCAATAGAACCAAGAATGCTGGCAGCATTACCCCTTTGTATGGCAATAAATATCCTTTGCACCAAATACGATCCGGAGCGGTAGTCAAGCCTTCGACCTCTAAGACGGCGGCCCAATTCCCTTGCAAAGGCAATTCACTCCCCAACAAAGGCCTTCACTCCCCAACTAAACCTTTAAAATAATGGAAAGTTTGAAACCTTTTTAGAAAGAACCTCTAACGACCAGATGTATGATTCCTTCTACAAAATGGAACAGGCTTGCATTCTACAGAAACATTGTTGCGTCACCGAATAAAGCAATGCGAGTATTGTTTAAAGTTGATAAGTTAGTCTTAATACCTATTATTACTTTAAGTGGGAAGTATTGACCATTTTCTATTTTTGGGTAATGGTCAACTAGGCCGGGTATGATGGTCGTCTAGGCTAGTTCTTTCCAGACGTATTGACTAGTTCTTTCCTCTGGGCAAGATCGAACATAAGGTTGGCTGCAGACGTATTTTGACCAGTTCTTTCCTCTTTGTATGGCCTACTAGGCTAAGAAGAGTGGTACGATGTAAAGCAGGTCTATTCTACCTAATATAAGACCTAAGTACCGTGGATTAAACTAATAAGCGCTAAATTTCACGGAAGATAACTACACAAATACCCAAATATACTTAAGAGGACGGTCTTCCTACTCTTTCTCCAGGCAAACGTAGCCGACTGTTTCGTCCCTGGATAAAGATGTTACTGCAAATATTTTTATGCCATAAAACCTAAATCTACCATGACCATGTCCCTATTTATCGGATGCCTACATGGCATAAAGAACACACTCTTCAAGTTTCATCCCATCGCTATCAGCGGTTTAGGCTGTGCGATGATTAGTCAGTCAGTCAGGACAAAGCCTTTTATAGATATAGAAGATAGATAGTGGAATACACCTAAAAAAATATCTTCTCTTCTTCGCCTGGCCTTATTCCAATTTTTAATTGGGGTCGGCTCTCTTATGTCTCTCCAGAGTTGTTGGTTCTGGGTCGTCCTTAGGTCAAAGTTTTTCATATTAAGGTCATTCTGTATTGTGCTCATCCATGTGAGGGGTCTTCCACGTTTCCTCTGGGCTTAAAAAATATATACAAGTATATTTGCCATGTTATTTTTTTCAGTTTCATTTGGCTGTATATATTAAACGTATTTTTCAAGACGATACCTCATTACTACGTTCAAATGTTTATGGCTTCATATGTACCGGAACAACATGGATTCTTGTGCCGTATGTCACCATGTTTCCATGGTAAGTACTTTTCCCACCCATAAGTCTTGTTCCTTAGGAAATATTTGTGATAATTATGCATGTAAACCTTCGTCTTAAATTACTCTATCTATTGCTAAAAAAATCGCATGTAAATGTGTTTTTGAGTATATACTGCTACCTTACAAATAAACACATAAATAATGATAATGACACATATGCACACATACACACATATTATGTTTCATTCTAATTTCATCTATCATTTTGTTTTAGGGGTAAAATTCGTATTAGTCTTCGTTGCATTGTTTGAACTGATGTATTTTTTGAAAAATATTATTTTGTTAGTCGATTATGTATTGCACGGATTCATTTTGAAAAATCCTTGGAATTTGTAAGTTTAAGCTAATTAACTTACTTACTTTTCGTTTATAATCTTTTTAGGGACTTGGTACTTTGAAGTCGCCATTAAATATTATTTCAAATACCAATCTTGATCACGAGACTATGTATTCTGTGACGAGACTAAGGTAACACCTTTCCCCATACTCTATCTATAATATAGAGTATGGGCACCGGTATGGAAGAAGATCTTGACAATCCTATTAACTTTTTAAATTGACATGATTACTGTTTAGTGTCCATGATTATCATGGTCACTAAGGGGAAGTGCGGATTTGGGGAAAGTGGCAATTTACCGGACTTGGCACTTGGGCACGAGGTTGCTCTCCCTTGTAGATAACTGAACACACTAGTGTTTGGGAATACGATCTGTCTATATCTGATCCTGGATGGAAGCTCCTGGGAGTGGCCTGACGGTAGAGCCTCTTCATTTAAGCCTAAACGTTGGTTACAGTTGGGACCGTTATAACATATAAATGTAGATCATCTGTCGCAGGAGTTGTGGTCGTTGTCCTTAATATAATCGAGATCGAGATGGCGTCTATGTAGATAATTTTAGATTAAAATTATCTCGACGTTTTGGCATGGGTTACACCGGCCGTGGTTGTATTACAATATTGTACTTTAATTAAATCTATGGTTTTAGTTGTACTTCATTGAGATTACCAAAGCAAAATGTTACATACACATGCTATACAGTTAATGAAGTTTTTAATAAAACCAGCAATGGAAATGTGACGACAGAAGTCATTGATGGAATTCGATTCAGTGTAGTCGACGGAGTAAGATTTCTTCTAGTTGAAGTGGAGTATTTCTATAAAAGGTACTTAAAACGTACATATAGTTATGGCGAACTATCGATAGTATCGATATCTAAGTTCGGTATAATAGTATCGAAAACTGCAATACTATCAATAGTATCGACGCTCAATATTGAAGTTACTATAGTATCGGATTTGACTATTGTAACAATAATCGCCACTATCGATAGGTAACACTATACAAAGTATAGTCAAGTCAGATCGGAAAAGAGAGAAGACTGTGACTTAAACATCTCCTGAAATTAGTGATAATTTCTAGTGTTAGTAGTTTTCCCAAGAGCAATTCACTCCGCACCGATTTGTGACACACGGCATTTTAGGAGAAATTTGTGCTATACACGGTCTTCCCCGTGTCCGATTTTACCTGACTATATTCTAGGTAATAAACTACCATCGCCCTGCTGTTTTACCCGCGTAAGTCCCGAGACAAAAGCCTATGTCCTTCTTCAAGATCCCTCTTTATCTATCTTTATTCTAAAATTCATCAAAACCAGTTTAGCGGTTTCGGTGTGAGAGCATAACAGACGGACAGAGTGACATTCACATTTATAATAATACTAGCTGCGCCCCCGGCTTCACCCACGTAAGGCCCAATCTCGCGGAATATTGGGATCAAAATATAGCCTTTTATCTATCTAATCTATCACTATACCAAAATTAATCAAAATCGGTTCAGCGGTTTCGGCGTGAAAGGTATTAAGGGCCCTCTTCTGAAAAACTGAAAATCCATGTCGGGCGCATCGAAAATTGTTGATTATTTCATGACCGAATGTCGTAGAACTTTTTTTTGTGTACAGATTGTAGGCGACATTGTTTCCGATATTTTAGTGCAGTTTCCATACAAATATGTCGAAACGTATTGAAGCCTATCGACATTTTAGCCAAATCAGACATTTTTTGTCTAAAATTTGGATAGGCTTTGCACCAATAGGAGGTTCTTGTCTTAAAACTACACCGAAATGTAGGAAACAATGTCACTTACAATCTGTGCACAAAAAAAAGTTCTACGACATTCCGTCATGAAATAATCAACAATTTTCGATGAGCCCGACAGGGATTTTCAGTGTCAAGGTCGTTCGCGTATATACTTCTCTTAAGTAAGGATAGGAAAAGCTCATTGGCCTAGCTGCACCTGTCGATATTGAATGGTCGTGCTGGTGCAAGTGAGCCTAAGTTATAAGTTTATGATATGGGCTACTATAATTTCTTTTAATTTTCAGATATTTTCATATGCCACCGTATTTAAAAAGATTCTATGTCTTAATTCTGTGGGTGGTAGCGGCAGTTCTGTCCAACTTTATATTCAGACGATGGTATTGGAAGGTTAGTTTGTATTTAGCCAACTCTTCGAAATGACATTAGAGGTACAGTATAAATAAAAAATAAAATAAATTGTGTCAACAACACACAGCGCCATCTAGCCACGTGGTAAGCGACTAAGCTTGTGTTACGGTGACTAGACAACGTATGTAATACTTATATTTATTTTTCTTTTGTAAATACATACATAATATACACAGAGGAACACCCAGACCAGACACAAATATTTATTTTTTAAGCATAAATGCCTGCACCCGGCGGGAATCGAACCCGCAACCTTCTGCATTGCAGTCGGGCATTCGCACGACGCGCCACAGAGGTCGTCACAGAGGTAGTATCTACATCTATATCTATTTACACTAATATTATAAAGAAAAAAAAATGTATTTTTGTGTATGTGTGTCGTATGTGTGTAATAAATATACTTATAAACTACTGCGCCGATTTCAAAAATGTTTTCAGCGATAGAAAGTTACATTATCGAGAAGTAACATAGGTTTTTTTTATCCCGATATTCCCACGGGAACGGGACTTACGCGGGTGAAACCGCGGGGCGCAACTATTTTTAATATAGACGTAGGTAACAATATTGTCAGCGCTTCAGTGGTGTTATTTATTTAGCGTAAAAGAGACATAGTATACGTTTGAAATAATCACCTCTAGTATTAGGTATATAAATATATTTATCTTAATGACCCTTACAACTAGTGTTTCCCTTTCAGTTCCTAAACGCAATGCAGACTTTCGTTATGGTCCTATTTCTTCTAGCGTACATTCACACTACGTTGTCCACCATCAAAATCTACCAAGAGAAGGAAATGAAAAATATAACTTTGTCCACAAATACATCTGCAGTTATAGTAAGTTTAGTGTAGTCCCATAGAACTGGACTCTGACGGACGAGCTTCACCAGTTACAAAGTCAAACAGTTCGGGAAATTACTCACACAGATTTAGTAAAGATGGATCAAAATTCGTACGTCGTTGTTAGAATATACTCCATCTATAGGTACCCTATTTCAGAAAGTTAGATCTAAAATGTAAACAAAAATCCCATATATTTATTTGAAAGTGACAGCTCTTTACTTACTTTTTCTTTTAAATTGATCTAAGTTACTGAAAATAGAGTATAGGTAATCAAAGTTCATTATGTTACAGGGAAAACTTAAAAGCGGTCTAGTTGATCCGCGTAGGTTCCGTTTTATTGCACCAAGCAAGATGCAAGCAAATACTGACATTTATCATATAGGAGCGGTGTTGGTCTAGTGGTAGATACCCCGACTTTCATTCCGAGAGTCGTGGGTTCGAATCCAGGCCGACCGTGCACCGATGTCTTTTTCCTTAAGAAAAAGATATGTGCGCTAATAACATCGCTCTTACGGTGAAGGAAAACATCGTGAGGAAACCAACATGTCTTAGGACTCACCACGGTCCGACGACATGGGATATTCAGTGTTTTCTATGTATCATATGTATGTATTTACAAAAAACAAAAAAAAAACAAAAAAGTATAATATGTAGTATATCCGTTGTCTAGTACCCATAGTACAAGCCTAGTGCTTAGTTTGGGGCTAGATTGCGCTGTGTGTAACGTCGTGCAATATTTATTTATTTATATTTACTTTGCAGTATTCGGATTTAGACGCTTTTTTGGAACCCACAGTGGCTCCGCCAATCATACATATTTTGACGTCTAGAAGTGTTCAAGAGGTAAGGAAAGAATAAGAATTACGAATTTAATTTTCGTTTGTTTTACAGACCACCTATGTGGCGGGTTGGGCGATTTTCCGACTGCAACGCAGAAGGTTACGGGTTCGATTCCCGCCGGGGACGCGTAAAATTTCTAATATATTCTCCTTCTAATATAATTTTTTTTATTTCAGGTTCTGGGCGTTTTCTATGTATCATATTAATTTGTATGTATGTATTTACAAAAACAAAAGTATACAATATAGTATATCTCTTGTCCAGTACTCATAGTACAAGCTTAGTGCTTCGTTTGGGGCTAGATTGCGCTGTGTGTAATGTCGCGTCTTGCAATTTTTCATTAATATTTCTAATAATTACATTTTCTCCAATCGGTTTGTTTGCATGTTTTAATCAAACAATAGGATCTGTGTGGGTATTTACAACCCCCGATCCGACACCGATGGTTTAAACGACTGTGCCTGTCTCTATCATATTGAGTAGCGCTGACCGAGACAGAGCTACGTTTCCGATGTTTGGTTTTGAACCTGTGTTGACGTTCGATAGTCCACTATCGATAGTATTATGTATCTATTGAATGTATGTATTTACAAAAAAACTCGGGGACTGCCGCGGTAAAGATATTGCATAGCATTTTTTATCAACTTATGCAATTATAATATTTTTTTTATTTTGTACCACTTTGCCATGGTAGGCGGAGTCGCTCAAAGCCCGCGATAAAAGCTATACAATAGCCTAAAAAGTATAATATGTAGTATATCCGTCGTCTATTACTCAAAGTAGAAGCCTAGTGCTTAGTTTGGGGCTAGATTGCATTGTGTGTAACGTCGTGCAATATTTATTTATTTATTTATCGATAGGTCTATCGATAGCGAAAAACTATTGTTACTATTGAAAATATATCAATAGTATCGATTGTTTTACACTATCGATATTGTACTGAACTTAGCTATCGATAGTATCGATAGGCCTATCGAAATTATACATGATTTTTGACATTAGCTTTCCATAGTAAAAATATCGATAGTTCGGCAACGCTATTCTGGACAAAAGCGCTCTGAATACCCCTACAGATCTGATACTAAGTCAAGCTCAATATTACCTAGTAGCCTGTCTTTATTGATTTAAGGCTAGCAAACACGGTGATCTGTTATTGTTTAGATTGAGAACTAATTTGGTGGATGAAGCTTTGATGTCATTAATAGCCTTATTAATAAAGGTGAAGTAAGATCGGAGTAATTTTACCAGTTTTTGTTTCTGTCTGTTAACTTTGAAAGTTCTTGTCACGGTAAAAGACAAAGCATGTTCTCCCCACTCCGACTTTACCCCACGTTTATTAATAAGGCCAAATGTGTTCTTTTGGCAGAATGCTTCACAAAAAAATGTTTTTTTGTTTGTAGATTCTACCAATACGAGACAGCGCAGTAATAGTTATCTCAAACTCACTGTTTTATCTATTTCGTGGTTTGTTAACATATCGATTGCAAATACATTGCGAATTGTTGGTGAACGCACCTTTGACCTCAGGTAAAAAGAATAACTTTTGTTACAGCTGACGATCTCTGTGGCGCGTAGTGCAAATGCCCGAATACAATGCAGAAGTTTGCGGGCTCGATTCCCGCCGGGTGCAGGTTTTTATACTTAAAAAAAAGTATTTCTCTGGTCTACTGGTCATACATACCAAAAAACATAGAATACACCTATGTTTTTTAGTACTTATGTATGGATTTATAAAAAAATAATAATATAGTAAAAAAGTATATCCGTTATCCAGTACCCATAGTACAATCCTAGGTACATAAAAACGCAACGATACCGCGATGTATTTTTACCACTAGCGCAATATAGTGATATAGTGGTGGACTTAACGGTTGGTTGCTCTGTATTCAATTGTCATAGTGGTACGTAACCATTTGCACGCGAGTCCAACTCGCAATTGGCCGTTTTTTTTATTATTTATACATATATTTTCAGACTACAACTATATGTGCTGGTTTTATCTGTGGCCCATTTACCTGAATTCATTCTATCTAGGCGACATCTATACACTGTTATACTTCATCATAAATTTCATCGTCGAATTCACTACCTTTGTAAGTATATTGCTTTTTTGAAAAAAATGCGTTCATAATTTTTGTAACCGGCGGGAATAGAACGCGTACTGGTAATCTGAACCAGTGCGTTTGACCGCTTCGCCACGGGTAACCCTCCCACTAGGCCGAAATTAAAAAAGCAACTTCTCGACATCGACGTACGTTGCAGTTCAACTCGGCTTGTAATTTCCCACATTATAAGACGTGTGGTGAACACTAAGAAATAATGTTTCCATATCGAAATATTTAATGCGATATTTTATAGACGGCTTCTACGGTGCGTTGGGTGAGGGCCCGACTGCAATGAAAATATTTATCTCGAGGGGATTTACCATTATACATTATTGCAATTTAGTCATTTTACTTCTTAAGCATTTTGAACTGTAGGTGATTTACTACTTAGACATTATTGCAGTTTAGGCTTTTTACTTTTTAAGCATTTTGAATTGTAGGTGATTAACTACTATGACTTTATTGCAGTTTAGGCATTTTGCTTTTTAAGCATAAGAATCTTAACGCTAGGCGATTTACAACTTAAGTTTTTTTTTTAATTCACATGATTTTATAGAATAGTTAAATTTTCCCGGATCCTTATCACGTATTATTATTTATTTTCTAACCTCGACGTTTCAACCATGTTACAATGGTCGTTAGACCATTAAATAAATAATAATACGCAATACCTAAAGACCCGGGAAAATGTAACTAATTAGGTAATTTTCTTTGTAGACATTCATTTTAGGCATTTTGCTTCTTAGTCGAATTAAAAGTTTAGCTGTCTGATCATAAAACTGCAAAAGGTCCGATTGTGATGTTTTTTTTGTATATTTTCAGATTGTAGCATTCCAATGTTTAATAGAGTTTGCGAGCGAGGAATGGAAAAATCTCAACAGTGGTCTTATAAAAACATTCCTAACTATTAGTGGAATAATCTTCTATGTTGCTTTTCCAGATGTAAGTTAAGAGGAAAGAAAGGATACCTCCTCGTTCTTCATACTCTAGTGGCGGGGCGGGTTGTGTGTTTGTGGATATTATAGTATCTTCTATCTTTATTTATAAAATTCAAAGTCCTGACTGATCTATATATCAACGCAGAGCCCAAACCGCTTGTCCTAGCGACATGAAATTTGATGACTGTGTTCTTTGAGATTTGTAGGTTAAGAAAGGGTTTTTGGAAAATCCCGCGGGGTCGGGTCTTATGCGGGTAAAATCGCGGGACTCTGCTAGTTATATTATATACGTGGTACTGGCCCAAATTGCCAGAACTTAACCAGAAACAGAACATATTTTTTTCTTCAGATGGATTACGTATGCATAATGTCCAAGCTAATGGTGAATATGATTGAAATAATCGTTATTTACATCATGTATCCTTTACCGAGATTGTTGGATGATTTGACCTTCCACATCGGAAGCCCACCAACAAAGTTGGGAGTTTTTATCTTCTTAATCATTATCTTTGTTGCCGCTGTGAGTAAAGTTTGTTAAACAAAATATTCTACTTCTTCTTCCTGATTCTTCTTCTCATCTAGCGGTAGCCCGGGGTCCGCTAAGACCTCCCAGATTATTTGGGGCCGGCACAGTAGGTAAGTTTAGATTCATTGACCATACCTACTGCAAATAGATTTGTCAATATTTTTATGGCCTGTAACTCTCCTAAGGACCAAGCAGTTTTCAGAGAACTGAGAACTCAAGGTTTGCTAGTCTCCCTCAGATCCCATAGGTGCCTTTTACGACACCCATGGGAAGTGATTGGGTAACCCTATTCTGTGCCGGGGATACACGGTACCGCTTCATCTATTCTCTGCTCTGATCCCAAGAAAATTGGTGGTGGTGAGGTGAGGAGGTTTTAACTCAAGAACGGTTAAAGTGATTTGGACTAATTTTGGTATCGAGATAGATAGAACCTTGGAGAAGTACATAGGATACATTTAATCCCGTAAATCCTGCAGGATCTGGACTTATGCGGGTGAAACCAAGAAGCACCGTTGTATAAGGATAGATTAACACATCTTAAGAAACCACAACGTTTTGGGTCTTAAACAGACACCTTGGACCAGCTTATTTCGCCACTGATATTAAAACGTGTAATGACAAATTCAAATGAGATAGTTACCATTTACCATTTTTGCAGCTAATTTTTTGGGTGTGCTTATCTTGCATAAGTGAAGATGATCAAGTAAAAAATAATACTCAATATATGGAAGGAATAATTTTTATTCTGATTTTTCTGCCATTAATTTTAATTATGGGATTTGTGTACAACGTTTTGAAGTTTAGGTACGAGAAACGATTGGTATGTTTTTATAAAATATTTTAATTTTTTATTTATTCGTTTGGCATAGTAATTCTAATACATTCGTTAAAAAATATTATTATTGTTATTAATTTATTCAAATTATTTTTCATTAGTAACTGTTTGTTTGCAGGGAAGTTATTCCTGTAAAAAAATTGTCCAATTTTAATGTCAACATCATGCAATCGCAAATACACTCAAAATGAAACTATAACTTGCAACTAAACTGCAATAGAAATTTGAAACCCTTTAACTTTCCAGCCATTTTGTCATATGTTTGTTCCCGATGAATCTTGGGGTCCAAGTGATTACAACCTCAGACAGTTGAGAAAGCAGTACGATTCACGATATGTAAGTAAAAAACTCGCGTGTGGTAAGCCTTTCGCTTCGTCATTCCTTATTCGTACCCCACGATATTGACGACCTCTGTGGCGCGTCGTGCGAATGCCCGAGTGCAATGCAGAACGTTACGGGTTCGATTCCCGTTGGGTGCAGGTATTTGTGCTTGAAAATAAATATTTGTTTCTGGTTTGGGTGTCTCTCTATTTATGATAATGTATGTGTTTACATAAGAAATTAAATTGAAGTATTATATCCATTGTCTAGTCACAATAGCATAAGCTTTGTAGCTTACTTTGGAGCTAGTAAGCTACTAAGCTTGTTTTTAAGTAACTTTTGGAAAATACAGTAGCAAATAGTAAAATACTGCATTTTTAGGGTTCCATACTCAGAGGGTAAAATCGGGACCCTATTACTGAAACTTCGCTGTCTGTCCGTCTGTCTATCACCAGCCTGTATCTCATGAACTGTAATAGCTAGACAGTAAAAAAAATCACACGTGATATATTTCCATTTCCACAATAACAACAAATACTAAAAACAAATATTTAAGAGGGGCTCCCATACAACAAACGTGATTGAGGTACATGACAACCCAACAATACCGCGACGTATTTTGACTACTAGCGCCATCTAGTGAAATTCGATAAAGATTGGCGCCAATGGTTAAATAAATTATAACGTTTGGATTGCGTTCACAAATTGGTTGGTCCAGTGTTCATTTTAGGATTCCGTACCCAATTGTGATAGTGGTATGGTACGGTACCCTTCGTGCCCGAGTCTCGCACTTAACCTTTTTTTTTATCGATTTTCAGTACATCGGATCACAAGCGCCAAGAAACCTGAGCAGGTATTTGATTGCCAAGGCGGAATCTAAATGTTACCATCTGGATCTTAGATATGAATCTGATAAGCGTATATCGATGCCCACAACCGATTTTCGAAGAGAAAATGAGAAGAAAAACCTTTGAAGTTTTATGTGTAGGTACTAAAAGGCCTAAAAAGGTGTTGAATAAATTTAACAACCACGGATGAAAACTAGTAATTTTATTTAAGGGCCCATATAACCCTAATTGCGTGACAGGGATAGCGCTAGCGAACATAAGATGGGTTAAAGAAGGACGTAAGATGCTCGACGCTCGTACGCATAATTTTAGAGCGTAAAATCAATCAATTGGTAATTACAAGATAACAAAAACATTAATTATGAATTTCAAATCATTGATGCCCTGCATTGAACTAAGATCAGTTCATCTATAAAGTTTTATTAGTATTAGTACAAAATTGCCTGACCATTTCTATTTATTAAAAAAAAAAACCGTATAATATGTGGTATATCCGTTGTCTAGTACCCATAGTACAAGCCTAGTGCTTATTTTGGGGCTAGATTGCGCTGTGTGGAACATCGTGCAATATTTATTTATTTATTTTTGATTTATTTGTAAAATTTAGAGGGAAGTTTGTAATTTTGTTCTATCGAGAAACATTTCTGTAATCGTGTTTTCAAAACATACATGACCTAGTAAATATATAGTAGGTATAATATAACATTTTGTTACAAACCTCATTGGTTTTTTTCATGTTATTTAAGTATTTGTTTTTTTTTTGTAAATTTTTAGAAGATAAATAAAAAAAAAATATCTCGTGGCTCGTAACAAAATAATCTTTCCTCTATATAATATATATTTAGTCTAGATATTCTGATATGCATATTCCAAGTTTCACTGCAATCAGCTTAGTCGTTTTTGTTCAGCCTCGTGAACAAGTTTTTATAGTGTAAATGTTGGAATTCAAAAGAGACTAAATGCTTCTCTTTTAGTACCCAGACCGTCTTGCTTCGTCTATCAAATATGCATTAGGTATTTATAAATATTCATACAGATCCCATCAGGCTCGTGTCAAATGCAAATACTACTCGATTTTAACAAATCAAATTGGCATGATAGTATCAATTAATTTTGTCGACAGAATTTCTGTTTTCGATTAATTAATAATTTAGTGTTTACTTTCGCTTTGGGCAGTTTAAATTTTAATGATAATTATCGATAGTTATTTTAAATATGGTAATTTTTCAAGTGGATGCTCTCGAGGGTTTTTTTAAAAGATTTACATTTTTCGGTTTTAATCGCGCGGTGTTCATTACTTTTTAGCATTGTTTAAACGTTTCGAGACTTTTATAGGTATCTTCTTTAGGCTTTCTTTACATCACGCGATTAAAACTGAAAAAAAAAGAGTTTAATTTTTAATTAAATTTATTTTTATTTAGTTTCAGTAATTGAGTAATATTATTTTTTTATATTGTGCTTAAATAAAATTTATTTTGGGCAAGATTTATATCTTTTTTACAATAATCAATTTTTCGTAAAATTTAGAAACCTACTTATAGCGTGATCGTATCAGCTTTTGGTGATCTACATTTTATGTATTTTTAGAAAAATTTAAACAGAATAAATGACTCAATATTTCACTGCTCACCTCATCATATTATGTGGGTAGATGTAAATAATTGACTCTGCTAACAAAGTACTCTCACGGCGCCAGCGATAGGGCCTCGACGCCTCTACGTAATATCACATAACATAAAATATTTACTCGTTATGGGGGCTTGATTATAAAACAGTGGCATCTTAAGTGCCTAATATGTTTGCAATTTTTGCTACAAACTTTGATCTTTCGCTGAAGGAAAACCATTGTCATGAAACCTTAGTTAACTTCAGTCCAATCGAACAGTTCTTTCCTGGACCATATTGTATGGGCATGGTCGACTAAGTTGCGTGTAAGAAATTACGCACTCGCTACTCTCATGTCATATCTACTATTAATCAGTTCTTTCCTCTGAGCATGGTTGACTAAGCTGGTTCGTTCCAGACATATTGACCAGTTCTTTCCTCTGGGCATGGTTGAACATACGGTTTACTAGGGTAGTTAGCTCCAGACGTATTAAGCATTTCTTTTCTCTGACCATGGTCAAAATTAAAAACGTAAGGGCATGGTCATGGCCGATATTAGGTTTTATGGCAGAAACATATTTGCTCTAATGTCTTTATCCAGGGAGGAAACAGTCGACTACGTTTGTATGGAGAAAGCATAGGTAGACTGGCCTCTTAAGTAGTTCTGCTAAACTTGTATTTATGTGCTTATAATAAATACACGTACAAAGACGTGTTTGTTAGTAGCGTGTAGTTATAAACATATTATAGTATTAAAGTATCACAGAAACTTTACTGACTATGCAATAATGATACTCGGGTCATAAATAAAGTTTATGGCTTCATTGTTGTCATCGCCTTCTATTCATGAATTAATATTTAAACTTTGAAAGCTTTTACTTGATTTCTTTAGTTATTTTGATAGTAATTTGTTATTTTCTTTAAATGCTTTGTTACACTAAAAAAGTAGATACATACATGTTAAAGGAATCATTTATGTTTTATTTTTTAGGGTTCCGTGTCCAAAGGGTAAAAACGGCATCCTTTTTCCTAAGACTTCATTGTCCGTTTATATGTGTGGTTGGCATCAGGCTGTATCTCATTAATCGTGATTTACGGAAACCTTGCGCTAGTCCGAATCGGACTTAGCCGGTTTTAGGATTCCGTACCCAAAGGGTAAAAACGGGACTTTATTACTGGAATTCCGCTGTCTGTCCGCCTATCCGTCTGGTCTGTCCGTCTATCTGTCACCTCATGAACCGCAATAATAGCTAGATAGTTGAAACTGTCACAGATGATTTATTTATGTAGCCGCCATAGCAACAAATACTAAAAACAAAATAAAACAAATATTTAATTGGGGCTTCTATACTTACAACAAACCTGATTTACATAAAAATGCAACAATACATGTGATAGACTGGCGAAAGTGGTAAAATAGATTGTATCAAATTCAAAATTCAAATTCAAATATTTATTTCAGACCAAGTCCATATAGGTACATTTTAGTTATTATAAACTTACAAACTAAAATGTAACGTTGCGTTGCGTTCACGAATTGGTTGGTCCAGTGCTAATTTTATGGTTCCGTACCCAATTATGATCGTGGTACGGAACCCTTCATGCGCGAGTCCGACTCGCACTTGACCAGTATTAAATCATTAACATGCCTTCTATTCATGAAGTGTGTAGTAGCACCTTTATATGTATACCATTATTTACTTACCTAATTGTAAATGGTATCAAAACTGCTCAGTCACCTGGGATTCAAGGCTCATGTTATTAACGTGCCCGCTTCATCACGACCAAATGACGATCCAAATAAATTGCTACTTGATGTAATGTTACATGTTACAATACATATGGGATCACTGCGACTGGTCCCTAGAGTCGAAAGTTACACTGACGAGCAAAAAATACTGACAACGAAAAATCGTTCATTGAATTATTATAGGGTCAGATGGGGCATTTGGAATACCGGGGCAAAGGCAATAATGTAAATTGCTAATGATGTCATTAAATAAACAGTTACCTTTGACTCTACCTTATCCTGAATTAACTATCGTAGTACCTTACCTCATCATCATGATGATGCTGCTGACCTTAGTGGAGTCAAAGGTTACCGGTTTCTTTAATGGCATTATTAGAAATAATTACCGTTATTGCGTTTGCCCCGGTATTGCAAATGCCCCATCTGACCCTAGTAGACATTTTCACTCGATGCACACCGGTCATAAATCGTAGTGAGGTTACTTCGGCGAGCGTGAACACGAACACGAGGACACGAAGACTTAGGAAATACTGCTTTTGAAAAAAAAGGTTACAAAAATTTTAGTGCTCGTCGGGACCTGAACCCGCGACTACTGGTATTCCGTTTCAGTGCGGTAGCCGCCACGCCACGAAATTAAGAAATCACCTTTTCATGTACATGCGAGTAAGGCCCCGTAGTGACATCTACCAGCGAACTTTGCAGTTAAACTCGGCTCGTAATTTTCTATACTACATAGAAAATGATTACATAGCTCCCAACTCACCGAGATACTATGGCGACGTCGCCGGCTGCGCATCCAAACAGTGCATATTAAACTTAGGACAGATAACTCACTTGGCGACCGTTTGGCAATGTCGCCATAGTATCAAAAATTCGAATGGGCAGGTGGCGACGTGGCCATGGCGTCCCGGTGAGTTAAAGCTCTATTTCATAGTTATAGTAGTCATTATAAAATATTGGTACATAAATACACGTCAAAATACAATGGAAAGTAAATAATATGACATAAGTTCTTGCTTTCAGCAGGCTAAGTTTTTGATGTATGCTGATGACACCAAAATTTTTATGAAAATCAGAAATAACATGGATTGCGTTAAACTTCAAGAGGATCTCGATCGTTTGAGTATTTACTATGCCATTAACAGAATTGGTATAAATACCTCGAAGTGTCATTGTATCTCCTTTACGCGGAAAAGATCTCCTACCACTTTCAGCTATGTCATCAATAGTGTTGAGATCGGTAAGGTGAACTCACTCCGAGATCTGGGTGTTATAATGGATGCTAAGCTTATGTTTAATGAGCATGTAGAGAGTATAGTTGACAAGGCTTATAAGTCATTGGGTTTTATTATAAGATCTAGCCGTACTTTTACTGACCTGGATTGTCTAAAAATCTTATATTACTCATACGTCCGAAGTATACTAGAATACTGTTCAATTGTTTGGTGTCCTCAGTACATTATATACAAACAGCGTATCGAGAGCCTTCAAAACAAGTTTGTTAAACATTTAAATTACCGTTGTTATCGTTTCTTTGATGATTATGAGCAGGCCTGTCAATTTCATCGCCTATCTACTCTTGAGGATCGTCGCACATTAGCTGATATGTCGTTTCTCCATGGTATATGTAATAATTATATAGATTGTCCTGACCTAACCCCTAGAATTTTACGCTTCTTTTGCCCAAAAACTAGAACTAGACATGCAAATACTAAGTTATTTGCCATAACTGCCTCTCACTCTAATTATGCTCAACACTCATTGGTGCTAAGAATTCATCGAACATATAACAATCGCTTTAATTCTTTGGACATCTTTAACGAAAGTAAGTTCTCATTCAAGAGAAAGCTATTGGGTGTCGTGAATTCTTGGGACTTACCCGCATAACTTATAACTTATATACACATAGTTGACTTACCTCAATTATTTAACTCACTATACACTCACTCATAAACTCATTTTACTAATTTTTTTTATTTTTATTTTTTATTATTACATATCATATCCACACTTTACAACTGTCTTGTGTATATCTACACACTACTTAAACGTTTTATATTTCCATATCATTATTATTATATACCTATATTTTTATATATTTTTAAGTGAGTGTGTTTAATCTACATAAAAGCACTCCTGGTTTTTGCATTAGTAATATGATATTTTAGTCTCTAATACTAATGAATGATGCAACTCGCGTCAGTCAATTTAAACAACATAATATAAAAAATGTAAATCCTTTATTGGCTGTAAGATTAATTTTTTTTTTTTTTTGTATTACTAGCATTAAGAGCTGTGGATTTTGTTAAATAAATAAATAAATAAATAAATAATGTAAATGAATACCATTTAGTTTTTCTACTAATACAATAAACTAGCAGATTCCCGCGGTTTCACCCGCGTATGTCCTGATCCCGTGGGAATATCGGGATCAAAATATGTAGCCTATGTTACTCAGGGTGAATGTAGCTTTCTAATGGTGAAAGAATTTTTGAAATCGATCCAGTAGTTTCGGAGATTACCCCCAATATATATACATACATACATGTTTCCAACGTTACCTCTTTATAAAATTAGTATAGATAGAAAATTAAATCAGTAAAACAAAATCGTAATCATAATAAGTAAAATTGACAAAATTTTAAAAATATTTTATATCGTAAAAAGTTGTTTTCAGAAGTTTTTTTTTAGGTGAAGCTTGAATGAGCGTATGGAGGATGTGTTTTTAACTTTATTAGGTAACAGGTTGTAAGTCACAGATTTTTTAGTGTTTACTACACTTACGAGACCTAAGTCTTTTGTACAGATGTTTTAATAATAAACACAATCTCAACAGATGACGGATTCACACGAATCGAACAAATCCACAGATCGTCTATCACAAAATGTGGTAATCAGGGGTGCACAAACATTTTCAGAAACACTTTTAGATATTGCGTATTTTGTAATATAAATGTAAAGGAAAGACGACCTTTACATTCCTAAAACCAAAAACTAATTACCAATGGTAGATATTTGTTTAGTGTCGTATTCAATTTTCTATTCCCATCGAATACCAAATTACAAACAGTTAAATAAACTACCAAATCAATGACTAACGAATACCAAAACATAACTTGTTATTTGCTCATCGTTTTCCGTGTTTTTTTGTTTATGTTTTTGCTACAAATAATTTTAAATAACGGGATATTTACCATGTTTAAATATCGAACTTCGTTAAAAAAAAAACAAATTTAATCATGGTAACTACCCCGTTATTTAATAATACCTTTACAAAAATGTTTTTCACCCCTGTAAGATCCCATACTGCTGCTGACTCCCAGAGAAATTCCGACAGGAAAGTATCGACTAAGTAAAATGTCGAACATTATTCATTGTGTGGTTTTGTCAGCGCTTCCTACAAGGTTTCGTGGTTAGGTTTAGGAATAGGTTAGAATTTTTTTTTTGTATTTTATCTATTTGGATATATATTACCTACGCCTTATCCTGTACTTATGCGAAGACAGAGAAAACTAATCTAAGCTATGGTTGGTTATTGATAAGATATATTTAATAGAAACATTCTTCTGCAGAAACACAACGACGCTGCACGGGATTCGAACCAACAACGCAGAAGATTTTTTGCTATTAAATAATATTTCTAAGAAATCCTAGAGACGGGTGAAGGCGTGAAAGCATAACAGACAGACAGAATTACTTTCGCATTTATTTAGATGCTGTGGTTTGACCTAAGTTTGAATTAGAATTTATATAATGAAGAGTAAAGAGCAAATCTAAGACCTACTGCCAGTTTTTTGTTAAAAGTTACCCAGCGTATCTAAAATCATATGACAAAAACTTAGTCCATAATCTTGATGATTTAAATACTTTTTCAAACTCTAAAGAGGACAACCGTGAAACTTTAGAGATATCCATAATTCTTATTAAAGTTTTGATTACAATGCAACCTATATAGAGTGAGATCCCAGAAGTGGCAGACATCACGTATTTTCTGACGAACGAAATGTGGTCGATTGAGTAGTGTAGTACTAAGAACGCATGCCTACTTGCTAGCCTGCTGCGACGGCCAATTCTGAGATATCAGGTCATCAAGATACATAAAAAAAATACTTATCTCACGTTAATTCTCCGAGCTGATTTTCACGTATATTTTAGGTAATGAACTTAAAAATAAGTCGCCAATACCCCATACACTTTCCGTCGGTCGTATTGCTTTGCAGTCGCTTTAAAGCTCCCAAAATAATTACTCGACTTTACGTAAATTCTGATGCTCCATTTTTTACCATTACGTAAAGTAGAGTAATTATTTTGGGATTGGCCCCTTGGATCGGTCTGTCTCCTTGTTAAAATAAAAAAATAGTTGTCTGGTGGACATATATAAAAATGGAGCATCAGAATTTACGTGAAGTCGAGTAATTATGTTGGGAGCTTTAAAGCGACTGCAAAGCAATACGGCCGAGGGAAAGTGGATGGGAGTATTGGCGACTTATTTTTAAGTACATTACTTAAAATATACCTACGTGAAAATCAGCTCTGAGAATTAACGTGAGGTACCTAAGTAATTTTTTTGTGTATCTTGATGACCTGATATCTCAGAATTGGCCGTCGCAGCAGGCTAGCAAGTAGGCATGCGTTCTTAGTACAAACTAACACTTCTCAATCGACCACATTTCGTTTGTCAGAAAATACATGATGTCTGCCACTTCTGGGATCTTGGACTAATAGCAATTTGGCTCGTACCTGTCTATATGTATAGGTACTGGCTGATTAACTATCTTATTTCTTACTAATATTACAAAAGTAACTTCTTAAGCTTTCACGTCTAAACCACTTAACCGATTTTGATGAATTTTGTTATAGATATGAGACCTTTGAGGAGGGACATAGGCTACTTTTTATCCCAATAGTCCAGCGGGATCGGGACTACACTAATATTTAAAAGTGGAAAAATTGATTTTTTTGTTTGTTTGTAACGAAAAGAGTCCGAAACTACTGAATCGATTTCAAAAATCTTTCACCAATAGAGAGCTACATTATAGAGGAACAACATAGGCTACTTTTGATCCCGACATTTTTTCAGGATCGGGACTTATGCGCACATAACCGTCGGGTGGAGGATAGTCTCCATTCTCTTTCTCCATACAAACGTAGTTTAAATTTTCCTCCCTGGATAAAGACATTAGAGCAAATATGTTTATGCCATAAAACTTATATCTGTCATGCATGACTATTGACTATGCATCTACCTTTTTATTTTTTTCATTTTAATATTTTTTTTATTTTTTATTATTATTTAATTAGAAAAAAAAAAAAAAAAAAAAAAGGTAGATGCATAGACATGACAGATATAAGTTTTATGGCATAAACATATTTGCTCTAATGTCTTTATCCAAGGAGGAAAATTTAAACTACGTTTGTATGGAGAAAGAGAATGGAGACTATCCTCTTAAATTCTCCTTTTATAACACAAGATACTCCTACGTACAAACCCCATTAAGCCTTTCCAATATTTAAGATTAGCATAGAAACCCAATTTCAATCTGTACTGCATACGTTCTCATGTTTTATTAGGCTATAAACCACTGCACCTAGATTTACGGTGTGCGCGCACCTTTACAAGTAATGGCCGCTATTTTTTACCCGCCTCCAATGAAAAGAAAGCTGGTAATGATTTTTCAAACGGGAAGTGAATGAATGGTGGATTTTATATGTTGCTTTTTTATCCGACTGCGCGATGCAACGAAGGGTTATGTGTTTATCAGTCTATATAAATGTGTTCGTTTGTATGTGGCGTTTTCCTAAATTATTTGGGGTCGACACACACCCACTGCAAATAGATTTAACAATGTTTTTACGACCGGCCAACCTGCCTGTAACCAACCCTCCTAGGGACCAAGCAGTTCACCCGGCACTGCCCGAGGAGAACTCAAGGATTGCTAGTCTCCCTCAGACCCCCCCCCCTTAGTCGCCCTTTACGACACCTACGGGAAGAGATGGAGTATTCTATGTCGGTGATACACGGTTTAACCTATCAATAAATGAAATAAATATTGCACAACATTACACACAGAGCAATCTAGCCCCAAACAAAGCACTAGGCTTGTACTATGGGTACCAGACAACGCATATACTACATTGTATATAATAGTTGTTCAATGACCTAAAGATGATAAATAGCACTGCAAAATTCACTTTGAAAATTCAAGCCTAACGTTGCATATCAGCTTACTCGCGTCATTTACGTTGACTCCAACGCCATTATAGTTCTAAGTCAGCTCCTTGAACTTTGATGTGAAGCCGCAGATTGCTTATTTTTACCCGACTGCGCGACGAAAAGTAGGGTTATGTGTTTATCAGTCTATAGCATGTATGTTTGTTGATCCTGTGTGGCGCTCTAAAGGCCAATTCTTACTTCGATTAAATATGTCCGCGACTACTGGAGGGCGATTCTCGCGCGCGTGAGATTCAATGTCTATTAGAGGTATGTCGTAAAACATGGCGGAAATAGTGGATGTCAAAAACAACCTCATAGTACAAGCCTAATGCTTAGTTTCCGGCTACATTGCGCTGTATGTAACGTGCCATATTTATTTATTTCTAACTTTATCGCTCGATAAAAAAATCCACGGTCCCTTATTTGCCTTTGTGATTCACACTTAGTATGTAAAAGAAATTCGATACAATAGTTTCCTTTGCTCGAATAGAGGCATACAATTTGTAAGCGCCATAATGGATCCCCAAACGTGACCTTAGTTGCCACAATAAAATTCTTTACACTACAATCTTTGTGAACGATTATAGTATATTGATACTTGAATGACTTTTCTTGAGGAATGTAAAAAAATCGTTACGACGCCGACGGTTTTCTTGTGACTAATAAATAGTCCGACCAAAAACATAAATATAATTATGTACAAGCCAAGTCTCGCAATGCACTTCTATATCTATACTTAATACTTTAAAGAGGAAAGATTTGGTTTTGTGTGTCTGTGTGTGTGTTTGCGTCTGTATATTTGTTATGAATAAACTCAAAAACTTCTGGACTGATATGAAAATTATTTCACCATTAGAAAGCTACATTCACCTTGAGTAACATAGGCTACTTTGATCTCGACATTCTCACGGGATCGGGGCCTTCGCGTTATTAATAAAAAAAACACGAAATCTAAAACATAAATCTAAAAACAGAAAAAGCCGTCGTCGACGACGACACCCTCCCAAGACATCGGTCCCAAGATGCGGCATTCCCTCTCTGAATGGCAAGACTAACTCGCTGAGACAGGGTTCAGCTCTGGGATCCCCGCTCGCCTCGATCAGACGCCCCGACAATTCCCTTAAAATATTCTGGCACTGGGGCCCCAACAACCCAACGTATTTAATACTTTACTATTTATTCATTTTTAGCTGCGTCCCGGGGTTTTTTTTATTTATTTATTTGTTGGATATTTTTTATCTATGGGTATATTAAAAAAATAGCTTTAAGTAGGATGATATAGGCTAGTGGGATGGGATGTAGGGTTGTGACAAACCACATCCAAAGCATCCATATACCTAAGCAATTACGAAACCTCCTGAATTCTAATTATATCAAGCGAAAACTCAACGAAGGCCGAACTAGATCCAAACTACGCGCCTAATGTCGCACCGTCAGCATTTTATGTAAATAATGTTTGTTGGAGATAAGCTGTGAAATTAATGAGCATCATTTGAATATGAGACGTAGACTGAGGAATAGATATGGATAAGCTATCTGCATGCACAGACTGAGATAGTGTTATGTGATTTTTTGTACTAAGATTTTATGGATCTTGATCTTGATATTAAATCATGGTCATGGATAATTTATACAGGGTGTTTGGTGGAGGGTTAGACAAACTTGGTGGGCGTGTAGGTTCTACCTGTTGCGCACATTATGTTTTGGAAATAGGGGAGATGTTTTTGAACAAAATTCGTAATAAAAAAAAAATTAAATGTGTAATTTTTCCTTTGAATGTTCACTCCATTTTCCCCATAAGCCTTGTTTTTGACAAGTTGGTAGATTTTTATGCTACATGTAGTACACCATTGTAATAAGGGATGCCAAGAAAAGTTTTTAAGAGTAGTTGAACTCCTCGATCACTATTAGTTTTTTTTTTTAAACGATGTTTAGTTGACCTTTCGGACAACATTTTTTTATTTTCTTAACTTTGAGAGCCCATAACTAATTATTTTCTCATTATTTTAGATTAACAATGCCTTCGATAGATCAAGGATACATCTGGGACTAAAATCAAATAAAAAGTATAAGTGAAAACATGTACAAAAAAAGTTGTAGGGGTAAAGAGGTAAAATTTGGGAAAAAAATAGAAAATCACAAAAATAATTATAACTTTTTTTTGTGAAGAGTTAGAGTATTTTCCTTCAAATTGTATTTTAGAAATAGGTCCACCTACACGCCCACCAAGTTTGTCTAACCCTCCACCAAACACCCTGTATAATATTTTAAGGAAAAAGGAATCTATACGATAAGAAGGAGAAGTAGAAGATTTGTCTTGATCGCGAGTGCCAAGACTATTGTATTATAATAGACAAAACATAGAAGTAAGAAAATATAAAAGTAACAATACGCGAAGAACACCTGTAATATTATAAATATGAGTGCCAATCGTGTAAGTTTGAAAACTTGATTGACTTAATCTTTGTCTCGCACCCTCTTGTGCATTTTACAATCAACTCATCTCTCTCTGTTATTTATTGTCAAGTAGTGTCTCATCCATTTCTAATCCTTTGTCTACGATATGTGATTAATGTGCGTTTTGATAAAGTTTTATTTGTGTACGCAACTGTTAAGGTAAAATAAGTTATTATGTTAATGTTTAGTAAAATTAAGAAGTGAAATTTTGGTAAAAATTTCAAATATATGTTTTTATAAAACATCCCTCAAAAACTAAAATTGAAGTATAAGTAGATTTTTCTTCTTCGTTTTAAGTAAGTAAGTTAATTTTATAATTTTATATCTTTACATTACATAAAGTTTAAATCGATGTCAATCAGTTTTTACGTGAAGCAGTAACTGTGAAGTCAGCTAGTAAATTCGCGACTTGAGATATCTCGCCGTGAGAACCCAGCTTTATAAATAAGAAAGTAAGTTTTTACTTGTGTCTATCGGTGACGTTTTCATGCCTAAATCGCTGATTTGGATGAATTTTGGTATAGAGATCGATGGGATCTCGGAAAACCATAATAGTTACTTTAGATACCGATATACGCCGTGAAAGCTACTTCAGATTCCGATACACAGAGTGAAATAGCTAGGCAGTTTATTTTAAAACTAGCTGCGTCCCATTGTTCCACCCGCGTAAGTTCCGATCCCGTGGGAATATCGGGATCAAAAGTAGCCTATGTTACTCCTCGATAATGTGGCTTAAATTTTTGCGAGTTTATCATTACAAACATACATACACACAAACACTCACACAAAAATACAAATCTTTCCTCTTTATATTATTGGTGTAGATGAATTTAAAAAAAAAGTATCAAAACATAACAATCGAACTATAATCGAAAAATACAAAAATCGTTTAAGACGCAAATACGTTCGACTAATATTCACCTCATACATGTTCGCCTTCGAATGAGAGAGGCACTTTAACTTTCTTCTTACCGTGGTATAAATGTACTAAATCATCTTACTGGTGTTCTTATCGTGATATAAGTGTATTAATACATTCTTCTCGTTTTGACTTACCGTCCTGTTAATGTATTAAAATTGGGTTTTTTAAAGAAAAAGTTTCAAAAAAATTACTGTATTCACTTTTAATTTCACCTCGTGCTTTTAATATTGGGTTTTTTAAAGTATTTTGAATAAAAAAAAGTTTTTGAAGATATAATTATTACAACTTCTTTTTTTCTTACCGTGTTGTGAATATTATATATTAATATTTTTTTCTAAAAGTCGGTTCAAAATGAATAATCGCGAATCACGATGGAAAGCAGTCAAAATGAACTTGACCCCAAATTCAAACAAAAAGTGTGAGAAAAAGGAAGAGAGTCCTGTTTTGAATAAAGTCGTTAAAATCTCTAGGGATAAAGGTAAGTCTGTACAGATAGACAAAATTATATTTGTAATTGATATATTATATAAATGTTTTTAATGTACCTTTTTTAATACAAATTCGTGCCCTAAAAAGCAAATAGTGCGTTTTTTTAATTAAAAAAAAAAATGAAAAACCGACTTCTTATAATTAGAGATGGATGATAATGTGACATAGGATACTTTTGATCCCGATAATCCAACGAATTTTGGGATTTACGCGTGTGAAACCGCGAGGCGTAGCAAATAAATGTCAGTCTGTGTGATATCGTGGCTTCGTATTTACTTCAAAACTCTAAAAAAGTAATATCTCAAATTTTAATACCAACTCTACCTTTTATTAAATGTCTACATGTGTGTTTATTATGATATGATTTACAGTTAAAATTAAAAAAGCTTATATAAACAGTGAACATAAAAAAGTTTTTTATGTTATCGCGACAATGTTGTGTTGGTAGATTTTGTGAAATAAAGTTTTGTAACATTTTTAAACAAGAAACAAATCTATTCTTTTTAAAAACAATGTTATAAAACGTTTTATAATGATGATTCCACACCACAGTTTTACAATTTTTTAGCCAATTTTAATTAAACACAGTTACAATATGGTGGCGCTAAATAACAACGTCACTATTTCTATATACAAATCCCTAATAAATAGGGGGGTGCGAGAGATAGGTTCAATAGATAAAGTATTCGATAATTAGTGGACTGTATTTTTTATTGGAGGGGAGTGCTAACTACAAAACACAGCCCACAGACCTACTTGAGTTATTTTTCCTTCGAGTTAGAAGCGATAACAGGTAAGGGCAAATGGAGGTCAAGCATTACGTACCTGGATTCTTCCGTAGTCCAAAAGTCCTGGTTAATCGCTCCGGCCGGAGTCTTATATACACTCAAATAGAACGTCCGTGGCACTGCACTTAAATATACTAAGAAAACACTAGTATAGTTAACACTAGATAGTATTTCACAATTTGTCTCTGCGAACACGTATGTACGTCGGCTTTTCGGTAGCTCAACTCGCTAACCACTCGATTCACTACTGGTTTCCTCCAGTAAAATGCTTGACAAGGAAGGATGTGGGTAGGTAAGGTAAAACTCGATCGGAAAGAAAACAAACTACCCTACTTTTAAATTATAAACATTTCGTTTAACAACGAAATCCACCACAATAAGTAATAATGTAGAAATATTTCTAGAAAAATGCCTTGAGTAAATAAAACATAAGAAATATCAAGTACCTAATAATGTGACTATTTGTTTCCTGCTTCCCGCGGTTTCAACCGCGTAAGTCTTGGTTCGGAAAACCATTTCTTATCAGACGCCCATGAAGAACACACTCTCCAAATTTCAGTTTTCTACTATCAGCGGTTTAGGCTGTGCGTTGATCCATTTGTCAGTCATAACAAAGGATTTTATAGATATAGATTTGGTTTTTGTTACGAAATCTACTAAAAACTTTGTTAGGGACATATTATTATTACTTTAAAAGACCGGTTATTTTTTAAAGTTGACATCCATTTTTCAGTTGTTTTATCACTGAAACAGCTGAAGTGTCTGAAGGCTAGTCTAGCTTTTACGACCAATATTTGATGGAAACTTGTAAGGCCTCTTAGAGAATACCGACATTTCGGTCGTCCGATCGTTTGTTTAGATATGTGAGGAGTTTTTAGTGATGTAGCATACTTGTCTAGAAGAAAATTATGTAGAAATTATATTCATTTTCGGTTTTAATCGGGTGGTTTTTATTACTTATTGAGAATTGTTTCAATGCTCAAGGTTTCGAGACATGTACAGATATTTTCTTCGGGGCTATCTTTATCCAACATCGCGCAAATAGAAGAAAAATCTAGAAAACTATTGTTAACTTTAACTTAAAAAGTCCCAGAAGTGTCGGCTTCGAGTAGGTCAAAATTTGTATTTGCCTGTCAGTATGTGTGTTGGTTCACCTCTACAGGATTTACGTCCGATCTTGTCTAATTTGGTAGACGAGTTCTATGAACAAATATATCTAGTAGTTCTGGGAACAGTAATAGCGAGCATTTTATTGGAAGGACCGAGTACGGAGACATCTAGGTAGCCCTTTTGTGGAAGAAATACCACACTAAACAAACAGGTATGTTTGTTACTTCTTTATTTGATTGAGATTGTATTAACACATAAGCTAATTTTAATCCCGATGTTCCCGCGGGATCGAAACTTACACAGGTAAAACTGTGGGACGATATTTTGATCGGACGACGGATATAATTATCGTCAGCGTGGTAGATACCTTACGATGTCGCTGAAAGAACACCTTTTCAGGAAATTAAGCCTTTTATCGAGTAGGTACAACTCAGCGTTTCGCTTCGTCATTCCTTATTCGCACTTCGGAGGAAGGTAATCAAAACTTGAATCTGCTTTAGAAGTTTTGGCTGTTAAGTTATTAAAATGGTGGATAAATATGCGGCATGTAGTGCGCGGGAGAAAGTGTTTCTGTCCCCGGAACCTGAGAAGAAGATGTTTGAAAATAGCATTTATCAAGGTAGGTACCTACTTTTAAGCTTTCCGTGTATCTGTCTTACTTTCTTCTCATCTGAGCGATGTTCCCGGTTGCATCCTTAATAGGAGCCCGGGGTCCGCTAAAACTCCAAATAATTTGGGGTCGGCACAGTAGGTAAGTCATCGTTGACTATACCTACTGCAAATAGATTTGGCAATATTTTTACGGTCGGCCGCCTGCCTGACACCACTAGGAATCAAGCAGTTTACCCACCACCGCGCGGGGAGCACTTAAGGTTTGCTAGTCTCCCTCGGATCCCTTAGTCTCCTTTGACGACACCCACGGGAAGAGAAAGTATAATCCTATTCTATTATACCATCTCTTCCCGTGGGACACACGGAGAATTATATTTTATATATTATTATTATATCCTCTACATTATTTACGACCTATGGATATATTATTTTCACGGGTGAAACCGTGGGGCGCTAGTATTATACGTAATATACAGCATGTGCGATAAACGGAAGCGCGCTATACCGTATACCTCGTGATACGAACCAATTACAAATCATTCTAATTTTAAACGTTGGCAGGTACCTACTATTGTTGTAACTGAACTTAGGTATCTTGATACTTTTAACACTTTTATTCTTATTTTCTTAGCGATGTTAGTTGTGCCTTTTCAATTTTAGACAAAAGAAGAAGATAGACCTATTTAAAAAACTGATTTGGAAATCATGACCTCCTAAAATTGTTTTTTTTTGCGTTATAGTTATTTTAGTTATTCCATAAATTTTGTCACTAAATGAGTTTTTTTTAAGTTTGGGGCTTTTACGTCACCATTAGTTCCTAGTCTAATCTTCGCGAATGCAGGACGTTCTAAAAGAATATCTCTTCTAAATACTTATGTAATAATAACAATCAAGTATCAAAACAGTTTGTTCGTTGTAAATAGTCGTCACTGTCAAACGACCCGCGGTAAACGATAAACGATGCAGGCGCCCTCTTTACATACAAAATTGTATTGAAATTAATTAATTTTACTATTTAAATTTTTAATTGTATACAATGCAGAGCCATTTATAACACGAGTAGTTGTAGGTATTCAAAGTTGTAAAGTTAAAAAAAAAACTAAACATAATTATGTGTTAAATGGTACTTAATAAAAGTAATCAATATTGTACGAATATTAAATATTCCACGACGTCACACACAACGCAATCTAGCCCCCAAACTAAAAAGTATACTCGTTCTATGTGTACACCATAACCGATATGCTACATATTCCTACTTATACTTTTTTTTGTAAACATATTTATATAAATTTCTATTAATTTTTGTATGCAGCTCAATGCTATTTTTCCTTGAAAATAAATCTTCTAAACATATTTAAACCTAAGATACATAGAAAACAGCCAAACCATTACTTTAAGCATACTTGAGCCCGGCGCGCGGCGGCGGGAACCCGAAACCTTCTGCATTGCAGTCAGGCCTTCGCCCGACGCCCCACAAAGGCCGCCACAATGACCACACCTACTGCAAATAGATTCGGCAATACCCTTCTTTCGGCCTAAATTAACATCCCTAAACTCACAGTACAATATCAGTAGCAGTATGAAATGTTACGCACTGGAAACAGTCGTAGCATTCGCTACGAGAAGCTACGTGCTACGAAAATCTCATGCGCACGATTCTACATTGATTTTTCGTAGCAATTTAATCTATAATCTACTTTGTCCTAAGTGACTGACTGATCAACGCATAGCCTTAGCCGCTTTAAGTGAATTAAGTTTATGTACTAATCCCGAAATCTGGCTGGTCTACCTTACCAGTTTCATCGCAATCAGTTCAGTAGTTTTTGTATGAAAGAATAGCAAACATATTCACAAACGAACTTTTGTAGTTTTTAGTGTTTTGTTGTATAATATTAGTAGGATAGGAAGAAGGATTCGTAGGAGGAATTAGGTTAGATTTTACTTCTGATTTCCCCATGTTAGATTGAAATTAAACTCATTTTTCGGTTTTAATCGCGTGGTGTTTATTACTAGAAGTCAGCTAAATTGGAATTAAAATAATTATTTCCAGATCCACTGTACCTTCCTCATCATCATCCGAGCGATGTGCCCGGTTGCATCCCTCTCGAGAGCCCGGGGTCCGCTTTTTTACTTTTACGTCTCCATTTGTACTGTACCTTATTTGCACAAATTCAAACACCTATACTGCCTTCCTTAAAACACAATTTGCATAGCAATTTCAATTAAATAAAAAAAAATTGCGCGACGTTCCTCACAGTGGAATCTAGCTTCAAACTAAGCACTAGGTTTGTACTATGGGTTCTAGACAACATATATACTAAATATATACTTTTTTTTTCGTAAATACATACATATGATCCATAGAAAACACTCGGACCAGAAACAAAAAAAAAAATTAAGCAAAAATACTTGCACCCATTGGGAATCGAACCCGCAACCTTCTGCATTGCAGTCGGGACCTCGTCCGATGCGCTACAAACCCACCTATGCAATGTAAACTGCCTTCCTTAAAACACAATTTGCATAGCAATTTCAATTGGTACCTAACACAACATGCAAGGCCTCGATAAAGTAAGGAACATTGAATTCCCTAGATTGTTATGTGGTGTGAATTCATTGCATTGTCGCCTTAGGCTGAACTTTGTTGTAGTTCGCGGGTGGAGGAGCGTTGGGATAGTTGTTTATACGGGTTAACTGACTTTGAGGAAGGAGGTTCGGAGTGTAGGACTTGAGTCTTGGTTTATTTAAGACACTATTTGTTGTTTTAGATATTCATTGTTTTAATAGAAATCATTAGTAAAAATAAAAAATCTAATAATTATAACAAAATAAACACACACTTCGTCTAACAATTTAATAAAAAACCTATTGAAATAGATCGCCTTTGATTGCATTCGGCGCGAAAGTGCCGAATACTAGCTGAATAAATAATAAAAGCGGATAATTTATTTCCATAATAAAAATAAATTATTTCCATAATTATTTCAAAAGTTTGATACATAAGAATATTGTAAATTTTTAATTACAGACTAATCCTCTAATGCATAATTAAATTATTATAATGTGTATATAAAAAGTCATCAAAAGTCGATAACCACAATTAGATTTTCAAAATCGCTATACTGTTGTGGGTTTCGACTTTTATTGCTTGCTGTACATCCTTTTGGACTACATCATAATATAGTACCAAGTTGGTTTAAAATAATAGCTACAACCGAATTAAGAACCTCCTTTTTTAAAGTTGGCTAAAAAGCAATTTCAAGTATAAAAAATAACTAAAACTAAATTGACCGTTTATTTCATAAAAAAATTATCAGATAAAGTTATTATTTACGTGATTTTTTAACTCTAATAGTTACATATTAATCCACTTTTATAAAAAAATAAAAAGTATAAATAAACACTAAACCTATTACTTATAAACGATGACTTACTTTATATAACGTTTGTCTATTACTGTGACATGAAGTTTCAAAGTTAACAGGCAGAGACAAACGTTACATAAACTAAGTCATCGTTTATAAGTAAGGGGGTAAAAACATAACCCTTTCTTTGCAATCAAAAAAATCTCAAAACAAATCCCAATTAAAACTCGCAAAAAAAAACAAACAGAAATCATCTCTAACTTTCTATGCAAAAGTTTGAAAATGGATCAACTGACCCGGTTCCTGATATACAATAAAGCTCCAGAGCACAACAGTATGGATTACGAAGCTCTAAAAGCTCAGAAGAAGGAGTTGAAAGAAGTCGGCTGTATCGACAGAAGACTTATGTTGCTGTCGCCTGATTTCGGAAGGAATTATGGTAAGGCACGACTGAAAAAGCTTTTTATTAATCACAAAAGTAGCCTTTGTTACTCTTCGATAATGTAGCTTTCCATTGGTGAAAGAATTTTTAAAATCGGTTTAGTAGTTTCGGAGATTACTCCCAATATCTCTAATATAAAAAAAATCCGTGTCACAATGTTAGTTACCGTACTCCTCCGAAACGGCTTTACCGATTTTTACAGACAGACAGGTGACAGACGGTCAGACAGCGAAGTCTTCGTAATAGGGATGAGTGAGAGAATTTTCGACCAAAGAATTTTTAAATGAAATTTTTGATATGATCCTCTAATGATAGACCAATAAAATTAATAGGGTAGATAGCTAATGAAGTAAGGAAGTTTTTGAAGTTGGTTTGGAAAAAAAATAATAGGCGAGTTTTTCTTTTAATTGCTCTTTAGAGTGTTTATAGCGTTTTGTCAACGCTCACTTTATGAAATTCTTTTTTAATTTGTAACAGTTTGGTTAGTGTTACGCCTTTTTTTTTGTAACAGGTAAAATGACCCTATTATTCAGCTCCACATTTGAAAAGAAATCAGCTCTCAATTATTGCAGTCAGTATGAGCAAATAGGTGCCAGTGGTCGCATTTTAGTAGAAAAATGAGAAAAAAGGTCATAACTTCTAAACTACGAAAAATCGCGGAACATACATGGGGGTGATTCGGATACCCCTTAACGTCCTCTACCTCTGGACTTTCTCTTGACACTCGTTTCTGGGACACCCTGTATTAGAAGATAGAAAGATGATGATATTCACATAAAAAGTTTGAATTAAAAAAAAATACTAATTAAACAATTCTCATTACATAAAAAAATATTACGTGATCAAAAAATTAACATTTATAAAATATATATCATTAACAACATAATACATACTAATAATATTAATATTACATTTATTTGACAATGAAAATCTTTTAACTACCAGAAAGTTTTACGATCAACAATACAAACGGGAAAATCTAAAACATGATAAAATGCTTAAAATTAACAACGCAACGCGACGCAAAGCAACGCGATTAAAACCGGAAAATGAGTTTAATTTTAAAACAAAAGAAAAATCTAAATGAGTACCTGAAATATAACCTAGTCATCAAAACAAGTTCAAATTAATAACTGACTTCACACAAACGTGTACCTACGATGTTCATAGAAAGCATAATAGGCGGACGATGATGAGGTAGTTCCGTGTATTGTGTAGGTATTTCCGTGTATTGTGTAGATATTTCCGCTTATTAAGGTTGAGACACACATGCCTGTAAAATGGAAGAGTTATTGTGAACTCGGTATGAAATAATAGTTCTACTTACCACAGAAGTTTCTTTGTAGAAGTTATTAGAACTAAACGTTATTTCTTAGTGTTTACCACACTATGTAATAATGCTTTTTTTGATATGCCCGTGGAGTAGCGGCTATCGCGCTGGAACGGAATACCAGTAGTGGCGGGTTCGAGTCCCGTCGGGTTAGTTTGAAAGCATTGTTTTTAAAAAAAAAAAGAAAGTTATTAAAAATTAAATACAACGTTTGACACAGCTTCCTGAAGAAAAATGACAAATACGAAGAACTAAAGCATCAGATTATAATCTGAAATAAAAAAGTAGGTACCTACTAAAAATATTATTTTCAGTTTATTTTGTAATTGTTTTCTAAAAGATTATTTATTCAATTAATTTTAATATTACCTATATGCCGGGGCTACACGGGCGATAGACAGGTGTGCCAGCTTTAAACAGGTGTATTCGTGCCTTTAAGTAGAGTAGTTCCGTGTATAATGTTTCATTTTAACCTTCAAAGCCTCGAGGTTTTCTTTTATACGCCACTCATGAATGTTGATACTTAGATTGGGTAACACTGACTCATGTTTTATTCTTCTTTAATTATTATGAAAATTATACTTCCAGTCTTTTGATGATGTGATAATCTAAACGCTTTATGTATTAAATGTATGGCTTTAATCTTTTTTTTTACGGAAATCGGTACAGTTAGTATATTCATTACAAACATACGACACACACCCACACACACACACACACACACACACACACACACACACACACACAAATACAAATCTTTTCTCTTAATAATATTAGTTTAGAAGTATAGATATTTTAGGGGGCTCCCATACAACAAACGTGATTTTTCACGGTAAAACGCAAAGTAAGCGCATTGTTTTACGTTTTTGTATTATGAAATTTTAAAGACAAACTAATATTATAAAGAGGAATGATTTATTTGTTTAAAATGAATAGGCTCCGAAACTACTAAACCGATTTCAAAAATTCTTTCTCCAGTAGAAAGCTACATTATTGACCTATGTTACTGATATAAACAACGTTTGCACGCTAGCAAAGTACTTATCCCCATTTTATATTTCGTCATTACTTTTAATAATGATAAAACATCGCTATCCGAACTGTTTAATAATTATTAATACACAAAATCTTTCCTTCATAATATATTATTTTAAGTCATAATATTCATACTCGTTTATTGGTAAATAATCATTACATAAATTTCTTTTTAATTTTTGTATGTAGCTCAAGGCTATTTTATTTAGAAAATTTATTTTTAAGGAAAAATAGCATTCAAAAATTTTCACTTGTGGCGAGGCTTGAACTCGCGTCTTTGGGTCAGTACCCCAATGTCTGTTCCAACTAGACTACGCAAGTCCACTCGTCAGAATTCGCCGCAAGTGAACATTTTTGAATGCTATTTTTCCTATAAAATAAATTTTCTAATCATTACATGTCAAAAATTAAGTTAATAATTGATATAACAAATTGAATTATGTCAATTAATCTCAATGAACTGTAATATTTTTTTGTTAGTGTAGTAATTACTACTACACTAACAAAAAAATATTACATCAGTCAAAATAAAATACATGTGAAAATAAATTTATATATCGATTTAAATTTACATTTTACAGGAGATTTTTCTTCTGTCTTCGCGATGTTACATTTAAATTAAAGACATTTTTCGGTTTAAATCGCGTGGTGTTTACTATTACTTTTAGCATTGTTTCAACACTAAACGTTTCGAGACCTTTACAGGTCTCTTCCTTAGGACTGTTATTCAGTCAATCCTGAAGAAGGGACCTGGAAAGGTAAACACCAAGCGATTAAAACCGAAAAATGTCTTCAATTTTAATACAAATTTCAGATCAATAATAAAATTATCAACTCAACTGCTTGCACCAATCAAATCTTCGACGTAATGCAACGCCGTAAGCAACATCAAACAACACGAATCCACTGACAACATAAACAGCTAACAAGTATCAAGATAAGCAACTTAACTACAGAGCATCTCTCACTAGTTCGGTTTATCTTGTCGATTAGTTTGATGAATGCATAACGGTAACTGCGCACTTTAATCGGGTTTGCTTTGAAAATAATTTTAAAGGTAATGTAACAGCGATTAAGTTAACTATAAAACGCTGTTATTGTGATTATTAAGAAAAATACTTTTGAAGGTCCCGTAACCAAAAAGTAAAACGGAGCACTATTCTATTACTGAGACTTCGCTGTCTGTCTATTCGTCTGTCGCCGTGATGTATTTTTACGCCTAGCGCCATCTAGTAATAAACTACTATCAGATGTGATAACTAATCTATAGGATTATAGGATGATATTATGGTCTAAGATGTAGCTCGCTCATCTTAAGGATAGGAAGATGACAATGGAACAAAATATGACCCGTCTTCCCAAGTGGCTGAACTGGTCCATCTACGTATTTACGGACCTCCAAAAATTGATGAAATTGTGAAATTGAAATAAATACAATCAACGCTTCTAACTTGAACCTAACTTATTTCGTAATTAGAAAGGTCAACCTTATCAGCAGCCTACAAAGACTCAAATTATTATAAAATAAAGATCGGAAAACAAAAACAAATTTTGTACTATTTCAGGAGTTTATTTAGTTCTCACTTACTAATTTTAAGCTAAGTAAGGCTTGTAAGATATTTATAATTTGTCATAGATTACGCGGATAAATAAAATCTATCTATACTAATATTATAAAGAGGTAACGTTGCGTTGGTAACATGTTTGTATGTATGTATATTGGGAGTAATCTCCGAAACTACTTAACCGATTTGAATAATTATTTTACCAATAGAAAGCTACCATATCCAGGAATAAGATACTTTGATCCCGATATTCTTACGAGATCGTAATTTACGGGGGTGAAACCGCGGGACGCAGCTAATCATTTATAATGGAGAAAAACTTCTTGATTATTGAGATATTAAATTGTATTAGTACTAGGTAGAGATGTTGTCTCAAACATATTCAATGTTACTTGTATGCGAAATTAAAAAGAAAAACCGCTGCAGCGCTGACAAAATTATTGTTACGTCTATCGTAGATACTCAATGAATGGCGCTGCAGGCGCTAAAATTTGATGAGCCCGATTGACGATTGATTGATTGATTTATTCTTTTTTATTGTACACACCACAGAAATTACAAAAAAAAAACATCTTAAAACTAGGTGGAACAAAGGGCGGAGTTATCGTTTAAAGCGATTTCTTCCAGGCTACCTTTAGAAGAAAGTGGCGATTAAAATGACAAAAGCATTCTTAAGTTAGTGGTAACTTTATCACAGTGGCTATATTTCTTATGATGTCATATCTACTTCTAAGGTTAAGATTAATGTTAAAGGTATAAAATTGTCCGCCCCGTCTAAAGTTAGAGATTTAACGTTTTTGGCAGTCTAACAATGCTTTGCTTAGAAATTTGCTCGGTTAGTCTTATAACAGACGTCAATTTAAACGAAAATATGGAAGAGAAGGCGGTGGAAACGAAAAAACAGAGAGGTAATAATGATTTCAATTACTTATTTAAGGTTCCGAACCCAAAAGGTTAAAAACGAGACCCTTTTACTAAAACTCCACCAGTCGTCCGTCTGTCTGTCTGTCAGGCTGTATTTCGTGATAGCTAGACAGTTAACATTTTGCCTTTATAATTTGACAGCTGTCTTTTTCACCCCCACTTAAAATGTCTAAATGTCACTCTTGCATCAAACTGAAGGTAAGTAATTTCCCTGTCTTTTTGTAGCGGTAAAGGATAAAGAAGGCGTATCTAAAACGACTTGTTTTGTGCGACACATCACTGTTTCTGTTCCGATCATTATTTTCGATTATCACAGTACCAATTTACCAAATAAAAACGGGGCAAGTGCGACACTCGCGCACAAAGGGTTCCGTACCACTATCACAATTGGATACGGAACCCTAAAATGGTTTACAACAACCAATTTTTAAATTTTATAGGAAAATATGAAATAGGTATTTATCTTCGATTCTTACTCCCATCAAACGACCGAATCACTCAAAAAAAAAAAAAACCTTGGCACAAAGAAAATCTGAAACTTCTATGAAACTCTTTGGTAAGTAAGGCAGACTGGTATAATTGACAGATAGGGCAGCCATTAAGAATTCCATGACCAACTCGATTTGTCCTGACCAATCAGACTCGACCTCACATTGTACTAAACTCCTTGTTATTTTTGAAACACGTTTGTTGTATGGGAGCCCCTTTTAAATAATTGTTTTATTTTGTTTTTAGTATTTGTTGTTGTAGCGGCAACCGAAATACATCTTCTGTGAAAATTTCAACCTTCTAGCTATTACGGTTCATGAGAAACAGCCTGGTGACAGACGGACAGACGGACGGACGGACGGACGGACGGACAGACAGACAGACAGACAGACAGCGAAGTCTCAGTAATAGGGTCCCGTTTTTACCTTTAGGTACGGAACCCTAAAAAACTATAGTATCAAAATCGCTTTATCCGTTGGTGATCTATGATTAAACAGATACACAGACTGACAGACAAACAGGCAGATACCTCCACCTTATATATAACACTCCTCTTTTTCCATCGGGTGTTAAAAAACGAAAACTTGAAACCCATAACTCAACCAACAATTTCAACAAAACAAACGAACGGTCCTTTTCAAAAATCGAACGCTACGCCATTTTAAAATACGACCGCCACACATTATTGCTACCTCACACGAACGTGGGTATTGGCGCTAAAAATAAAAGATTAATTTCCTATAAGGTCGAGGTGTAATCTTGTACGCTCACAGACTATGTTGCAAGTGTGAATTCATATATTTTATGAGGGCAACCCGGGTTTAAGAATAAGTAGAGTAAGGCTTTGGGCAAACATGGGTAAGGGTCCGTGCAACCGTTTTTAGGTTTCTGTACCTCAAAAGGTAAAAACTTAGATTACCTAGATGGTGGGTATTCTAACAACGACGCGACGTTGAAATTTGAAGATACATGGATTAATTTCTGTTTACACCAAAAAATTACAATAAAAAGAAAAGATAAACAACTTAAATCTAGGTGGCACAATGGGTGGCCTTATCGCTTAAAGCGATCTCCAAGCAACCTTTTAATGGACAAGCAGCGAAAAGCGGTTCAGCGTTTTACATTGCCAAATCAATTTATTTTGCAAAAGGAATAGATAATAAAAGTTAGAGATGCTTAGGAAACTTAGGAGGGATGCAACCTGGCACATCGCACGGATCACAATGTGCGACTACTGGTAAATGTTTGTTTGAAATTTAAGCCTCGTTTTTGTCATACATTGTCGTTTTTATGACGCATCGTTGGTTAAGACGACGACTTGACGGCTAATCGCTATTAATCGGATACTTTGTACTAAGCAAACTAATTTTCTCTTCGTGTTGAAATCAGGGACCGTTTTTGGTTACCCTTATTTGAGTTAAGATGAGGTTTTTTTAAAGGCTTAATCGAAAAACCTCATGCACTTGGGTTGTCCTTTTATTGGGTAAGTCTTTTCAATAAGCGAACCCCGGCAAAACCCCTTCAATGGGGTTATGCGATGGCCGGGTAAGTGGTAACAGCATCGAACGAGTAGTCCATTCCAATAGGTAACCCTATGTGATATTGTAACACGGTAACACTTTGTCTCCGAGTAGTGTAATTTATACCTTATCACTTTGTAATTAGGTATAAAATAGTATGTTTGGAATCGGCTCGGCGAGTCGTCATTATCACGGGTGGCGCCACCTATGTTGCCTAATTATTGGCCGTACACGGGACTAATAGTTTTATTACTATTGTCATAAAGTACATTTTATTTTTCTTACTAGCAAAAAAAATTGGTAAACATTTAAAACAAGTTACAACGTGCCGAACCGATTGTTTATTTTATTTACGCTTCTGGTTTCTGCAGAAAGAAATTGCAAATAAATACTCCTACTAATTTTATTCGATTGAATTAAAAGTTAAATGTGACTGCGTGTTTTTACCTGCTGAATAATCATTAAAAATACCTACCTACTTAACTACTACAAAATAATTACCTATACCTATTAGATGAAAAAATGTCTCCACCGAGGCGAGATGCAGTACATAGGTTCTTTGAATATGATGAAGTAGAAAAGACTAGCAAATGCAGTTTATGTGTAGCTCGTATAAAGGTAAGCTAAAAATTATTAATAGGTACCTACCTAATAGGTAGGGGATATGAATGTAATAGGTAGGTACTTAATTCTTAGTGGAATAAGTGTAGGACAATATTATGTCTCTAGGACCACCAGTTTAGGCTGTGCGTTGATTTGATATAAGTACTTGGATATAAGTCACACAATCATTCAATAAGTAAATCAGTGCGCAGCGCACTTTGAATTTTATAGGTACTTATGTACCCAGATTTTTCTTGTGGTACGGATCCGTACAGAGAGATGTAGGGGAAGGTGGCGCCCCTAGTGGCGAACCCCTAAGGTTTTCAGACAAAGAACACATCCTCCAAATTTTCGTCACTAGGATCAGTGGTTTAGGCTGTGCGTTAATTAGAGTTCAGTCAGGACTTTGAATTTTAAATATGACATAGATAATGTAGGTACCTACATCTAAGAGGGACCAGACCAATTAATTAGCGTTGCCAGGCGTCCGGATATAGTCGGATAGAGTGAGACTTTTTGGTTGTGTGCCCAGCCATAATCGACGGTGTCTGGCTTGTCCTTGTATAGCTAGCGCAAGCATGCGGACTAACACTGTCTCCTCCGCACCCCTGCCGCCCTGCCACTCTTTATGCCTCTATACAAGGTGTTTTAGCGAAGGGGTAACAATATGAAAGGGGGTTGTTCTACACGTCGCGTCGGTCGAGGCGAACAACTTTTGTTTTACGACTTTTGGAAATTTGTATTTTTTAAAATTTTGAGGTTTTTTACTGGGAAATCAGCTGTATTGGAAATATAGACCATTAATACGTTAGAATCGTGATCCAAACTCAATCAATAAGTAAAACCTTGAGATGACCTTTAAATCCAAGAAACAGCTGTTTTTCGAGTAAATATAACCTCAAAAATTTCAACAACAAATTAGAATTTTTAAAAGTTATAGAACTAAAGCGGTGCTCGCCTATACGTTTGTATGTTTTTTCAGTTTTAAGACCTGGTAACCCCTAAGCCCAACTCAAGTGATGTGAAATAAATGAAAATGATAACAATTTTAATTTCTTTTTACAGGGAAAGCATACTACAAATTTAAAAAATCACGTTTCAGTTAAACATCCGGAAGAATATTTTCTTTTATTTAACATCAATAAAGAAAATGCCCTGACAGCAACGCCTAAAGAAATTGCGAACTCAGAAAAACTAAAAATACTGTGTCTTAAGCTAGTGACAATTCACGGACGTCCATTTGCACTTTTGAAAGATGCTGCATTTCAAGAAATAATTAATATCACTGTCCCATCGAATGCTAAAACAAACAACATAAACATAAATATAATCAAAGGAATGATTACAGACAAAGCCTACGAATTCAGAATGAAAATTGCTTCCGAAGTTAAAAATATGATGGTTAGTTTAAAGTTAGACTCTGCAACATACATGGACAGAAATTTTTTGGGAATTAATTTACAATACGTTAAAAATGGAAAAATTATTATCAGAAATTTAGCGGTTTTAGAACTATTTCAAAGACAAACTGGGGAATTGCTCAAGGAAAAGCTTTTAGAAATTCTGAATGAGTTCATGATTTCTACGTCACAAGTTTATTCGATTACAACAGACAATGGAAGTAATTTCAAAAAAATGACGAAGCTATTAAGAGCACCAGAAAACACGAATGTTGATTTAGATGATGAAACCAGTCAGAATGATAATGATGAAGACGACGATGACGATGATGACGAGAACGCCGAAGACGACGAGGACGACGAAGGCGAAAGAAACTTACATGCACAAAATGAAGTAAATGAAATAAATAGTTTAGTAATAAACTTCATGAGTACTGAATTATTTCAGCCGCGTGAAATGCTCTGTGCAGCACATACTTTGCAACTCGCTGTAAAAGATGCTATTAATGATAATATAGGAGCACAAGTTGCCATCCAAACAGCGAGACGTGCTGTAAAAATATTGCGTCGGCCAAATATGAAAAATATTTTGAAGGCCTCGAATTTAAGAAAACCATTAATCGATTGTCCTACAAGATGGACTTCTACCTACCAAATGTTAGTTCGATTGAAATCGCTCCAATGCATTTGTAGTTCCTCCGAATTAACGAGGATATTTTCAGGGAATTTTTGGATAGAAGTCGAAAATTTAATTTTATGTCTTAAGCCACTCAATGACACGACGTTATCCTTACAACGAGAACAGCTCACTATAGGCGATTTTTTTATCGAATGGCTCAATTGCAAAACACACGTGGAAGCTATACGCACCTCGTTCGGAGACAGTTTGGCTAAGGCTATAAAGGCAAGGGAAGTTAATCTACTTAATAAACATGTAGTCTTAGAGAACTTGTATTTAGATGGCCGCCTAAATGTCGTGCTGTCTGATGAAGAGTGTGCAAAAGCTAGATCATTATTATGTCAAACTAATCAACAGATTCAACAGATTGAAACTCAACAGATTCAACATATTGAAACTTCTATCAGTTCAGAAATTCTTATAACTGAATTTGATGATAATAATGCTAGCACCAGCCGGAATAGCGATACAAGATCAGAATTAGAAAAAATGCTACAAGAAACCGAAAGAATGCGGAGGTTACCTTCACGATTATCAGAAAATAGGTTTGATGGTTGCTTAAATAATTTGAGATTCGAACCAAGAGTCCCTTTAGGCAAAAATATACTATCTCAATGGGCTGACAAAGCAGGGACAACTGAACCCTCTTTGATTAAAGTAGCAAACTGCGTGCTAGCGGCCCCAGCGACGCAAGTATCAGTAGAGCGTCTATTCTCATCAGTGAAATTTATATTAAACCCATTAAGAAGCAACATGAATGGACGTTTGTTGCAAGACGTAATGCTAATCCGTTCAAATCATGATTTGTTCGAATAAGTTTTCAGGTTTTTTGTCAAGACGTTTCTTTCTTATTTGACTCAGTCCAGCACCCGTATTATCTATTAAATTGATAACTCAGTTTCATAGTCACTTTGCAGTTACATTGCTGCTTTCGCGTAACGAGGTAATCACCAGTGATTACGTCAAAGCAGCAATGTACTATTTAAAGCGCCTATGAAACTGAGTTATCAACATTCTAAGTTATATTTAATTTTATATGTATAGACTTATTTATATACAACGTGCTCCGAGGAGGGGGTATTAAGCCGAAAGGGGGTTGTTCTAGAGGTCTAGGCGAACAACTTTTGTTCTACAAGTTTTGAAAATTCGAAGTAGTTTTCGAAAATTTTGAGTTTAAAGTTTGCATGAAAATCAGCTGTTTTTTAAAGTTTGAGGTCATTGGCCTTAAGGTGCCCTTTTATTTAGTTTGGACCACTACAATCTAAACATTAATTGCCTTTATTTTTACAAAAACAGCTGTTTTTTTTAGTAACACCACTTTAAAATTTTCGAAAAAAAAGTTCAAATTTCCAAAAGTCGTAGAATGAAAGTTGTTCGCCTAGACCTCTAGAACAACCCCCTTTCGGCTTAATTCCCCCTCGTCGAAACACCCTGTATACAAAATTAAAAATCCAGATTTATTGACCGAATGACTGCCTGACTGAACTATATATCAATGCACAGTCTTAACCACTGATCCTAGAGACATGAAATTTGGAGGGTTTCCGCTTAGAAAGAGTAGAAAATCCCACAGGATCAGGACTTACGCGGGTGAAACCGCGGAATACTGCTAGTAGATAAAACGGGTGCTGGACTGAGCCAAATAAGAAAATCGTCTTGACTAAAAAACTGAAAATCTTAATAACCGTGCAATTTTTTTATTGAGTGCTGTTGTCGGTATAATTTGAAGACCAACATTTCTTAGCGTTTTGAATCCTTTAGCAAATTTTAGTGAAAAAATGACTAGGTAAGTATAGGTATTGCTATTTCCTATTGCCTATGAAACTGAGTTATCAAATTAAGAGATAATACCGGTGCTGAGCCCCAATAGTTGCATTTGTACCAACAATAATACGGCGCGGCGTTTCGTTCATGTTGGCCAAAGATTCGCGAAAGAACTCGTAAAGAGCAGTCCTTTTGGCAGGACTGCTCCTTAGGAATTCTTTCGCGACGGCGATCTACTTAGGTAAATAAAACTAAGACGACACATTTTAAATAAAAAATATATTAGTTAGTAAGGACCTTAACAATGTGTAATTTAAAATTCTAGGCAATTATTAGCCTATAGTTATACCACAACAAAATGTTAATTATTTTGCCTTTTAAACTAAGACGCATCTAACCATGATTGTATTTCACCATTAAAATAAAAATTGTTCTTTCTTTAAGTGATTAATTACCAAAACTAAAATCATACCACACTTGTTACTTTATTGTTGTCAATAAATATATATTTTTAAGAACTGTATTTTTTCATTACGCCAAGAATCTCTATCATGCATTCATATCTTTGCTGACTCGGCATGGATGACAATTCTATTTCTATAATTTTAGAGAAATGTGTGCATGTTTCAATACTGCCATCATTCTTTTGTTTAAAGGTTTTTGCATATTTTTCCATAGGAGATCCCGTACTCTTTTGAATGTCAACTGTAACAATGAAAATATTATTAAAACATTAATGCCAATTCTAGCTTAACCAAACTAAATTGATATTAGTCCTGTCACTGTCCAAAATGAAAGACACTTGAGATTTTAAGTTGTTTAAGAGCTCCCAAATTAGCAATTTTACGTGTGTTAAAATTAAAAATTAGTTTACCAATAGGCTTAAAACTAAAAAGGAGCTCCACCTGAGCTCCTGCAGCAGGAAAGAGGTTAATCAATCAAAACTACATGGCGTTCATATTTTGTAAGTCGATCAAACACGCGGGGGTCATTTGACCTTCAGGGATCGTTTTGTACACCTTTCCCCTACTTAGTGTCTGAGGCAAACAATGTATGGCCGGCAAGGAAGTCCTAAACTTTCATGTCTGTCCATCTATCTTTAAATCATCTCATTATACAGTAAAAAAATATTACTTACCTTTTGTTTCTCGTTCAAAGTTTTTATACTCGTCATCTTCAAACATTGGCTGGGAATCTAATGCATATTTAATATAATGTTGACGAACTAGTTCTTCAGTTTCCGTCTCCGTCTCCGGTACAATTTTCCGTTTATTTGACATATTGACAAAATAAATGTGCTGTATTGACGCCAACAAACACTAACCTAAGCTAACGCACGACGCCCCGATCATCGCAAGAATGAATTTCGAAACGCCTAGCAATGCAATACGTAGGCGCGGGGGAAAGGTAACCCATTAATAAGTCTATCAAAGGGTTACCCCATCGATGAGGTTTCCGTAATAAAACGTAAGCCTGTCGCCTGGAAAACTCAATGATTGGGTTACCATATCAAAAGTGTTGTAGGTAGGTTACCCAATGAAGACGGTCCCCTTATCCAGATGGTAAGCTGAGCGAAGGGGTTTGCGTTCGATAGAATTAACTTCAAAGCGGTGTTTTGCGGTCCCTGGTTGAAATGCGCTTATTGGTAAGGGTTTTTAACAATGTCTGGTATTCATTTTGTGGTTCTAACAGCTCGTGCACATGAGGCAGACAGCACAGTCCGATCAAAGACTTGTCGCATTTATTAAAGAAAACATGACTTTAAATTATAAATTCTGTAAACAACACATATCGCCATCTAGCCCCATGGTAAACTACCAAGCGTGTGTTTATTTTATTTGTTTTTAATAAGCTTATCTTTAAGCATAAACATTCGCACCCGGTGGGATTCGAACCCGCCATTCTGCATTCTGCATTGCGGTTGAGCATTCGCACGACGCGCCACAGAGGTCTTTTAAAACGAACATTTTAAATCTATTTATGGGTCTTGGCATATGATAGTGGACGGCATCCATTTTTTTATTTTTTTTCGATTCTTGCACGTTGCACTATGCCAAGAGACTTAATAGGTTCTTTGAAAGAATAACTGTTTTTTTTATTAATAAAAAAAGTTTTTTATTTGGTTTTCACGATTCTGACATGAAATTAAATTCATTGTTTCGGTTTTAATCGCGTTGCTTTTATTATATTGATCATTTTTAACGCCTTTTAAACGAAACGACCGACTCGAGAAAGATCTCGAGGTCTTTCTCGAGCTCCTGTTCATGGGGAAAGTCTGTCAAAAATCCTAAGAGTGCGTGGTCTCCAGACTGTCTTCTTCTGTTTCACAAGTTTTGCGAATAAAATAATAGGTCTTAAAACCTTGCTAAAAAGTCTTCAGGTACAGTAAAGTGAAACAGATATAAAAATGCCACCTCCGCCCACAACGCTGCATGTTCACTTCACCATTACCGCCGACACCAAATCATGAGCTGTATACAACAACCTTTGCACCAAATTCTATCATTTCCATACAAACACCTATACGGTCTTGACGTGGGTACAACAGTTCGTTCCAAACTGAACTCTATTTCAATGTGATAAGAGTGTTTTTATTCCAAAGGTGAGTGTGTGGTTGGTTGATGGACATATTTCGTTTAAGAAATTAGAATCGGAATGATTGGATTGTGTTTTCGATGGGATGCGTATGGGTGCGATTGATGGGTTTATTGTGTTTAAAAAGAGTTGTGATTATAAACGAGATCGAGTTTTTTATTCAGCTATAGGTTCGTTTTGTAGACAAAAATATATTAAAGAAATTATTTTTTGGATTTAATTTGTTTTTAAGTGCTTAGGCCTGCGCTTGGCTTTTAGAAAAGAGTTTTAAAAGAAAAGTCATCTACAGAAACACAATGCAAAGCGATGCAAGGCGGGTCTCGAACCTCCACTTTGTTTTCATGAGTCCCAAGCTTACCATTCGGCCACTCACGTCGATGAAAGAACTGAACGAATCTCGCCTTGCGTTGTAATTTTGTAGATGTACTTTTACTTTGAAAATTTTTTTATTAAAATTTTGTCTAACTGTTCACTTAAATTAAAAGTTATAAAGAATTTAATGTAACTGCACTCTGCAGATTTGTAGGGATATTTAGAGCGCTTAGGTCAGAAACTTAATATCGACATGTCTGTCAGTAAACATGATAAAAAGATATAGATTTTCGGAAAAACTTGGAAGTACCAAAATGGACCTTACTATTCAACTTTTATAATTTTTTAGGATTATGCCTTTACTGTGAATATTGTTTAGATGTTATGTTATCTATATAAATATAAGAAAGTCGAGTTAGTTACACTATTTATACCTCAAGAACGGCTGAACCGATTTGGCTGATAATTTGTGGGGATGTAGCTTAGAACTAGGAGGAGGACAAAGGATACTTTTTTTGCCTCTAAGGCGGGACAAAGTTTGCCGGGTCAGCTAGTATATAATAGAAATCAACAACTGAGCTTCTACCTTGGTACGTGCAAATACTGCAGTTCCTGAAACGCATCCGGTTTGTGATATGTGTCCTGCGCTTCGTATCGTTCTTAGAAAGTTTGAAAACATTTCTGTTTGTATTTTAGAGACATTTTAAAGATATGCAGCGCGCTAACCTTGACAGTTCAGCGGCACCATACGAAGGTAGGTACGAAATGAATACAGTGAAAACATGATATTGGTATTATGTACTCGGTAGGTACTTGTACTACAGGTGATGTCTCAAACATATTATTCCATATTCATAAATATAAAAAAACCGCTGCAGCGCTGATAATATTGTCACGTTCATTGTAGAAATGAAATGACAATCGCTGTGAGTGCTAAGATGTAGTCGACAATTGTCGCTTAAAACTTTTAAAGACGTATTCATTGAATTAGAGGTACCTTGCGTTACTTAAGGGCCCTATAGCCGCTAAACTCAAAATCCATGTCGGGTTCATCGAAAATTGTTGATTATTTCATGACGGAATGTTGTTGAACTTTTGTTTGTGTATGGATTATAATAGACATTGTTTTCGACATTTTCGTCCAGTTTCCAGACAAATATGCCGAAACGTATTGAAGCCTATCGACATTTTGGCCAAAACAGACATTTTTTGTCTAAAATTTAGATTGGCTTTGCGCCAATAGGAGGTTTTTGTCTTACAACTAAACCAATATGTAGGAAACAATGTCACCTACAATCTATTTACAAAAAAAAAGTTCTACGACATTCCGTCATGAAATAATCAGCAATTTTCGATGAGCCCGACAGGGATTTTGAGTTTAGCTTGTATATACCTCTTAAGTAGCTTGCGTCAACTGCCTTCCTTCTGCTGATGCTGTATTTACCATAACATACCTATGCTTAATAGTCGACTATAAAATACATATGAATATACACCAAATTAAACCTAGCTATCACGGTTGGTGAGACACAGTCTGGTAATAGACAGACAGACGGACAATGGAGTATCAGTCAAAGTCCCGTTTTACCCCTTTGGGTACGGAAACCTTTGATGACTGACGTACATACCTAATGATTATAATTGCCAATTTTAAAGTTCCCGCTGAGCATCCTCTTATGACCCCTATAAAATTCTTCGTATTAAGTATATGACCCCTATTCTGTGCCCCTATTATACAAAATTATTCGCATAAAACGACTAAAGTACTTACAACAAAAACTTTGATTTAACCACTAAATTGGCGAGTGTTGTAGGCGTAGGAGTTCCTACGCCTACAACAAAAGAGAAGGTGTCAATTTTAGGTTCTAATAAAACTGTTGTCGTACTTTGAACCAGTTATTACAGCATGATTAATTATAGACCACCTTATTCGTCATTCATTGACTTTATTCTTTGAAACATTGTGTTCAAAGAATTATTACCTACTTGGAACAATCGTTATGATAGTCTTAATTTAGTCCAGTTTTGGTAAATGGTCGTCACTTTTCGATTAAACAAGTTTAGTTACAGACGCTGAAGTATTTTTAATTTATATTATTGGGTTCAATTTTTTTTTGTTAATGTCTAGGCAAACGAGTTTTGAGCAGCCTCGACCCTTGAGTTTTGCAAATAAAGCGTTAATTTATCTACAAAATGCTTCGATCATATATAAACTATAGATGCACGGTCGCCGCTCTAGAAATGGAGCCGTCAAAACAAGGCATACTTCAGCCGATATGCCTTGTTTCGCTGTCAGTCGTGCACAGTGATTAAGGTTTACATTAAACTGTACTATGTCCGTATAAGTAAGCGTTGAAGTAGTACCGATTTTTGATTTCGATTTTGTATGGGACCGTGTATCTATCTTACTATCTTACTATCTTACTAATATTATAAATGCGAAAGTAACTCTGTCTGTCTGTCTGTTACGCTTTCACGCCTAAACCGCTGAACCGATATTGATGAATTTTTTTAAAGAGATAAATAGGACCTCGGAGAAGGACATAGGCTACTTTTGATCCCGTAAATCCCGCGGGATCAGGACTTACGTGGGTGAAACCGCGGGCGCAGCTAGTAGTTTATATGTGATCGAAGACAAAATGTAATGTATTTACAAAAAAAAAGTTTAATGTATAATTTATCCGTTGTCTAGTAGGTACCTATAGTACAAGCCTAGTGCTTAGTTTGGGGCTAGATTGCGCTGTGTGTGACGTCGTGCAATATTTATTCATTCATACATTCACCTTTTACTTATTCCAAACAATACAAAACCATTCCTTTATCTACATATCCAATTGGAAGCCACGTCTACACTTAAATTACAAATCACAAAGCATGAGCTTCAACTATCACGACGACGTTTCAATCGCAGTATAATAGTTCGAAGTAATTATATCTACTCGAACCATTTCTCACTTCGCTTTCACTGCGAACAGTGCAAAACGTGTTCAAGTCTATTTGAGTTTCTATACTTTTTAGTGAAATTCTAGGCTTTAATTAAAGGCTGTTTAGTGTTTACCCGACTGCCGAATTTATTTATACTGAAACTTTCATGGACTCATGGAAGTTTCAGGATAAATAAATTTGAACTTTTAGTACCTACTTTAAAAATTAATCTTACTTTGAAAACAAGTTTTATGAATTCAAAATAAAAATGTCACTTTTTTATTGTTTTACAAAAATTTCAAAAAACATTTTTTTCGTGATTAAACACGGTCCAGTAATTTTTTCCAAAAAATATGCAATGTACAGACACGGTTTTTTTTACTGTTTTATTGTAGGTATGTAGAGAAAAATTTCAATACAATATGTATAAAATAGAAACACAAATGCGAAAGTCTCTGTGTGTGTTATGTTACTGTATTTTCGATCGCTGAACTTCCAACGGAAAAATTTCTTTCTTTCTATTAGTAAAAGATTTATTGAAATCAGTCCAGTGGTTTAAGATATTACCCCCAATATACATCCAAACATACACGTTACCAACGTTACCTCTTGATAATATTAGTATAGATGAAATACTCGTACATACATACGTAGAAGCCGTAGGTAATATAAAAAATACACTAGCTGCATCCCGTGGTTTCACCGGCGTAAGTCCCGATCCCGTATGAATATCACAGGATCGTAAGTATCTTATGTTACTCCTGGATAATGTAGCTTTCTATTGGTCCAATAGTTTCGGAGATTACCCCCAATATACATACACGTTACCAACGTTACCTCTTTATATAATATTACCTAGTATAGATTAAATTACCTGCATACGTAAAAGCAGTAATATAAATGCATAAAACTAGCTAGGTAGATAGATGTCTGGTTTCTGAATGATCTTCCGCCGTCCAGTCTCGTTACTGTCCGAGTGCCCTTAGAATTGTAAGGGTCATTACTGGGCTGACCCTCGGAAGTTGTATCATTTGTCAAATGACAAGAGGCTGTTCAGCGAAATTTTGAGGAAGTTGCCAGAAAATTACGCGTTTTTAGATGTATTTTTCTGAATGTTAGATGTTTTTTGTTGTTGACGAAAAAGCAAGTGGTATTTGTTTAAGAAACTTAGAATGTTTTTTTTCTTATTTTTTATTGCTCAATGTATTTTTGTGGAAATATTTTGGCAAGGAGAAATGTATCATCGAAAATTCTTTTGCGACAGGATATGAACCTGTGGCTCTTGCTTGAGCGCATTTTTTTAATGATGCATTTCTCCTTGTAAAAATATTTCTAGGACTTTGATACAATAATAATACAGATTTCAATTGCGTTGCTTTATTATTAGGGTTCCATACCTCAAAAGGTATAGAACACAATATACATTTTGAGCGGTACCGAAACGTCAGGCGTTAAAAAGTTGCGTAAGAATAATATAAGCATGCGATCTTAAGGCGGTGATCCATTGGCGAGTAAAACCGTCGAACTCGCGAGCCAAAGGTCTAAACCGCCAATGTAGCACTTTAAAGTCTGCGGACTTAAAAACCGGCGGATGGGCTCGTAGGCTCGTTGTGCATGCTTGAAATTTCAAGTCCGCGGTCCAAAAAATGATGAGAACGATGAGAATATACTGTTTGGTGCGCTAATGGATCAACAACTCGAGTCGACGAGCCAACGAGCCAACGGTTTGGACGGTTGACTCGCCGGATCGCCAATGGATCACCGCCATTAACCAAAAAAATCGGTCCATCCGTTTGGCCTCTGGAGCGCTACATAGGAACAAACGTACGAGTACAAACAAACATACATACATAGACTGATAAACACATAACCCCTCCTTGCGTCGTGCAGTCGGATAAAAAGGGAATAATTTTATTTTACATCAGCATCGCAAAAACTGAAGAAATATTATAGGATAATATTCCTTACACATTAGTTTTAGGATCATGTTACGAAAAAGTGTTCTTGGTACATCTCAGGAAGAGTTTTTTGGTGAGTCCATTTCAGACTATATTAACGTCCACGTAAAATATAATCCCTTTTAACAGTAAAATTGAATATTTTGTGTAGAAAGGTACTTTCGATGTTTCAACATTTGTATATTTTTGTGTTCCTTTAGTTTTATCTACTATTTTTTACAGGTTGTGAGTTTTGTGTTCTTTCAGAACTTCTTAATAATTAAATAACTTTCTCCTTCTTATCTGAACGATGTTCCCTGATTGCATCCCTCTCGGAAACCCAGGTTACGCTTACTATCTACTTACTGCAAATAGATTTGGCAATAGTTTTACGGCTGGTCGCCTGCCTGACACTAACCCTCTTAAAGAACCGCCACCGAACGCGGAGAACCCTAGGTTTACTTATCATCCTCCAAGATCGCTTATCATCCTCCAAGATCGATCGATAAGTCGCCTTACGATGCCCATGGGAAGAGATAGGGTAGCCTTTTGTATGCTGGGGTAGCCTTTTGTATGCTTGTATGCACGTTCATTCTAACAACGTAATGTAAATAAAATATTACCTATTTCTATTAACATCCAATAATACCTGCCTCTAAACGTGATCTAAATGCAATGAAGATCAGATGCAACTTAACAAAAAATCCGCTAAAAATACGCGCACTATCTGACCTTGTTTTCCGAATTCGTCTCAGAACCTCGTTCGTAATTGGAACGTATTGTGATCCTCACAATGGCTTCTCTAACAGGATTCGAAGGGCCCATTTGTGAGAGATACTGAGGATTTGTGGGGATCAGGCACTGCTTGGTGATGTACTCTGATTTTTGCAGTTATCTTTAGAGGTTTGGTTCCGGATGTTTGTGTTGAATTGTAATGAGGGGAAACTATATCGATTAGACAGATATAACGTTTTATTACCCACGTCATTTAAGAAAACACTATACTATCTTTGTCTCTACTTTAATTATTTATAAAGACTTTCATTATCCTACTAATATTTGAAACGTTAAAGTTGGCAAGTAGGTATGTATGTCTGTATGTGACTTGGTTACTCCTTCACGCAATAAACTACAGAACCGATTGCAATGAAACTTGGAATATAGCTTGCGCTTCTATAGCAATATTATAAATGCGAAAGTAACTGTTTGTCTGTCTGTTACGCTTTCACGCCTAAACCAGTGAACTGATTTTAATGAATTTTGGTGTAGTGATGAGTAGGATCGTGGAGAAGGCGTTATGCTACTTTTGATCCCGATATTTCTGCGGGATCGGCACTTATGCGGGTGAAACCGCGGGGCTTCATTGCCTCTTTGGATAGCAATACCTATTCGTTGACCAAAGTAGCAACCATCCCTTTGATACCAAATTCACTAATTAAATATTTTTCTAAATCCATATGGACGCGAAATAAGTTTGCGTTTGAAATAAGTCTCGCTTGCACAATAGATACTCTATTGTGCAAGCGAGACGTTCAGAAAACTGATGAGAAAAAAAGAGAAATGATCATTCCTATTACGCTTATAAAACTTTATCGTTTAGGGCAAAAACTTGTCGCTACCTTTTTCTACCAAAAACTTCGTACTTTTGCTAGAACAGGAAAGTTTGTTTTCAACTTCAATAACAATTTTTGAGCTAATTTTATTTCTACTTTTAATTGTAGGTATCTTTATATTTAAATAGTCAACTAGCTGTATTCCGCAGTTTTACCCGCGAGAATTTTGAAAAATCTCTATGTATCAGATGCTTACATCATATTAAGAACACACTCTTCAAATCTCAGCTCTCTACTATCAGCGGTTTAGTCAGTCAGTCAGGGTCCCAAGTCTGCTCTCACAGTCGTGTCTCAATAGAGTGTCGATAGAATGTATTTGACTTATTTAATCACATCTATCTACCAAATGTGTCAAGTACACGTCAAATATGACAATTACGGTTCTATCGACACTCCATTGATACACGAGTGTGAAAGTAGACTTGAAACCCAGGGCTAGCATTATATAGATATACCTAGATATCAAAATATTTAAATACACTTGGTTTTTTTTCAGAACGTGTCCTGTACGCTCGAAACAAACTATTGACTGGAGCACGACCTCCTGTGGTTGGTGGAACTCCTATTACTGAAGCGTTGGCTATAGTAAGTCAGTAAACATAACCGAACTAAACACTTTTAAACTTAGGTACTTAGGTATTCGCTACATTTCGGTTGCTCAGCTTTCATACAAATATGTTTCCCGGAATATGGGTGAAGTCATCTAAATTATATGGCTGACAAGGACGCGCGGCGGACGAACGTAGACGCACTAATTTTAACATCTTAGAAAATTAGCGTTCAAAATGGCACCCTATTTTGAACTAAACAAAAATAATATATCCTGGTGTGGAATAACACTTTTAAAACTAATATTAAAATAATATTTTTTAGTTTCTCTCTAATTCGTCCTCATTCACAGAACCTTCGAGCGACAGCATTTGGTACGGCATCGTGTACTCCTCGAGGCGAGTGGATCAGAACTCCTCTGGTAATGAGACCTCCAGATCAACCATTGGGTTATGGTCTTGCTGCACCGAGAAACGGAGCGAGGTATGCTGATGATTAACCTGATGTTTTTAGGGTTCCGTACCTAAAGGTAAAAACGGGACCCTATTACTGAGACTTCGCTGTCTGTCTGTCTGTCTGTCTGTCTGTCTGTCTGTCTGTATGTCTGTCTGTCTGTCTGTCTGTCTGTCTGTCTGTCTGTCTGTCTGTCTGTCTGTCTGTCTGTCTGTCCGTCCGTCCGTCCGTCCGTCCGTCCGTCCGTCTGTCCGTCTGTCACCAGGCTGTATCTCATGAACCGTAATAGCTAGAAGGTTGAAATTTTCACAGAAGATGTATTTCGGTTGCCGCTACAACAACAAATACTAAAAACAAAATAAAACAATTATTTAAAAGGGGCTCCCATACAACAAACGTGTTTCAAACATAACAAGGAGTCAGGACAGGAAGAGGGACAGGAGGACAAATCGAGTTGGTCATGGAATTCAAAATGGCTGCCGTATCTGTCAAATATACCAGTCTGCCTTCACTTACCAAAGAGTTTTTTTTATGTTTCAGATTTTCTTTGTGCCAAGGTTTTTTTTTTTTGTTTCCTTCTATTACGCCCTATGCATTATCTTCTTCTTCTTTCTTTCCTTTATCCCGTTGTTTGGAGTTGGGTTTCCTCACTTTGCGGTCGCGCCATAACTAGGGCTTGCATTATCCGTTAACTTTTGGCTATCCGGATAATCCGGATATTATAAATTTCATTATCCGGATATCCGGATAATTCGGATAATTTTTGAAATTTAATAAAATTAAGAAAAAAACCTTACTACAAAGTTTTAATTAATAAAAACAAAGGTTTTTAATAGATATATACGCATATTATTATTTATTTTCTTACCTTGACGTTTCAACCACGCAACCCTCGCGACCAAGACCATTGTAACAAGGGTGAAACGTCGAGGTAAGAAAATAAATAATAATACGCGATTAAGAGCCGAGAAAATGTAACTATGTTAACTAATCGTGTGAATTTACAAGGTTTATATACGCATTATATCGATAGTTGAGAGATCTCGGTCGGCAATTTTGATTTTCAAGAATATCTGAAGTGCAGCAAATTTTTGCAGGATTTATTGAATATGAGCATATGCTCCTGCTTAGGAGGCGCGGGGAGCGTAAATCGCTAGTGCCTTTTTGGTCAGTGTGCTTTATGTTAGAGTTGTGGTAGTAGCCAAACTCAACGTAGTGTAGTAGTGGTTAAGTGCTAACCACTACTTCACCAAATGGGAAGGGGCAAATAGGAAAAGGGCAGCGGAATACCTCCGACTGTCCGAGTCCAGTCTTATTGATTGCACCAGACAGTCGTATTGGGACTACGGGTGAGTTCGCTTGGCGCTACGACTTAGACCGATCTGATCTTTAGCACCACCTCCGGATTAGAAGTGGGACAAGCAATAGCTAAATTCCATAGACGGAGTCGAGCAACATGTGCCTGCACATGAATTTAGTTCATCATTCTCTATGATTATTTTACTTGCAGATCTTTGCTGTCAGGTCTACAAGCTCACATCATCAAGTGGCTGTTGTTTGATTCCCGACCGTATACTAGAGACAACAAGTCTCAAGTTCCTCCTGATACGTGAGTTATATTATATCACATCCAGCATCAATTCTTAAATATTGCACAGCGAAGATATAAAAATCTTTTTACCTATGACCAGCTGCGCTCCACGATTGTATCAGGATTCCAGGAGTACCAAAACATTATATTTTGTCAATCGACAAAATGTGTCTCATACTTGTACGCTACCACTGCTATTCTCCAGCCATCTTCATATTCATCGCAAACGGTCCTTTTCACACAAAATCATAGAGGTAGTCTAAAATTTCAAAACATTTTGTTCAATAAAATTCCAAATTCCCTACCCCCAATACATCAATATGAAGTATTGTAATCGGTAAACGTTGGATATATCCTGTATAAAATAAACGCCTAGAAACCGTTTAGACCATAAAGTCGTCTATTGGGTTTGATATATTGTTTTGCAGTGCATAGTTCAGATTTATGCCAAACAGGGGAGTTATTTAGGAATTTGAACGACGCAATGCTTTGATACCTTAATATAAAGGCGAAAAATGGTTAAACTTTGAAATTGTATGTGAAAATTGTAAAAGAAATCGGATAGGTACTACTTATTACCGGGACGTGGTGAGTGGCCTGTCAATTCTGTAGATAACTCATATCTCAGGTGAATTTCCGAATTGGCGTTCTATAAAACTTATAGCTTACTCAAGATAAAAGGGTGTAGAGTAATGAGAGGATTCTACCTCTCATCTAAAACTAGATTGAGAGGTAGAATCCAGAGACGATTTGAATTGTGAGCGGAATGTGAATGAAGACGAAACTGACTGGTCGTTTCGAGTTTTATAGCAAAATACTGCTGTTTATCTCAAATCGCTTTGTCATCTCATATATTTTGATCATTTAATAGAACAATGCGGTGGTTCACACAATATTTGCCTCGTTTGGACCTCGATCTTAGAGTAACTACTCATTAATTTAATTATGCAAGTAAGACAAGCACGATAAAAGTGAAACGAAATACCACTAGTTTCGAATTTGATTTCCTGCGGGACTGAACATTTTCTCAAAAACTAACTGCACTGTCCTTCACATCACCACTTGTTCACTTCTTTAAGGACCTTGAAACCTAGGGAATTAATAAATTGCTAAGTATAATAAAGGCAAGGCCATTAAAACTAAAAAAAAAGAATTATTGAAATCGGACTTCATATGTCGGAGTACGGCGCGTGAAAACCTCTTCCTTTTTTTGAAGTCGGTTAAAAATGAATTTCATTTCAATATAACATCGCGAAAACAAAAAGAATAATTGTTATAAATCCAATTAGATACCTCCGACCTTCAGAAGAGCGTCAAGAAGAAGCTCTCTGGAGAGCCTGTAGCGAAATCATCTGGCGTTGCGGAGGCGGCTTCAATGTTGGCGGTACTGAGCCCAAAGCGGTTGTCACTTTGCCTTCAGACGAAGTCTACGTTCAGCACACCTCGTCGTATTACCAGGATGGAGTCACTGAGAAGGTAGTTTTTGATAGATTTGATATTAAAATAACACTAAAAATTGTATCAAAACTTTAAATAAGTAATTGATAATTGTAAATATTTTTACAGCTCCATTTATTTGAGTTCAAACATTTGGAGGATCTTCAAATTTTTATCAAAAGATATCTCTATATGGTAAGTAGTTGGTGACATATCCCGTGATGCATAACATTTCGATACATAAAATATGTTTGCTTCTGTCTAATCCGGGGTTTACATTACGGAATTCATTTTAGCGCCATTTTCACATAAAATAGTTGCGTAGACACAACGTTACTATTTACCTATTTGACAAAGTTAATTCCAGTAGGTAACTGCTGGCTGTAAGACTAATTTTGTGAAATTTACTCAATAATGCATACCACTAGTTGCGTGATTAAAATATATCTTAAATTGTTTGTGTCATCTGTGATTTTTTAGATAAATTGCTTTATTTGCATTTGCAAACAACTTTGGCGTAGAAACCGAAAAGAAAGACACACAAATTAAGTTGTGAATAAGGGTTCCGTTTTTTGCCATTTGGCTACGGAACCATAAAAAGGGCAACCTTATCATTAGAAGTGATTTCTTTCTTATTAAATGATTTGAACAAACTAAAATGACTGTAAACTTACATTTTTCAGTTTCAATCTGAGGAAGGGTCTGGTGCTCTTCTGTTACTCTATTCAGCGATGCTATCTAGAGGTTGTGAAAAGTAAGCATTTAAGACTAGTATTTTATTTTTAACTAGCTGCGTCCCGCGGTTTCACCCCAGTAAGTCCCGAACCCGTGGAAATATCGGGATCTAAAGCCCAACCTACCTATGTTACTCAGGGTTAATGTAGCTTTCTAATGGTGAAAGAATTTTTTATATCTGTCTAGTTGTCTTTGAGTTTATTCATAATGAACATACGGACACACACACACAAATACAAATCTTACCTCTTTATACTTGTAATATTAGTATAGATAGATATTGCGATTGATTCACATCAGTCGTGATTTTAAATAATAAACTAAACAATAAATCTTAAGAAAGTTTTGTACTTATAAATAAACAAAAATGTTTAAAACTAAACATTAATTGTGCGCTGCGTGGTCTGCGTCAAGTCTCCCTGAAATACTCTTTTTTCTGTACACAGTATAAAGAAAGATCTAGACGGTAAGCTGACACATCTTGTATCAGCGCATGTCGAGGGTTCTATAAACGTAGTCACTCTACTTTTGACTGGCAGAGCTACACCGTACTTGCATAATGGAGTGCTGTACGTGGGTGATGAGGATCATTATGTAAGTCAATCTATATCTATAAAATGCTTTGTTCTGATTGACTGACTGACTGATGACTGACTGACGCACAGCCTAAAACGCTCATAATAATGGGCTGACATTTTGAGAGTGTATTCTTTTAGCAGTGTAGCATCCGGAAGAAGAAGAACGGATTTTTGATAGTTCTCGCAAAGTTGACTATTTATTTTATTTGCGACATTGACTTTTTTTTATTTGTGTCAAATTACAGACTTTCCTTTATTATAAATAAAGATTGTACAAGAACTGACTCACTGATAAGACTGACTGATAGATAACTAACAAATCTATTGCAGGCTATGCCCCAATACGGAGTGCTTTCACGGAGCCCTGTAGGCCTACTCATCTTTTACGGAGGGGAAGACAACGCAAGGAACCATCTGAATCAGCAGTACCCAGGGTCCAGGTTGAAAACCCCAGCTCTACCGATTTGGGTAAATAAACCTTATTCCTGGGGTTTGTTGGTTGAACGATCGTGCCGTAGAAAACTTTTTTTTTACTCTTTGATGGTGCCAAAAACGTTTTTTTAACATACTAGCAGTGCCCGCGCCCTCGTCCGCCTATTTTTTGAAAATATAATATAGCCTTTCTTAATAAATGGACTTTCCAACCCTGAAAGTTTTTTTTTAATCGGACCAGCGGTTCCTGAGATTAGCGCGTTCAAACAAACAATCAAATTCTTCAGCTTTATAATATTAAAATAGATTGTAACAAAAAATTGTACCAAATTAATATAGGTTTTTCATTTACTTACTCATTATTAATTTCAGGTTACTAGCTGTTCAGGACATTACGGTGTCCTTTTCAACACAAATCGTGAACTGTTAAGGAACTATCACGCTGAGAGAAGGTGAGATTTGTTTCCAAAAACATCTTAATATACACAAGAGTGTTTTTCTAATATAAGCTTTAAAACTCTGTATTTAAGGTTCGATATCCATTACTATACTTGCGGAGGTTGCCATGTCTTGTTGAGTGTGGACACTCGAGCTCACGATGAAGGAGCCGGAACTTTGAGGAGTGATGACATTAGTGCTACGCCTCTTGAGAAATTGATTCATACTAAGTAAGTTTATACACCCTTTAGCTTGTAACTGGTGCTTAATTTTTCATTGATTTATGCTAATATTTTTCTTCAGTTTTCCCGATGTTGGATTGAAATTAAACTCATTTTTCCGTTTTAGTAGCGTTTGTTTATTACTTTTAGCATTGTTTCAATGCTCAACATTTCGAAACCTTTACAGATCTCTTCCTCAGGATTGTCCTGTAAAGGTCTCGAAATATTAAGAAATGCTAAAAGTAATAAGCACTACGCGATTAAGACCGAAAAATGAGGTTAATCTCAATTTATCAGCTGGTCTAAAAACGATGTTTTTTACTCACGATAGAAGAGCGTTTGACTACTATCTCACTTGCTTGTAAGTGATGGTATGATCTATGATGTAAGACAGTGGAAAATTATCTGACCCGTCTTCCTTAGTGGCTGCATCAATCTACCTATCGGAACATAGACGTGGCCGATTGGCGCTACGACTTAGGCTGGTGATTTGTAAGAAGCTACGGTCAAAACCATCCACCAAGAAACTCTTTTGGGTCGCCTTTTACCACGGGCGGAGGATACCGTAGTCAGATTCTTTGAAACCCGGTCTACAGGTTTTAAAAACCTTTGGATGTTCAAGTTTAAACTACTGACTATCTAACTAACTAACTAACTATCTTAGCCTAGATTAACTAGATGGTCGGTATTCTAACAACGACGTTTAAATTTAGATGGTGTGTGTACATAATTTCCAGAACAGTTTCGACTTTGGAACTGATGAAGCTTGTCCGTCAGAGCCAAGTTTGAAATGGATTACTATCAGGCGACCATTCTCCTTCTATAGTCTCAAATAGAGACGGAATGGTCTCTATGTTGTATATTCTATTACAGGTGGCAAGACGCTAAAATAACATGGACTGGATCTACACCGTATGTCGGCGAGGCTGCAAAGTAGATTAAAAACCTTTGAACCTTACACATAGAACCTTTATTTGATTACAAACCGACCAACAGTCGCAAGACACAATGGATGGATAGCTTTATTTGCACAGTACACGAATGGGACGTTAAACACAGCATAACTGTGTACAGAAATCGAAGGAGTTTATGTTGCTGAATAAGACCATTTTATTTCAGGTAACTTAGGCTCGATTCTACTAAAAGAATAAGCAACGAATTGCAATTCTACGCATAAGTCGTTTTTTGTTTGGGAGATTCTCGAGCTGTTCAATCGAAGAAATGGCGATATCTGCGGAGAATTGTTATTAATTGCTTATTCTAGTTTGGTCGAACGTACCCTTAAAAAGCAATTAGCATCATTATTAAATACTAGTTGCGCCCCGTGGTTGCACCCGCATAAAACTCGATCCCGATCATTCGCAATCGGTTTAGTAGTTTTGACGTGAAGGAGTAACAAACATACTCATTTACTTACTTACATTACATAGGTTCTTACTTAGTAGGATATGACATACATAGTAGAATAACCTTAGACTATGGAATTACATATAGTAAATAGTAATAATGTTAGAGTCAAAATTAGTTTCAATTGACGCTCTTGATCAAAACTGTTTAAAAAATAACTTTTTCACGGAAACCGAATATGGTAGGTTAGGTTAGAATAGGTGTTGTAAACAAGTGATAGCGCGAGCAAAGCGAGCGCTTAGGTTTTTAAGCTTTTTTATTGAACCAAGTATTTGCTGCTTTCGAGTTTAGCCTGCAATGTTTTGAAAAGCTATGTGAATTAATTAATTCATACTACATCAGATATAATTTTATTATTTTGAATAAAATTGTATGTTAGTAACACCTTAAATTGTGGTAATGAAAAGAAACAGGGTTTGTACTTAATATGCTATAATGTTGAAGATAATAGATGAGGATTGGTTATTGTGATCATGTGATGATGACGAGAGAGATGTGACGTATATAAAGTGTAAGTGTATACGAGTAATCATAAAAATCAAATTTTAAACACGCCTTTTTCTCTATAGTAAAAAAAACTTTGAATGTTTTAAAGTTATTTAATAAAGTAGATCACAACAATATTGTATAGAGCTATTAATAAACGCATTTTAAGGTTGATTGGTTATGTTTTATTTATGACTGCAAGCCCTATAAATCTCAAAGTTAACAGTCAATATGACATTAGAAGGAAGACAGTTGAAACATGGTTGAAACAAGCCACTGAACTAACGTTATCGTTATCCCAAATTCAATATACTCCATTGAAATGTTACATTTGAGTGTGCATTTGTCAGAGGACGCAATTTTATTTTTTAGATATCAAGGGGGGGTTAGTTTAAAGTTAAATAATAGTTTGTGGGGTTGTGGCTCTTGTCCCACGGCCGCCATCTTGGAAAAACGGGTTCAAATGTTTTTTATGGTTTATTTGACGAACTATAGGTCTCACAAAAAAATAAATACCACTTTGTATTGCAAATAAGATTATCTACAACTTTTGGTAAGTAACTTTTAGCCGTAGAACTAAAGATAAAAAGTTATAAGCGAAAATCCATGGAAATTTGAGAAACAAATTCTATTGGTCATTTATGAACCGATTTTGATGATTCTTTGTTTATTCGTAAGGTAGAAGTCTCAAGGTGACTCCATAAAAAAATTATATGGATCGGACGAGGATCTTCGGAGTGATGAGCAGAATAGTTCCTCAGTAGAAAGTAGTAATTTACTTACTTTTGGACTTTTACCAGTAAATTCAGACCTTGTGCTACTGGTTAGGGATTGATAAAGCACCTGGAACCACCTTATCATCAGAGAACAACCCAACAAACTATTATTTAACTTTAAACTAACCCCCCCTTGATATCTAAAAAATAAAATTGCGTCCTCTGACAAATGCACGCGGAGCCCAAAAAAATGTAATATTTCAACGTACTAATAATACTTTTCACGTTTTAATCGTCATTCATCGACTTTATCGAAGGGCTGATTATACTGATTTCATTTTTATGATGGACGTCATCACAATATTGTCAGCGCTGTAGCGGCATTTTATTATAGCTTATTTCGCTTAATAACCCTTCTTTGTGTCGGGTAAAAAAAAACACGGAATATGTTTAAGACATCACCTCTACCTAGCATTATAGTACCCATATATTAATATCTCGATAATTCTATTACAAAATATATTTCACTGCCAAAATACAATTTTAAACTCAACGTAAAAACGTTGGTAAGTATTTCGGACGATGATCGATCTCTTTCGACAAATACCTATCCGTACGGAGGGCAATTTGTCATAATCAAATCGATTGTAACTTGTCATTTTTATTACAGATTTATTTGACGAACATTATTTTGGGCCTGATGCGAAAAATGGTGTGTCATAATTTTCTTTTAAATCTATTAATTTTGGTATCGTATCTATATTTGTGGTAATTTTTCATCAATCTTTACTAATACTAGCTGCGCCACGTGGTTTCATCTGCGTAAGTCCCGATCCCGTAGGAATATCGGAATCAAAAGTAACCTACGTGATATTCTAGGGCACACAGCTATCTATATTTCAAGTTTCATCCAAATCGGTTTAGTAGTTTTTGCGTGAAGGAGTAACTATGCAACATGCATAGATACATAACATTATGTACATAACTCAATATCAATATAAACATAATTAGCAAAAGTTTTAATACTGTTTTGGCGGGTATATACGACGTCGCAACTCGACCTAGCGACCACGTGGTTATAGTTGGGAATACTTCAAAGCTTCACCCTAAAATCGCATATCTAAGAAAACGTAGATAATAAATCTAAATAATTCACAAAACTCAGAAACCGAGTCAAGGAACGGCGACAATATCCTAACAATAGAATTAGTCGACGTCAGGCCCTATTGTTTCTCGAGATACGACTATGAAATATGGATTGCTGAGGCAACTTGATGTATTAATCCTTTCTCTCAAATAGAGACAAATTAATGGACAGGTAAATTTGATTATGGATGGCTCTCTTCGTTGTTCCTCTTAAGATGGGCTTTTGGGCAGTTTTTGGAGACGTTTTTTTGGTTGATATTTTGGAAAGTGTACCGGCGGAAAGTTGAAACCCGGCCTAGTGCGAGTTGGATTCGCTCACGATGGCAATTTACTGCATTCTTAGTAGGTATTCTGCTTATCATTCTGAAGATTCTCATCACCTTTTAAATAAAAAGAGAATCATCTTAATCGGTCAAGTAATAGGTAATATATCTAATAATAATATCTAAATATATAAAATTCAAATAAAAAAAGCAGTCCCCAAACCCCTGCTTCTAGAGACATAAAATTTGGAGAGTGTGTTCTTTGTGATTTGTAAGCATCCTCTAAAAAAAGGTTTTTAGAAACCCCGCAGGATCGAGACTTTCCCGGGTAAAACCGCGGGACTCTGCTAGTACATAATCTAAAAATATAACAGAAAGTCGTGTTAGTTACATCTATACTAATATTATAAAGAGGTAACGTTGGTAACATGTATGTTTGTATGTATATTGGGGTAATCTCTGAAACTACTGGACCGATTTCAAAAATTCTTTCACCATTATCATTTATAACTAGAGAACGGCTGAAGCGATTTTATCGAAAATTGTTGGGGAGTTAGCTTGGAACTGGGAGAAGGATAAAACATAATTAATTAACATAATTTCTCCGAACAACACACAGCGCCATCTAGCCCCGTGGTAAGCGACTAAGCTTGTGTTACGGTGACTAGACAACGGATATAATACTTATATTTATTTTTCTTTTGTAAATACATACATATTATACATAGAGGGACACCCAGACCAGACACAAATATTTATTTTTTAAGCATAAATACTTGCACCCGGCGGGAATCGAACCCGCAACCTCCTGCATTGCAGTCGCGCTTTCGCACGACGCGCCACCGAGGTCGTCAAAATAAAGGGTACTGTTGATCCCGTAAGTCCTGCGGGATCCAGCTAGTAAAATATAAAAGCTACGAATTGAGAACCTCCTCCTCTATTTTTGGGAAGTCGCTTAAAATTGATATAGGTTTCTGGCTGTAATAAATACCTACCTACAGCTAGAAACATACCTGTATTCGACTAGGTGTAAACGAAACTTGCGCGAGATCTCTGGAGAAATCATGGCTGGTAATTACAGCGCTAATAAAACCAGCTCCACAAATGTTCCACTATGAATTTAAACCAACATTTAATACCATACGTTCACTGAAATGAAACTATACAAGTACGCTGGAATTGGTATACCATACAAAATAACATTAGGTCTTTGTACCAATTGTTATTACGCGCGTTTTCTATTCTATCCGTGGAACTAATAGTTCCGTGGACGGTCACCATCACTTTCAATAGAAAATGCGCGACAACAGCGCAATATGGCAGATCAAATCGACACAAACTGTCCAGGGACTTGTACCATGGAGGTCAGTGCATACGTTTCAGAGTTATCCGCTCTATGTTTCAAATATTACTGGCTGTTGCATTTGCTACGTCAGTAGTGCATTTCATTATTTGCTGGATTGCTGATTGTTAATAATGGAATAGGTGGTTGTACGTTTATTTTAGTACAATATGCGCAATTGTATTTATTAATTACTTGAATTGTTATTTATATTAAGTACTCAAAATTATATTTCATATCACGCGTTTATACCTAGAAGAGTATAACCGCCCATAATTGTAGCTTTCTTATAATTAGCTGTAAGTTTTTGTTTTTGTTGTGTTTTGCATTATTTTGGCGCCATAAAGTTTTTATCTATCTATCTATCCAATTATCCTCTTAAGTCTCGATCTCGTGGGGATCTCGTAGCTTTCTATTTAATTGGTGAAAGAATTTTTGAAATCGGTCAAGTTGCTTCGGAGCCTATTAGATACAAACAAATACATATTCCCTCTTTATAATATTTAGTTATACAACTAAAACGGGGTTGTTTACTCATTGATCTCAAACTTAACAGTAAATATAAAATCAAAATGAAGACAGAACTAGAAAACTGTCCAACAATTGTTGCAAATTTTGCACAGTTTTGTGAAAGCTTTAGAAGAATGTGTTATATCCAAAATTACCAAATACTTCCCTATGAAAGACTGACTATTCAATGATGAATGCCTTCAAATAATATCTAACAATGGTGAGGCGATGTAAAGTCGTTTTAGTTAGAGAATACGTGCCGTAGTCGATGGTTGGCGATGGGAGAATCAATGGCGGAGCCGACCACAAATCAAACGTGCCTCTCCCGAATCCGTAAACGGCAACAGTCCCTAATTGGAACAATCAGTTTTAATTGGTGGTTTAACTTCGAGCAATTAAAATTAATGAGAATTTTACTTTCTAATGTTTATGTTGAACTAGCAGAGTCCCACGGTTTTACGCGCGTAAGTCCCGATACCACGGGATTTTCTGAAGTCACTTTCTTAGTGGTTCCTTACTCACCACAAAGAACACACTCTCCAAATTTCATGTCCCTATAACCAGCAATTTAGGTTAAAGTCAGATTTTCCAAAATTCCTTTCTTTAGTAGATCCTTATACCAAACACACTCTCCAAGTTTTATGTTAGTAACGGTTTGGGCTCAGCGTTGATAGTTATTATCAGTCTGGACATTGAATTTTGTATATAGACTAGCTGTGTGCCGCGATTTCACCCGCATAACAATATGTCCCGATGCCGTGTTAATGATTAAAAATCCTTTCTTATCGGATTCCAACATCACAAAATGAACACACTTTAAAATTTCCGCTCTCTATTACCAGCGGTTTAGGCTGTGCGATGATCAGTCAATCAGTCAGTCAGGACAAAGTTTTTTATAGATATAGATAGAACATTTATCTTGTGTCTAATTGGTATTTTGAGTAAAACTAATATATCAAGTTTGTGGTCTAGCTAGTTGTAGGTTTAATAGATATTATTTTACATTGTTTGAAGTACCTACCTACAAATAATAATTATTTCCAAAAACAAAGTTGAAATGATTTGAAGATCAAAATAACAAGCATCAAAGTAATTATACTTTGATGCTCGTTATTTTCTTATTTGTTTGTTATTTTTGATGCATCTAATTAATTATAATTAAGTCCCTAGCTTGGGTAGACCATTGATTTGCATTTTCTTTTTATTAAATAATAGTTGCGCTCCGCGGTTCCACTTGCTTAAGTCTCGATGCTGTGAGAATATCGAGATAAAAGTAGCTAATGTGTTAATCCAGATTTTTACCTGTTTGAATACTAAGTTTCATCGCAATCGGCTCAGTTGTTTTTAAGTAATCATCATTCGTACTCGTTTAATTACGCATAAACTTCCTCATCTTTATCTACACTTATATTATAAAGCTGAAGAGTTTGTTTGTTTGAACGCGCTTATCTAAGGGACCGCTCGCGCTGGTCCGATTTGAAAAATTCTTTCAGTGTTGGATAGTCCATTTATTGAGGAAGGCTATATTATATTTTCAAAAAAAAATAGGCACACGAAGTCGCGGTCATTGCTAGTATATATAGATACTAGCTGACCCGGCAAACGTTGTTTTGCCTTATAAATTATAGATAGTAGCCGATTCTCAGACCTGCTGAATACGCATGTAAAATTTGGTAAAAATCGGTCGCGCCGTTTCGGAGGAGTACGGTAACTAACATTGTGACATGGAAATTTTATATATAAGACTAGCTGACCCGGCAAACGTTGTTTTGCCTTATAAATTATAGATAGTAGCCGATTCTCAGACCTACTGAATACGCATAAAAAATTTGGTAAAAATCGGTCACGCCGTTTCGGAGGAGTACGGTAACTAACATTGTGACATGGAAATTTTATATATAGGATAATTCAATGTCTTGACTGATCTACATAACAAATCAGAGTCCAAACCGCTGGTCATAGAGCCATAAAATTTGAAGAGAGTGTTCTTTGTGATGTGTTTGGGTGCACTATCCCACGGAACCGGAACTTACGCGTCTGAAATCGCGGGACCCAGCTGGTCTATCTAATATATCTATTAAAATAAAAGACGGTCAAGTTGCTACAAAGTCAATTTATTGCAAAAATGACAAACCTTTTATCTTTACAACGTTGTGACGTTATAAATTATGTTGTTTGCCTTCTAACCCAAAAGCAAATACGTTCAGGAGGCGGAGTTAATTAGCCGGATATCCGATCTTGTTAAGGCTTCCCATGTAATCGTACCTTCGCGTAAACAAGGAATTGTCTACTCTGTCCGGCATATCAGGAAGTCATTGGTCCCAGGTGATATTCCCCTTACCTACTAACTACGTCGTCCCAGGTGACGTAGTTAGTAGGTAAGTATAGTATATAAAGATCATTGAGATATTATGTACAAGTAACGAAAGAAAGACAGAAAGAAAGAAAACAAATTTATTCAGACAATCACACGACTAGGTAACAAGAAAAATAAAAAAAAATAAAGTAGATAGATCACAAAACACATAGTACAAAAAAAACTATAGAATAAAAGGAGAAATTTGCTTGATAGTGATCCATTTCAAACTCGTCTCTGACGGACGAGCTTCACCAGTTCCAAACGTCAAACTGTTCGGGAAATTACTCACACCTTAGGATCAAAATTCGAACGCAAATTCACTGACCTCCATTAAATGGACAGGAGGTCGCGCATCGAATTTTGTGCCTATTTGATCTGCGCCATGTTGCACTGTTTTCTATTGAAAGGGATAGTGATCCACGCAATTATAAGTTCCATGGGGACAGTCACCATCACTTTCAATAGAAAACGCGCGACAACATCGTAACATGGCACAAAGATCCATTGTCATTTTGTATGTTATAGCTATTTCAGTGTACAGATAGAGTTTTGTTACGCAATTTTGTAAAAACACAACGGATATTACACATACCTACTTATAAACGATAACTAAGTTTATGTAAACTTCATGTCACAGTGAAAGACAAACACTACATAAACTTAATCATCGCTTATAAGTAAGGGGTACATTTTTAGTACTGCAAAATAGAATCTAACTGCACAACTCAACCACCCGCCCATAATTCCAAATACATTTGAACTCGCCACGTAACAGCCATCTGTCCGAGCCAGCCAGCACTATGTCCAACAACTGGGAAAGTTAACTTTTATCCTGACTAACGTAATTGCTAAAGTTTGAATACGACCTTGTTCACGGCACGCGCGATTTAATGTTAGGTAGGTGGCCATTTTGTAATTAATGCGGTCAGCTAAATGTTTACGTTTTCTGGTTGGATTACGAACGCGTCTTTTAGGGAATGGGACGAATAGGACGAAATTTTAGGTCTATTTGGTATGGGCAGAGTTAGTTTTAGCTATGTAAGTAGGTTTTAAAATTAAACTAATATTTCTATTTCAATCGCTTTTATTATATTAACTAGCTGCGTCAGTAGCAGTAGGATATTATCAAAAATATTTCACCAATAAAAAGCTACATAAGCTAAAGGAGTAACTTAATCCCGATATTCCCACGGGATCGGAACTTACGCGGGTGAAACCGCGGGATGAAGCTAGTATTTTATATAAGGAAAACAAATATAAGTAACTTAATTAATTAAAAAATCTTTAAAGAGGCCCATTTTGATTATAATTAGTACGTTCGAATTAAAATACGAATCCTGTGTAAATTACGCAAGATGATTATCATAAAACATTGCGGTTCCCTCTCGGGAGTGACCCGTAGCAGTCAAAGGGAAGCTCCAGCTTATTCTGTTTCTGTGGTACAAGTCATAAACTAAGAGCACAACTCTTCTTTGGCCATAACAGCGTGGTCCTAGTGCGTTGCGAATGGTTCACCTCGCATGCCTTGGGCTGTGTGGACGTGTGTGCTCACAGTGAGCATTTGCATGATAAAATCATTGCGAACGCCGCCTCAGTGCGAGCCGTTCGCTTCGTGTGACGGACGGACGGTTTTTCTATTTGTTATCAATGCGTGACGAACCATTCGCAATGCTTGCCTCGCGATGTCTGTTTGCGGCTTTAGAGTTTTCAGGTCGCCATACGGCCTGTAACTTTACGACTGCTATCAGAGATAATAACCGGGACCAACTGCTCAACGTGTCTTCCGAAGCACGGAGGAACTCGTGGCAGTGATTTTTAATTTTTAATTGTGATTTATAAACTAAAACACACTTACTTTGGCAAAAACATAGTGTTGATTAAAATTGGATGATAGATATATTGCCGTCTAGCTGCGGCATAGAATAAGGCTATCTCATCTCTTTCGTCTTAAAAGCAATCCTAAAGTTTCTTTAGGTTTGCAAGTCTAAACCTGATCCGGAAACTGAAACAAAAACGATAAAAACAATGTAAATAAAACCACAAAAGAAAAGACAATCTAAATAAGAAATAAAAAAGGCAATCGTTCTTTATTGAAACATACTTAAATATTAAACAAAAAACATACTTGGCCGAGCGAGCGTCCTATTAGAATACTGAGCGAGAGTGATGGCCCCTCCTATTAGAATACCCCCGCCTATTAAAATACCTGAGCGAGAGTGCCCATCTATTAGAATACTGAGCGAGAGTTGCCCCGCCTATCAGAATACTGAGCAAGAGTAGCCCCGCCTATTAGCATACCTGAGCGAGAGTGCCCCCGCCTATTAGAATACTGAGCGAGAGTGACCACGCCTATCAGAATACTGAGCGAGAGTGCCCCCGTCTATTAGAATACTGAGCGAGAGTAGCCCAGCCTATTAGAATACCTGAGCGAGAGTGCCCGGTCTATTAGAATACTGAGCGAGAGTGGCCCAGCCTATTAGAATAATGAGCGAGACTGGCCTCGCCTGTTAGAATACCTGAGCGAGAGTGCCTGGTCTATTAGAATAATGAGCATGAGTGACCCATAAATATAAATGTTTGTAAACATTTTCCATCAGTGTCGGAGCACTTAAAACATTTAACAATTCCTAACATTTGTTTAAATGTATTAGTGTTAGAAAATGTTTGTAAACATTTTTAAACAGCAGTGTGGCAGTACCTTCAGCTATACTGTGGCTTATTGTTGGTTTAGCCTAATAACTAAATATTTAAATAATCGCTGTAATCTTCCACCTCAAACGTTGTATCAAGCATAACTACAAGAGATATTCATTTCGCTACCCGAGAGAGATGCTCCTAATTTGGTTTGAGACTAACGTTTTGCGTTCGCGTTACGGTCAAGTGTTCTTTCGTTCTTGATGTTATCAAGATTTTGTTACCTTGACAATTGTTAGGCTTCTCGCTCTTTGGTTGGGTTAGCTCAGGGGAACAAATTGTATGAAATGTTGAGATAAATTTCGTATCAGAAGGAAGGGAGTTGTAAACAGCCTCTGTGGTAATGCTACCGCAAACTCTATGATGCTTTTGACGACTAATCGCCATCCTTCGTCTTAAGGGGACAGTCTACCAACTCTTTTCTCCATAGAAACTTTACAAACGTAGTCAATTGTTTCCCTGGATAAAGATATTAGAAAAAATATGTTGATGCCATAAGTCCTATATTTATTTCTATTCTAATTAGAAAATGAGAAAAAAAAAAACAAAACGTAAGGGCATGGTCATGGCAGATATAGGTATTATGGCACAAATATATTTGCTTTAATATCTTTATCCAGGGAGGAAACAATCGACTACGATTGTATGGAGAAAGAGTAGGTCCTCTTAATCTTAGCGCTGGCAGCGATGTACGATAGACGTAAGAATATTGTCAGCGCTGCAGCAGCTTTTATCCCAACTGCGCGACGCAATGACGGGCTTTTGTGTTTATCAGTCCATGTATGTATGTATTTATAATTATTATATAAAAGAAACATGAAATATGTTTGAGACATTATCTCTAGTATACTAGTACAGAATTATCAATGCTTATATACAATAATATCTAAATAGGTTGAGATTGAAAGATGTGTTTCTGGCACTTGTGAGTGTGAGTGTAGTTACTTTGTGGAAATCGTCACGAAACAAAATACAGATAATTTTGTATGTGTAAGAGTGCATCGAGTAGCGCTCTAGTGAAAATTCAGTTTCATAGGAACGATGCAGTGCATTGGTGCTTCTACCTAAATGTGGTATTCACCAGTGATTACCGCAAAGCAGCTTTTCACTAATGAAACTGTGTTATCCACTACATATACGTATGATACGGCTGTGGATTTGCCTAAGGAACTTAGGTTTCTATACAAAAAATGGATGGAATTCAATGTGTACAGTAGAGTATTTAATTTTGTAAGTAATAGAATTTTTACATTCACACACACGAATTGTTAACAAAGTTAGGTAAGTACCTACCTACCTACATTTTAACGAGTCTTAATCACATTATTATTTATTTTCTTACCTAGACGTTTACACTATGTTACAATAGAAAATCTACAGTAGGTAATATTATAAACAGAAAATATTTGGTTTTTTTTTGTGTGTATGTTTGTAATGAATAAACTCAAAAACCACTAAACCGTTTCCAAAAATTCTTTCATCATTAGAAAGCTACATTCACCTTGAATAACATAGGCTACTTTTGATCTCGATATTTCCGCGGGATCGAGACTTACGCGGGTGAAACCGCGGGACGCAACTAGAAATTAATAAAACGTGAAGAGCACTCGGTAAAGTGTATTAGTTATGGTTTTAAAATATTTTGTACCTAAATTGTAAAAATATTTACGTAAAATTTTTTTATTATTATTATTTATTCAAAAACTTATACTATCATTATGTAAACAAGTCGTACGCATCATTAATTGAAAATGTATGTAACCGCCATCTGTACGTTTCCATTGGAACTTTTACGAAAAGGGTTTCGTAAAGATAAGACAGAGTGACACAAAAGTGTCATTGATTGCTAACAGATGCCGTGACTAGTCTTTTTTTTTACTGTAGGACACATTAAAAGTAATAGTCCAAGATCCCAGGGCCGGCAGACATCACGTATTTTCTGACGAACGAAATGTGGTTGATTGAGTAGTATTAGTAAGTACTAAGAACGCATGCCTACTTGCTAGCCTGCTGCGACGGCCAATTCTCAGATATCAGGTCATCAAGGTACATGATTTTCACGTATAGTTTAGGTAATATACTTAAAAATAAGTCAGCAATACTCCCAGACACTAGGGTGGAGCGATGTTGTATGGGAAATATTTTTTTTTATGTAATCGACACTGAATACCAAAAATATGTTGCAAATAGAATAGTTATTTAAGAATATTTATTTTTTATTTTTATACGACATATTTTTTAGCCCTCTACTTCAGTTCAAAGTTTAGAATTTTTTGCCTTATTGCTGTGGCTGTTAAAGTTGAATGAAGCCTTAATATTTGAATATATTTATTTAAAAAAATACAAATTTTATGAAATTAGATATTAATTTTTATTTTTTTAAAGATACTTTATAATTATTTATCGCGAGGGCTATTACAGTTATTGAAATCACTGCATTTGGAACTACAAATTCTGACTTCTTGCAGTTTTACTCTGTAATTTTTAGTTTGTTTATATTTAGGGTATCGAACAAAATGTAACTACTTATCGTAATTGCATTTTAACTGGTGTCTGACTCGTTGAAGAGCAACAACAGGCAACAATGCTGTATCCCAAATGTCCACGATATCACGTCCCACACTGTGTCTAATATTTCGGAAATAGCAGGTTGTTTCCCATGTTTCCTGCTTTTAACCGATTCCTATATCCTAACTGAAAAGGAGCTATGTTTTAAAAACAGATATCGTTGGTAGAATTAATTTATTAACCAAACTAGGTGGATCGAAAAAATGAAAATCGGTGTTAATTCGAGTCACTCTTTTGGCCATTATTTTAGGTTTAAAACTAACATATTAATTTCGCCACAATACAAGTAAGTGAAAAATAATCTCATGTCATTATCACAACAACAAAAAAACAATTATTGTCAATCACTAAATTACCGAAACAAATGAAATTACGAAGCTTAATAACTACGCCGTTTTTCGTTAAGTATCTGTATTTTTCTAGGACGTTTTGTTTATAAGTAGATATACTCAATTTGGACAAAAATCGTTGAAATATTTAAACTATAATATTTTAGAAACAAGATGAGTAACTATGGTGCAGTAATTATGGTACACCACATTGTGCGATTTTTTGAAATCTTTAAATGGCAGTAGAGGGCTAAAAATAAAATCTTTTTAAGACTTTTTTGATTTAATTGTATTACTAACACACAAATACAGCCTTTTGTAACTATTCCGTATTCAAGTATTGAAAAATAAAATATCGCTCCACTCTACCAGACACTTGAGAATGAGTCGCCTAAGAGCTCCAAAAATAATTACTTAACTTCATTCAAATTCTGACGCTCTATTGTTATCAAAATGAGATCATCTTTTAAATTTTTAATACAGTTTTCGTGTCTCCAAAAAAGGGTTATGGTATAGCACGCCCTTCTGTTTGTAAAACAAAATATTTTCTTGTAAAACAACTACAATGCTATAACCTAGGCACGCGTTTTAATATTTCAAACCGTACCCTGCTCAGGTTTGACAGAGCGATTCCCTAACATGAACGCAAAGAATACCTATTTTAACCGATTTCAATAAAAGTAGGAGGTTCTGAGTTCCGTTGCGGTTGTTTTTGTTAATCTACCTAAGTGGTTACACTGCTGCTAGAACAGTGTTTTCCTAGAAATATTTTACAAGGAGAAATGCATCATAGGAAGCCATGGCAGATATAGATTTTATGGCATAAACATAATTATTTGCTGTAATGTCTTTATCCAGTGAGGAAACAGGCGACTACGTTTGTATGGAGAAAGAGTTGGTAGAGCACTGTCCTCTTAAAAGTTTCGATTTATTTTCAATGAATCGGGGTACGAGTAGTGAGTAGGTAGATAGGTAGGTACACCGTTTAGGAAAAAATAAACAATGTCTAAAAATATGGAAATTCAATACCTATCAGAAAAGAGAATCGAGTATCAGTTTCTGCAATAGGTTATTTATATTCCGATACTTTTTTGCCTTTTTCATGAGAAATTGTCCGGATTCCACTAGAGACGTGACAAACGTGCGAACTCCTTCGCTTTACGTCACTGTCGGGGTAACCATACCGTAGGGTAAAGGGGTATCTATAAGGTCTGCTAACATGGGACCCGACCAAACAATATTAAAATAAAATAATATTTTTAAACTCACATGATTTGTAAATATCATTACATTTTTGCTTGGTCTTTTCGCGACCCGCACGTACCTAATTATTCGAACCGATAATGTAAATAGAAGGTGGATCCATATTTTTCAAGGACAAATGCATCATTAAAAAGGATTTGAACATGTGTTTCGCTTGCCGGGCAAATACTTCTAGTAAAAATGCCTTGAGCAATAAAAAACATTAGAAATATTAGGTAGATTCTAGTTGGAGCGTCAACGTTCGCACGCACGCGTCCTTAGCAATACTACAATTTTAGATAACCGGTCACTAATATATTTCGGGAAATATATTTGTATGAAAGCTGGGCTACTGAACAAGCGCCGAGGCGCTAAGTAAGGTTAACTGTAAACATTATTTCTTAGTGTTAATCCACACTTAGGAATACTGCTTTTGAAAAAATGCTTTCAAAAACTTTAGTACCCGGCGGGATTCGAACCCGCGACTTTTGGTAATCCGAACCAACGCGTTAAACCGCTTCGCCACGGGTAGCCCTCCAGCCGGGTCGAATTTAAGAAAGCACCTCTTCGTGTGTTCTTGCGAGTAAGGCCTCGTAGTGACATCTACCGGCGAACTTTGCAGATCGACTCGGCTTGTAACATCCCATATTACATGGAAATGATTACAATATAAGATGACACATTCCAAACATGTAAACATTATTTCTTAGTGTTAATCCACACTTAGGAATACTGCTTTTGAAAAAATGCTTTCAAAAACTTTAGTACCCGGTATTTTTTCAAAAGCAGTATTCTTAAGTGTGGATTAACACTAAGAAATAATGTTTACATGTTTGGAATGTGTCATCTTATATTGTAATCATTTCCATGTAATATGGGAAGTTACAAGCCGAGTCGATCTGCAAAGTTCGCCGGTAGATGTCACTACGAGGCCTTACTCGCAAGAACACACGAAGAGGTGCTTTCTTAAATTCGACCCGGCTGGAGGGCTACCCGTGGCGAAGCGGTTTAACGCGTTGGTTCGGATTACCAATAGTCGCGGGTTCGAATCCCGCCGGGTACTAAAGTTTTTGAAAGCATTTCTTCAAAAGGTTAACTGTGTTATCGCACAAGCTTAGTAGCTTACCACGGGGCCATGAGGCGCTGCCTGTGTGATTATTTATTAATGTACAGTTCAGCATCCATTTTCGCCGATATTCTTTGGTCGGGCGGTTGACCCGACCATGTAGATAACCTTTACTGTAGGGTAAATGGGAGATTTCCACGCACACTGTCCCTTTGTTTAGATTTATTTGTCTTTGGTTATGCATGGGGAAAATCTTGGTCAGTTTTTCTGTGATGAAATAGGTACCGATTCTTATTTATGCGGGAAATATAAATGGTAAATGTAAAGAAAAGTTTGGGAAGTCCTCCGGATGTTATGAGAGCGGTGTTTTTGTATATGATGAATTGTTACAAAAATTATAGAAATAATATAAACTGGGGAAGTGCGTGCCTTGTCGAGCCACGCGCAGTGTACGGTTTCGTAGTTTTCATAAAATAACAGGAATTGCAATTTGGAAAAAGTCGTTACTAATTACCAAATAACTACCAATTTTTAAAATGGAATTTGTTTAACACTTTGAGCTAGGCCACGGAAGGATAGAAGGACAGACAGACGGACATGACGAAACTATAAGGGTTTGTTGACTACGGAACCCTTAAAACTATATCAAAATCGCTTCATCGTTTGGTAGCCACGATGCACAAACACATATAACACCCCTATTATTTTGGTCGGTCGTTAAAAATACTACATTATAATATAAGTATGTGACTACTGCCTCTGTGGCATGTCGAGCGATTACCCCATTGCAATGCGTTTGTAGGTCCGATTTCCGCCGGCAACAAGTATTTACGATTAAAAAAATATTTGTTTCTGGTCTGGGTTTCTCTCTATGTAAAGTAGGTATATGTAAAATACTATTTACAAATCAAAAATAAATGTACCTATAGTATCCGTTGTTTAGTCACCATAACACAAATTAAGTAGAAATTAAACTCATTTTTCGGTTTTAATCGCGTGGTGTTTATTATTTTCAGCATTTCAACGTTTCGAGACCTTTACAGGTCTCTTCTTTAAGATCGATACAAATTAAGTAGCATACCTTGGGGCTAAGTTTCGCTGTTCAGAGACTTAAAGAAAAAAAATGGTATTTTTAATTCAAAGTAGCATCACCAAAGAATACTCAATGAATATAAAAAAGAATACAGGAAAGTTCAATACAGCAATGCAATTTATTTCCATCTTATTGATATCCGATCAAATAGAAATTGCCTTTATTGTGGTTTAATCAAATCTCGCTCTGGATTATTTATTTGATATGCATTATAACATTTCTATTTTTTTTGCATTTTATAATGCCAATATGATTGCGTGGTCGGCGTTACGAAATTACATACAAAATCAGTCTAGACGAAGCGACTAGACTGATTTTGGAAATGGATTAATAAAATTGGATGGAAATAAAATATTAAATTAATATTAAGATTAATTGCATTTTTAGGATTAACATGGGCCACGTTTTATCTCAATACTTCAACTGGATCCTGTTTAACTAAAATTACAACAAATCGTCGTGCGTCCACCTTGCCGTGGTGAGAGGGCTCAGTAACCGCCCACCATAGCAAGCCAGCTATGTTGGGCGGTGAAGCGAAGAGGTGCACTGGGCGGGTATACTTCGCACACACTCTTTTGGTGTGTGCGGAGTATACCCACCCGAATTGGAGGTGGGTGCCTTGCCTTCATTGGCCGGGCACGTGTGTTAGGGAACTCCTCGCGTAACCCGCGTTGAGTAACGGGGGCCTTGCCTTAACCGGCCGGGCCTGGCGGAGTAAACCGTCGTCAAAACCGCAAGGTAAGTTTGTGGTGCGGGGCGATGCCTGAATGGCTGCCGTGTTAGGCAGTCGTAACCGCACTCCCAGGAGGGGCACCTGCCGCCCCCCCTCTTGGGTTACAAATGCAGGCCTCACAGGTGCCGACCCGGCTCCGGCCCTCGTGAGTTATTATTTCCGTGCGTCTCGTGGGATCAATTATGGACCTAAAATTAAAACATAAAACACAAAGTGAGGAGGAGAGAGGAGAAGGAAGGAAGGAAGGAGCAGGACCGAGAAGGTCAAAGAAGAAGATTGTCGGGCTAAACATGCCCGAGCTGAGCGTGGAGAAGGAAAGGGAGATAAGGAGAAGGCACAGCGTTCGGGTCTCTCGAATGTCCGCCAGCAGTCTCGACAGGCTGCAAAGGCTAGACAAAATCAGAGACCGGAGTCTGTCTATAGGAAGGGAGGAGAGCTCCGACACAGATGGAAGTGTCAGATCAGCCAGCAAAGCTGGCAGTGTTGTGTCGTCGGCAAGTGACATCGATTTCTTCGACTGCAACCTTGTCGGAGGAACCGGAGGTGTCGTAGGTAGCCAACCAACACCGGAGGGAAGCTGCAGCACGTCCAAGCGTCCCCATGAGGACGTTGAGAGTGACGAGGAGTGGGGCGGCGCCGCCAAGACGCCCGCTAATAAGAAGAGTGCCGGCCGCGGACGAGGACGTCCCCCCACTACTGGGGAATACGTCGGTCTCGCCGCGGCCAAGGAGAAACTCCTAGCGGTGGAAAGGCAGCAGATGCGCTTGGAGGCTGACAAAGAGATTGCCGCCTCAGCCTCTGCCGCCAGAGAACTTAGGTTAAAATACCCGACCAGGGCGGAGCGCCAAACCAACGGCGCTGAGGTCGCATCCGACCAGTCCACCGCTGGTCTCGGCCTTAGGATGGAGAGCGACGTCCGTGCCATATTGGACGTTGCCAAGAAAAGCGGAAACCTCTCCGGGCGGTTTCAGGCGGTCCTCAAGGACGCGGCTGCCAGCCTGAAAGAGGTCGTGGGCGAGCTCAGCCTTAGGACCGTGTCGGAGGAAAACGCGGTCCTGAGAGCTGAGAACGCCCGAATGCGGCAACAGGTGGCGGACCTCCAAAAGGAGATGGTTTCCTTTAGAGAGGAAATGGCCAGGGGGCGCTCATCGGGCGCCAAGGGACAAACTTCCGCCACTCAGCTGGAGGGTCCATCGGCGTTCGAGGACCTACGCCGGTCTCTAATGATCAGCGTAGGGACTATGATGAAAGCCCACCTGGCCAATATTGAGGAGAGGCTCCTACCCGCCCCACGCTTGCGGCCACCGCTCGCTGCGGACAGGGCTAGAGATGCAGCGGACGAAATGGAGATATCTCCAGTAGTCCCAGAGGTGCTCCCCCCTTCCAACAAGGGGAAAGGAAAGGGGAAGAAGAGCAAGGGCTCTACCCCACAATCAGCGACCTTCGCTGCCGCTGTCGCCGGGCCCTCAACCTCGAGGACAGCCCCTGTCCCTCCGGCCCCCGCCGTAGCCGGGCCGTCGACAGCACCCGCTCCATCCAGAGAGTGGGTGCGAGTTGGCGGAAATGGCAAGCGGGAGGCCAAACAGAAGGAGCCCACCAACCAGGGCGACAAAAAGAAGAGGCCGCGGAAACCCCGGCTGAGAGCCCCTAAGACGGCTGCTATCGTGGTGACGATACAGCCCGAGGCGGAAGCGAGGACGGACTACACCAAGGTACTGACCGCCGCCAAAACCCAGGTGGACTGGAGGGGTATGGGAATAGAGTCCCTCAGGGTGCGCCACCCTGAGGGACGCTGACGGAGCTGATGGGACCCGACGTCCGCGTCCAGCGCCCGACTCCCACAGCTGAGCTCCGGATCTCAGGACTTGACGAGTCCGTCACAGTCCGGGAGCTAGTGGTGGCGCTGGCCACGGCCGGATCCTGTGAGGTGGACGCCATCAAGGCCAGCGAGATCCGCTACGGCCCCAGTGGCATGGGCGCAGCGTGGGTTCGCTGCCCTATAGGCGCGGCGAAGAAGGTGGCGGAAAGCAACCGCCTCCTTGTCGGCTGGGTTGCGGCAAGAGTACAATTGCTGCAATCCAGAGCGAGGCGGTGCTTCCGCTGCCTCCAGGAGGGACACGTGCGGACGAAGTGCACGGCAGAAGTCGACCGCAGCGACTACTGCTACAGGTGCGCAAAGCCTGGGCACAAGGCAAGCGGTTGCACGGCGACCCCACACTGCTCTGTGTGCGAGGCTGCCAAGCTACCAGCAAGCCATCAGATGGGGAAGGCCTGCCAAGCCCAGGCCCCTAAGGGCCCCAAAAATAAGAAGAGGAAGGCTGTAGCAGCCGGCACAACACCGCCGGCTCCAGCCTGTCCTACTGCCTCCGAAGCACCCGTTGCTTCCGGGGAGGCGATGGACAGTGTTGACTCGGGAGTCGTGGGAACTTAATGTCTCACGACCACCAATTTCTGCAGGTGAACACCAACCACTGCGGAACGGCCATGAACCTGCTGATGCAGGTCATGGCCGAATGGCAGATTGAGGTGGCAGTGCTGGCGGAGCCGCTCTTCATACCCCGAGGCAGCAACTGGCATGCGGACACGGCGACACCACCGGTGGTCGCGATCGTCCCCAGCCAGTTGTGTGTGCCACCCCTCAAGCCTGTCGCCCGCGGCATGGGCTACGTTGCGGTGGAGTGGAGAGACGTGGTCGTAGTGGGGGCGTACTTTTCGCCAAACTCGCGCGTCTCGGAGTTCAGGGACTTCTTGGTCGAGGTTGGGGCCCTTCTGGACCGCATACAACCTCGGCCGGTCCTTCTCCTGGGGGACCTGAACTCCAAATCGCCAATGTGGGGTATGACATACACCTGCAGCCGGGGAGCCATTCTCGAGAGCTGGCTGGTATCTGCGGGACTCACGGTCCTAAACCAGGGGTCGACCTGCACCTGCGTGCGCTGGAACGGCGAGTCGATCGTGGATATCACGGTCGCCAGCTCTTCCCTCGCACCCAGGGTGCAGGACTGGAGGGTCGTCGAGGAGGTGGAGTCGGGATCTGACCACCGATATATTCGGTTTCAGATCCTACCCACCCAGACCTGGAACCCCCAGTCCACGTCCCCCCGGATGGACCGCCCCAGATGGGCGCTGAAGCGGCTGAACAAGGAGCTGCTGGAGGAAGCCGCGATCGTCGAGGCGTGGGTGCCCGTGCCGGAGGCCATCGACGACGTGGACTCAGAGGCGGAGCGTTTGACGAGGGCAATGACGAGCGTCTGCGACGCGTCGATGCCCCGTGTCAAGCCGCGAGCTCGCTCGCGGCAAGTATACTGGTGGAGCGCGGAGATCGCCTCCCTACGCGCCGCCTGCGTAGCAGCGCGCCGCCAGTACACCAGACACCGGAGGCGTCGACACGGTCGCCCTCGGTCGCTGGAGGAGCTGGAGCCGGTGGAGGCTCAGCTGCACGAGGCGTGGCGGACGGCAAAGAAGTCTCTCCGAGCGGCCATTGGCGCCGCGAAGGATAGAGCCCGAAAGGAGATGCTCGCGTCTTTGAGTCAGGACCCATGGGGGCGCCCCTACCGTATGGCTAGGGGCAAGCTCAGACCGTGGGCCCCGCCCGTGACTCAGACGCTCGAGCCGACCCTCGTAAAGGAGATCGTCGCGTCGCTGTTTCCCCATCGTGAGGAACACGCGCCGCCAACGATGGCTCCGCCGCACCCTGCGGCTCCAATGGAGGAGGTGGTGGAGGACCTCGAGGTCACTCCCGCGGAGATGGAAATGGTACTCCGTCGCCTTAGAGCTAAGAGCACCGCCCCTGGGCCTGACGGCATACCGGGTCGCGCGATCGCTCTAGCCTCCAGGCACTTGGGGGACCATCTCCGGAGGCTCTACTCCGCCTGTTTCGAGCGGGGAGAATTCCCTGCTCGGTGGCGTGAGGGGAGCCTCATACTCTTAAGGAAGGAGGGCAGACCGGAGGATTCGCCGTCGGCTTACCGGCCGATCGTTCTCCTGGATGAGGCGTGTAAGCTGTTCGAGCGCGTCATTGCGGCGCGACTGAACAGCCACCTCACCCGGACTGGGCCGGACCTCTCGGCAAACCAGTTCGGGTTCCGACGAGAACGGTCCACGGTCGGAGCGATCCTCCGCGTCAAGGCCCTGGCCGAGGAGGCGGTGGCTGGGGGGGATGTTATGTTGGCTGTGTCGCTCGACATAGCGAACGCCTTTAACACCCTCCCCTGGTCGTGTGTCCGGGAGGCCCTCCGGTACCATGGCGTGCCGGAATATCTGCGGCGGACTGTGGAGGCGTACCTGTCCAGTCGGACGGTCGCTTTTACTACCCGGTCCGGTCCGCAGACCTGGTCGGTCACCTGCGGGGTACCCCAAGGATCGGTCCTTGGACCGATTCTTTGGAATCTGGGGTACGATTGGGTGCTTCGCGGTACCTTCCTCCGAAACCTGGCCGTCACGTGTTACGCCGACGACACGTTGGTAACGGCCAGAGGGAGGACGTGCCGCGAGGCGGCTATCGTTGCGACGGCAGGGGTCGCTCACGTCGTAAGCCGGATCCGACACCTTGGGCTCGAGGTTGCGCTCAGCAAAACCGAGGCCATGTGCTTCCGCGGACCAAGAGTTCGGCTGCCGCCGGACTACAGCATCACTGTTGGAGGGGTGCCAATCGCTATCGGGTCGAATCTAAAATACCTCGGCCTAGTCCTCGATAGCGGTTGGCGTTTCGACGTGCACTTTGGGCTTCTGGCCCCAAGGTTGGTGGGAGCGGCGGGGTCTCTTGCCCGGCTCCTGCCGAATTTGGGAGGCCCAAACGTGTTCACGAGGCGACTCTACATGGGTGTAGTCCGCTCAATGGCGCTTTACGGCGCCCCGGTGTGGGCCGCGAATACCCCTGATGGCGTCATCAGCAGACTCTCGCAGTTGCAGAGGCTGATGGCCATCAGGGTGACGCGGGGATACCGCACCGTAGCGGGCGAGGCCGCATGTGTGCTGGCGGGATCCCCTCCATGGGACCTCGAAGCCAGGACCCTCGCGTCCCTGTACGAGTGGCGCGAGGAGGCGAGAGGTCGGGGCGACCGCCCTGGTCTGCGCCAGGTGGAAGAGCGCCGTGAAGAGCTCCGACAGGAGCTAATTGTGGCCTGGCAAGCGCGTCTCGAGCGTCCGCGCTATGGGACATGGACGGTGGAGGCTATTCGGCCAGTTCTTGGGGAGTGGACGGATAGGGCCCACGGGGCTCTTTCGTTCAGGCTGACCCAGCTTATGACTGGGCACGGCTGCTTCGGCCATTTCTTGGGCCGAATCCAAAGGGAGAGTGACGAGCGGTGCCACCACTGCTCCAGCATTTGTGACACCGCCCGTCATACACTTGAGGAGTGCCCTGCCTGGGACGAGCCCCGGCAGGAGTTGGCGTTAGCCATCGGTAGCGACTTGTCGCTCCCGAGTGTTGTCGCCGCCATGCTCGGCGGAGACGACCAATGGCAGGCGGTGCGTCACTTTGCGGAACATGTGATGTCCGCGAAGGAAGACGCTGAGAGGGCTAGGGAGTTGCTCCGTGACACCCAGTTCCCCAGGCGCACGCGCAGGCGGGTGCGCGATGATAATCGCCCACCCTAACTGGCTATTGGCGGTTGACTCGGGGGGGTCAGCCGCCAAACTATGAGCCCGAGGTGGCGGCGGCGTGTCCACGCCGCCCCTCGAGAGGGTTTTCCTCTTAGTGAGGATTTGGCGCAGAGGCCGGCCGCGGCCAACCGCTGTGGGGCAGATGGTAGTCTGCGGGAGTGTTCCCCATCTGTCCCCACACTTAGCGGAGCGTACGGACACCGTGGGTTTTTAGTGGGTATACCCCGGCCACCCCCACCTCGGCCGGGGGGACCCCCACTCACCGGGCCGCTCTCCCCCGAGAGCGGCTTGATGGTCTTAATCAGATTTTCCCACGTAAAAAAAAAAAAAAAAAAAAAAAAAAAAAAACTACACACTAGAAGTTTCATTTTCCTTAGTTCTTTTTTTTTTGGAAAATAAATATTACAAAATTACCCCGCTCAGTGAGAGAGGGTTTCTTTTAAAAAAATACTAATTTCTTTTCATAACGTTAAATTTATGATATGAAAACAACATCCCTTGTCTATTACCAACTTTGTTTAAGCAAACACAGCCAATAGAAATGACATCGGCCGATGGTACCTATTAAACTTACCTTTTAACCCCCGACGGAAAAATAGGGGTGCTCGGCTACAGTTAGTTAGTACTTACTGTGTGTTTCCGCAACTAGCCCTATTAACTGGGCCTTTATGCGTGACTTTAAGCCGAAGGTTTCCTCACGATGTTTTCCAATAGGCCCGAGTGGCTTATCAAATGAAAGAGCGTAACTTTTGTGACAAGAATTGCTATCATTAAAATTGGTCCTATGGGTTTGAGAATAAAGTCTGAGAAGTTGACCATAACTAATTATATTTTAAGTGTTAGGTAAGATTTTTACATATATTTTAAAATATACACAATATATTTTGTATCTTAAAAATGTGACAATCGGCAAGCAATCAGCAGATAGTTTAGTTTGCCCTCTATTTCCACTCTTTTAGATAGAACAAAAACAATTTAAAACGTTAGTAGTCGTATTAAAAGAATTATTTTATTTAAGCTGCGACCTTTTCATGTAATAAAACGTAGTTCCTCTACATTTTGTAATGTTTCTGAATAGCTGAAGGCGTCTATTGTGATTATTTACAATAGATTGTTTACTTTTAATGTTTTTATTTTAACTAAGTCGTACTAGCTGCGTCACGCGGTTTCACAAGCGTAGGTCCCGATCGCGATCCCGTGAGATTATCGGGATCAAAAATGTCATCGATAAAGCTATTGGTTAAAGATTTTTTGCAATCGACCCAGTAATTTTAGAGGCTATTCGTAAGAAGCTGAAGAATATTTCCTCTTTATATTTATTAGTAAACGTTTTTGTTTCTCCGGAAAATATTCACCTCATAAAAGAAATGAGATCAATGCAATCAATCCAATCTAAATAAAAGAGATCAATGCATTTTCTTTTTAGTATGTTACAATAAGCGGGGACCCCAAAAGGTAGCCCCGAAGCAATTTATTCACGACAAACCAACTTTGAACACAAAAAACATAACACAATACATTGAAAAGGGTGATGTTCAAAGTTTTACGAACTTTTTTAAAGGGTTCAAGTTACTGCTCATTGTTCTATCTATAGTAGGTACCTATGTTTTTTATAATTGACAAGTAAGGAAATTTATCACGTAGGTTCACAATTTTTTGAATTTCTACCCTCGAACTATATATGTACGACACGGTCGAATTAAAAATTACACACAATGAAAAACAAAAGACGATCGGAGGCGTATAATGCATAATCTAAAAAACGACCAAATCAAAAACAATAGATGATCAAAACAGAAACAAAAGACGAACGAAATAGGAAAAAAAGACAATCGAAACAGAAACAAAAGATGACCTCACCAGTTACACTACATGTGAAACGTACGTAGAAGATTGAAAGGAGCTAGTAAAGCGAATTTTTAGTGGCTGTCATTTTTTCAATTTAATGCGTAGATTTGCTATTTGTTGCTTATTCCAGTTTGGTCGAATCGAGCCTAAATCGCACGGACCTATTCCTCAGCTTTAGAAATATTTATTTATTATTACTTATTTTGTGACCGACAGTACACAGAAGGAATGAAAATAGATGTGAAACTTGCTTCTACTAACTTTTATTTTAAAGTCAAACTATAAAAAGAAAAACAACTTAGAAATAGCTGACCTTATTCTTGCCAAACCTGTGGCAGTCACTTTGGTGGTGCTAGTTTTGTGTTCCATTGAATTTTCAACTTTATTTTTATTAACCCTAAGACTCGTTATCGTTTGGCACGTTTTGGCACCGGATTCACATTAAGGAAGCCATGAGACTGAATGTTAAGCCCGGAGTTGAGATTAGAACGTAATCTACGGCTGTGTATTTTGAGGGTTGCAGCTGTAAGGGTGCCTTAGTTATACATATGACTTTAAGCTTGTTTATGGCTCTGGGTGTGAATATTTAAATGTGAGTATCAAATATTTAATTTTATTTTTTATTTGTCGTGTTTTAATAGATAGATTTTTATTTTGTTTCCAAAACAAAGTTCAATAAATTGACTGCTCAACTAAAAGTAGCCCTTCAAGCCCATAGAAATCGCGGAATTGAAAAGTACCTCGAAAACCTCGATGCAACTCAAGCAACATCCTATTCACTCTGGAGAGCAACCAAGACACTGAGCAGACCAATAGCTCATCAACCTCCTATCAAGGCATCGGATAATGCTTGGGCTAAAACCGACGCCGACAAAGCAGAAGTCTTCGCAATGCATCTCGCCAATGTATTCATTCCAAATGATGACCTTGGGTCTTCAAAAATTAAGGAAGTTGTTGAGAAACTACAGCAAACACACCAACTAGACTTGCCTTTGAGAAAGTTTACCAAACAAGAAGTACTGTTAGCTATAAGAAAACTGAGCATACATAAGGCCCCGGGATACGATCTCATCACTGCCAAAATACTAAGAGAACTGCCAGGCAATGGTGTAAAGTTCCTGTTACAAGTATACAATGCAGCTCTACGCAGAACCTTCGTCCCACCTCAATGGAAAGTGGCCGAAATAATATTGATCCCCAAACCCGGCAAAGATCCCTATGACGTCAAATCTTACCGCCCAATAAGCCTTCTCCCAATAGCTTCCAAGATACTTGAGATTCTGTTCATAAATCGACTAACTCCAGAAATTGTTAATGCCAAGATAATACCAGACCATCAGTTTGGATTTAGACAAGCTCATGGCACAATAGAGCAAGTTCATAGACTGGTGAATAAAATAAACCTCGCATTCGAACAAAAACAGTACTGCTCTGCAGCATTTTTGGATATCTCTCAGGCATTCGACCGAGTGTGGCACGAAGCTCTACTATACAAAATCAGAAGAAATCTACCCATAAACTTCTACATGTTTATAAAGTCGTACCTAAACGACAGACATTTTTATGTTAAGCATGGTGACAGCATAACGCAATTAAACAAAATTAAAGCAGGTGTCCCTCAGGGAAGCGTGATGGGTCCAATCCTGTACCTCATCTACACTTCTGATTTACCATGCTCGGAAAGCTGCTTAACAGGAACATTTGCTGACGACACGGCTGTATTAGCGGTAGATAAAAATCCAGTGGAAGCATCAAGAAAACTCCAGAGAAATCTTGATGAGATCTCAATGTGGCTCATGGACTGGCGCATAAAGGCAAATGAGTCAAAATCAGTGCATGTGACGTTCGCCTTGAGACGCGATACATGTCCTAAGGTCAAAATAAATCAAGTGACGATTCCGCAGTCTCCAAAAGTCAGATACCTGGGCATTCACTTAGACAGGCGACTCACATGGACTGATCATATACTCACTAAAAAGAAGTCACTTAACATAAAACTTGACAACTTGGACTGGCTGCTAGGCCGAAAATCCAAACTGAGCCTAGAAAATAAACTTTTGGTTTACAAATCAATACTCAAACCTATATGGACTTATGGCGTCCAACTGTGGGGTACTGCTTCAAACTCAAACCTGGAGATCTTGCAACGTTTCCAGTCAAAAACTTTACGACAAATAACGCAAGCTCCATGGTATGTCACCAACAAACAGCTGCATCGCGATCTTGACATCACAACTGTGAAAGAAGAAGTTTCGAACTCCATAAAAGCATACAGCTATCGAATCAACCTCCACCCAAACCAACTTGCTAAGGATGTGATGGCCGAACAGCCGAACAAAACTTTTATTAGACTTAAAAGACGAGCACCCCAGGACCTCATATAGAGTTGACCATATATGGACTTGTCACAGGACGAGTGCCATGCACGCCATATAGACACAGCGAGGACAAAACTCCGGCATAATGTTAATAGACAGATCGCCAGAAAAAGGGAGATACAAAAAAAAAAAAAAAAAATTTTGTTTCCGCGATGTAGGATTGAAATTCGACTCATTTTATTTAAGTTTCTATTAAAACAGATATTTTTAGATCTTTACAGAACTCTTCTTCAGGGAAAGAGTTATGCAATTCATCGTATTTTATTTCGATGTTCATATAGGAGATGATGGGGCCCGTGGTTTCATTCGCGTAAGTCCCGATCCAATTTTCGAAACACTTTCGTGTCGGATATTTTCCAATAATTAATATCACAAAATAATTCAAACTATTTAATGAGAGTCTTTGACATTTCGTTTACGTCAGGGAAGCATGATATTACGCCCTAGCCGATACTTCCAGATTTACATATTATTCTATTATATTATTATTATATACATTCCATACTTTACAAATTTTATAAAATAATATATTGTAAATGAATGTAAATCAAATCAAATCAATTATTATGTTACTACTGAAATATGTTTACAATATTGGTTTCCGAACATTATTACGACACTTTCAAAAAATATGTAATGTTGCTTATTACACTTTAAAACATTATGAACAAGTATCTGTGTGCGAAGCAAGGCCTTTGGGTATCTAGATTTTTTTGCTGTTTTTGGGATGTGGCATAAGAACTTACAATTTTACTATTGTTATAGTAGTATTCACTGTCGAGTTACCGCTCGAGAAGTAACTTCAGTAATTAAGAATATGAAAAGGGGAAAATCACCAGGACACGACAGTCTCAGCGTTGAACATCTCAGGCATGCAGGTAGACACCTGTCCGAGGTCCTAGCGGAGTTGTATTCCCTGTGTCTGGTTCACTCTTATTTACCGCACGACCTTATGAGAACTTTAGTGGTTCCTATTCTTAAAAATAAAAAAGGCGACATAGCCGATAAACGTAATTACCGACCTATCTCTTTGGCTACAATACTGGCTAAAGTGCTTGACTGTGTGCTAGACAAACGACTTGAGGAATACCTACATCTTCATGATGCGCAGTTTGGATTTAGGCGTGGTCTCTCAACCGAAAGTGCTATTTTCAGTCTAAAGCACACAGTTAGATATTATACCGGCTGAAAGACTCCTGTCTACGCGTGCTTCCTAGACCTTTCAAAAGCCTTTGATCTTGTGTCATATGATAAGCTGTGGATGAAAATGAAAGGGGGAGGCGTGCCAGACACACTGATCAACATTCTTCGGTACTGGTACGGAAATCAAGTCAATGCGGTGAGGTGGGGTAATGAGCTGTCGGACGTGTATGGGTTGGAGTGTGGTGTGAGACAAGGGGGGTAACATCTCCTAAACTCTTTAATCTCTACATTAACGACCTTGTTGTTGGTCTCAGCAGTAGACGTATTGGCTGTTATGTAGATAACGTATGTGTCAACAATTTAAGTTACGCTGATGACATGGTCCTGCTGGCACCAACAATTGGGGCGCTCCGGGAGCTCATTAGGGTATGTGAGCGGTACGCTCATGAACATGGTCTCATTTATAATGTTACCAAAAGTGAATGCCTGGTTTTTGGGGTTCGCGGTAGGACATCAATAAACACTCCTCCAATCCTACTTAATGGTGTACAATTAAATCGGGTACATCAGTACAAATACCTCGGTCATTGTATTGATGAGAACCTCAATGATCAGTAGACATAGAGAGGGAACGTAGAGCATTGGCTGTTAGGGCAAATATGATCGCTCGCAGATTCGCAAAGTGCAGTGTGGAGGTGAAGATTACTCTTTTCCGAGCGTATTGTCAAAGCTTCTACACGTGCTCGTTGTGGATGGATCATACAAAGCAGTCGCTAAATGCTCTACGGATCCAATATAATAACGCGTTTAGGATGTTGATGGGACTGCCGCGATGGTTCAGTGCGTCGGGAATGTTTGCTGATGCTGCAGTGGACAGTTTCCAAGCTATTTTAAAAAAGCGAACTGCTTCTCTTCTTAGACGTATCCGCGGCAGCTCTAACAACATCCTAAACGTTGCGGCCAATAAATATGAGACCATTATGTATCACTGTATAAAGGTGGCAGGTGGTTTTGACAAAAAGCATACATATTTTGTTCAGTAATGTAATATTGATAAACTGATAATTGCGATATTTTTATTTATTTTTTTGACTATTTTAGATTAATTAATTGAATATTTTTGTCACTAACATAGAAATAAGGTATACTTACTAACAAAACAATGGATCTATGATATCTGACTTGAATAAATGAATTGAATTGAATTGAATAGGATAAATTCTCATTGTACTATCGAAGCTCAACGTTAGTACCTACCTATAGCCGCAGAACGTAGCACTAGTAAATAGTAAATAAGAGCTATAGGGGAACATATACACATATTTACCTTTTCGGTACCTACACTAAAGTAGAGGTTCAAAATCTAACCCACACAAATGGCTGACATTTTAACCTACTGGGTTATGCCACTCCGCTCCACGGAAGAGTAAACTTCAACACATTATTTATTCAACAAGTGAAAATGGTATTATTAAAAAAGTGTTTAATTAATAAGCACTTATCTCCAGTTTCTTGACGATAATATTAATACTATTTGCACACGATTCTAAGCGATTAACTGGGCAATTATTAAGTACCTCTTTCACGATCCTCAAGTGGTAGATATTATAATAAAATTAATTGGTTAAACTGACATAAACTTTTGGACATCTTCTACCAATTAACAATTAACAATGACTTGAATAAACTACTCTTACTGCTAATTGTGTACATTTGATGTAACAATGCACACATAGAGCATAACTTAAATCATCCTGATTACTGTTACTTGCTCATTAAGGTCACTTGTAACTAAATCAACTAATCAACACTTTACTTAAAGATGGTAAACGAAGCCCTAAACAAATTATTAAGTTCGATAGTCTAGCTGCACCTGGCGATCATGCGAGTAAAACAACACCTAGCGCGGTCATTTCTTATGCAGTGACCTACGTGGGCGATCGGATGCGAACGCGATCCGATCCGGTGCGGTGTGGAAACAAGGAACAGTCGAGAATCGCGCCGCATCGCACTTTACGTGCATTTGGTCACGTAGGACACTTCAATAGCTATCGACTGTTCGTTGTTTCCGCACCGCACCAGATCGGATCGCTTCGCAATCGCGTTCGCATCCAATCGTCCACGTAGTACGCTGCGTTAGATAGGTGAGCGATTAAGTGTGTGGCAAAAACATTAACTCCGCCTCCGTGCTTTGAATAAATTTGGAACGGAGTGGAAAGTAAGTATGGAACAGAAAACACTACATTTTTTTTTTTAACAAAAATAGCATTCAAAAATTTTCACTTGCGGCGAGGCTTGAACTCGCGTCTTTGGGTCGGTACCCCAACGTCTATATATACTGCCTTGATTGTTTACGATTAGGGCACGTTACATACAAAAATAAAAATAAATTTACAGTAAACACTGTCAATGGAGCGGAGTGACACAACCCAACTTAACATCCTAAAGTAATAGCTTCGCGTGTCTGTTTACTTTTGTTATTCGTATCTGAAAGCTTCTCTAATGTTGACGTATTTGATTTTCTGATGACAATACAAAGCTTGCGTGTAGATTTTGTGTAATAATATCGGGAATTTCAAGTTAATCTTGATCTTGAGGCTGATGGTTTTGTACAATTTACAATTGCAATTGCAATTGCAATTGTTTTATTGAATAAATGAGTAGATTTACAATTTGTAAGTAGAAATGTAGAGTAAATAGAAAGATAATAATAGTAAGATGATAAATAGTTGTTAGGCATATAAAATTGCCACATAAAACTAGCAATTTAATGCCAATTTGATGGGCACTTGTGGCACTTGTGGCGCAAGTGCTTAGATGCACAACAACGGATTTGTAATTGCAGGTTTAAATCCTTCAGAATTTCGAAAAACATAAATAAAAAGGTCAAGTGCTCGTACACGAAGGGTTCCGTACCATGATTATCACAACTGGAACCCTAGAAACTAAATAACAATGCTTTCCAAAGAAAAAACCTATTGTTCGAAATAGATAGACGTAAGTAAGCAAGCGTACTGCCGTAAATCCTTCCCAAGCTCAAATACAAAATCTTAAATCTTAAGTTAAAAATCCACAACAAAGATCCTCCCCAATCAATTCCCAGCACTTTATCCCGTGACGTAATTTGGATTAGCCGAGCTAAGTGCTGCCAAAGTATTGAACTTGGCACACAAAAGTTTTGGACAAAGCCCTTCACAATAAAACGAAGTTTAATTAAAACTTACTCTGTAAGACAGTGGAGTTTTGTATGAAATAAAAAATTGAGTTTCGTAAGATGTAAAATGTAAGTTGAAAGGTGTTTTAGCAGGTGATAGAGCTGGAAATAATTGATTTTTATTGAGTCCGGTTTTTGGTGTGTGGCAAGCGAGGTTATTAATGTTTCGGTTTGAAAGAAAGAAAGAAAACACGTTTTTCGGACAGGCACACGCGTCATACAAGAAATAAACAAAACAAAAAAAATTATTTGTAGTTAAGATACCTTAAAATATCTGTGCAGCCGAGGAGCCATATGCCCCCGAAAATGTTACGCCCAGCATAAAAACAACAACAATTCTATCATGTTATAAAAACGATCGTTGTATGTTATCAGACAAATTATTAAACCTAGCTTTACTTGCAGTGGAAACCCGCCTTACATAATTCATATTTTATCATAATGGAATATAAATTATATAAGATTTGTTATTATAGTTTAGATAATCCCGATCCCCCAGAAATATCGGGTTAAAAAGCCTAATGTTACTTCTGGATAATTTAGCTTTCTATTAGTGAAAGAATTTTAGAAATCGGCACAGTAGTTTTGAAGTCTATTTCGTTACAAATAAATGCATCTTTCCTATCGTTATAATATTAGTGTACATGATTTATATTTTCAGAGGCAAAGCAGGTTTAGCAAATACGACGTTATCCCACCTTTTTCTTGAAATAAACCTAGACCAAACGCTCTACAAACCTATAATAACACTCTATAAGGTACTTAAAGTTATTTCTAACAAAAATAGTTTACGTTCCTCACGTCCTACCTTCATTCTTAGGAGCTGTGACCCATTGTGCAGTTTCAATAATCCAAGTTTTCAACGCTAGTGTAAATCATACCCTAACAATACGAAAGTCTTCCTTTGGGACAATGCCTGCTGACGTAGGTTCGAACTAAGCTTTTAGTTCGGTTTATGTTACAGGAGAATATAACTAAAAAAAAGATTTTAAGAAGGTTTATTTATTTATTTATTACTAGCTGACCCGGCAAACGTTGTTTTGCCTTATAAATTATAGATAGTAGCCGATTCTCAGACCTACTGAATAAATAAATAAATAAATAATAAATAAATATTGCACGACGTTACACACAGCGCAATCTAGCCCCAAACTAAGCACTAGGCTTGTACTATGGGTACTAGACAACGGATATACTACATATTATACTTTTTTTTTTGTAAATACATACATATGATACATAGAAAACACTGAATATCCCATGTCTTCGGACCGTGGTGAGTCCTAGGACATGTTGGTTTCCTCACGATGTTTTTCCTTCACCGTAAGAGCGATGTTATTAGCGCACATACCTTTTTCTTAAAGAAAAAGACATTGGTGCGCGGTCGGTCTGGATTCGAACCCACGACTCTCAGAATGAAAGCCGGGGTATCTACCACTAGACCAACACCGCTCCGCATGCGCATGTGGAGTTTGGTGGAGATCGGTGAAGGAAGTAACATTGTGACATGGAAATTTTATATATAAGATTTAGGAATTCCAGTGAATTAAGGCAAAATCTTACTTACAAACGCTAAATAAAGTTTATCACTACGTAACGTTTAGTTTACTTAAAGTGGCTGTCAGGTTGTTTACAAAATGGCGGATGTTGAACAGCTAATTTGACATGGACCATGACAAAAATCTTTATTTTGACAGATAAATGACCGACAGAAACATATGAAAAATTGCCAAAAAGAATTAATGATTTCGCTCAAAAATCATCCGAAACTGCAGTCTTGCCAGAATAAAATTTGAAAACGTTCGTATAGTTTAGCTAGCAAGGCGCTATGTAGCGTTTGTAAGTAAAGTTTTTTTGATGCAGTGAATTATAGCTATTATTATCGACATAGCTAACAACCGGCTATATATTTAGATAAGGAGATTTTTGTAAGACCGTTAATTCAATTCAATTCATTTATTCAAGTCAGATATCATAGATCCATTGTTTTTTTTAGTAAGTATACCTTATAGCTATGTTATTAACAAAAAATATTCCTAATAGCATATAAAAATTAAAATCTAAGATAGTTAATGTTCTAATTTTATTGTTAACAAGTCATTAAATTGTATGAGAAAATTAAAAACACTAGCTTAAAATATCTTCTTTACCGTACCTATACCTTTTATGACTTGTACCAAACGAAAAGGCTTACAGTAGCACATATGACTATGAATTCTTTGGAAACTAATAAGTACCTACCTGCATTGTTACTAGATCTAAAGTCTTCTTTCTATTATGTGGGTCCGTTTTACTGCACTACGGGAAAGAACATAATTCAGGAGGGTTACTTCGGCTCGTTTCGATACGACAACGATACGATATTACGATGGTTCTACTGTCACCCTACTATCAGAATGTGACAGTAGAATCATCGTATTATCGTATCGATGTCGTATCAAAACGAACCGCATTAACCCTCCAGGTCCCTATGTACTTTTACTTATCTACTTTATCGTCTCTGTGTGGATGTGCTAAGAAAAATCAACAAAAAAAATATAACAGACAGCCCCATTTCGTTAAAGGTCATCCCTTAGTCTTAAACGTTTGAAACCTTGATCAGGGTATGCCTCATAATTTTTCATAAATGGATAAAATACTATAATGTAACAGACACTTTAGAAATCTGAGAACAAATAGGATATATTTTACTACATTTCACAATAGTATTTGACGCAATTTTTCCACAGAGTATAGAACAACTTAACAGCTGATCTACTTTCTTGGGAATAAGATTTGGCGGGAACAAAAACAACTATAACGTGATTAAACTCATTGTACTAATCAATAATTACTTACGTACATACCTTTACTTGTAATACATTCCGAATATAGTAAGTTATATAGGCCGTATGGTCTTGGCAAATAATGTAATATTAGTCGCGAATTTATCTATCCAATATTCAAACAGGACTCGTCAATTCAAAACACTGAACCGTGCAAAAATCGTATAAATTTTTCTACGGTCAATTGGCGGTCGGTGTCTTATTTCACACATCATTATTTGTATGTTTAAAGGTACCTGTAAGTACCTGTTAAACTTGTCATTTTTTTAACCATGGAATGGAGGTGTAAGAAAAAAAGAGATGATGACTTTAATGCTTCACTTAAAACATAATCTGTCTGGGTCGTTGATCATAACAATAATGGTCGTGTCAGTGTTGCAAACCTAAGTACATTTTAGCCATTTCGGCTATTCATTTCGGTTACTTGTAAAAAAAATTGGTCAAGAAACATGTTTGTTTTAAGTATGAAATTATTATTAATGATATATATCATATAATTATTATAAGGGAAAGCGGAAGCGAGCTGTCAATCTGTTAATTAAACAATTTCACAATCTGTCCTGTCAAAAACGCAACTTTAAGCTCGGCCGTGTTGGCAACACTCACAACGGACCTGTAAGAACTTGTTGCGTTTATAACCTCAAAATTCGATTTATCTTTCATTTTTATGACTAAACATAAAGTGTCTATAATTTGAATTTGCCGTAGATCGATTTAGTGTATTGTTTAGCACTCAGAAAGCAACCCCTTGTTCGTATAAGACAAAGGGAAACCAATGTATGGGGATTGACGGATGTCCTTTGTATTTTATTGATATAATACTAGATATTTCGCAGTTATTTAGCTACTGATATAAAATTAAACTCATGTAAGTCAAACGTCGCCGCGTCGGTCGGAATATGCTCAATATATAAAACAGAAAATGAGTTTAATATCATTAACTTATTATAAATAACTAAATAATATTTAAAAGTAACACCTAATAAAATCATGCTATTGATCATCTTCATTAATCTTGAGCTTGGCACAGACATCGCGAGGCATGTGTCACAAACGCCTTACCACACATGCCTCAACCTGAGGCATTATAGATATACGAGTATTTATGTTAGCATCCCGAACGAGTTCACTTCGAGACTCGATTCAGTTTGATTTTGGTAATGATTTTTAGTGATGTTATGTTTACGATACGACGATAGGGTAGGATAAAAAAAAATCTAGAGAAAAAACCGAGCAAATGAGCACGCAGAACGCTGTCTAGCAAATAGGCAAGCATTATCAACGAGCGTATGAGGTGAATGCTCAAAGTGAGCACACACCGTCCGACAGCCCGAGGCATGCGTGCGTAACGAGCCATTCGTAATACATGCCTCGCGATGTCTGTACGCGGCTTTGGAAATATACTACAAATGGTACTTGTTCTTCCATGACATGAACCTTTCAAAGAGCGCGACTGAAATTTTCGTTCAAAAATGAAATGAGGCTTTGTACTTTGTAGTCTGAGGAGGCTCTGAAAATTTTACTTTGACACAAAGAATCCTTCTTTTACGAGTAATTCTCCTAATCCTATCCGAACATCTAAAATATATTCCGACGAATAAAAGTTTTTCAACAAAAAGAAGTTTAAATTGAGTTAACTGAAGGACACGGTTTAAGTGTTCTTGAAAAATGAAAATGCCCGTTTTGGAATTTGACAATTTTGTTCTTAGACTTTCTTTTACGTACAGTTTGTATAAATGTACATTGTACATACATACATACCTACTCGTTATTTTCGGGATACATGCGAAAGTTTGCGTACTAGGTCGAGTTTAGTTCAGCCTCAGTTAGTCAATCAATCAATCAGGACTTTAAATATTACCTATAAATCATGTAAAAAAGATAACCCTGTTTCATATTATCTATGTAATTTTTCTTAAAAGATAACCCCATTTCAACTGCTTCATATTATGTAAATTTTATTTTAACTTATCATTGATAAAACAAGCAGATAAAAGGAAATATTTAACAACCCAAGTCTTCGTTTCGATTCGCGACACTTCGTCACCATTCGCGAAAGGGAATCAAATAAACCATTCACATAAACACTTAAAACTCAATTAAAACAAGTATTTATGGAGGAAATTCCCTCGCTGCTGACTTATCAACAAATAAATTTCGTTAAACTGCTTATTCTGGGAACCGCTTGCGAAGACATTTCTTGAATTATACAGATACATAGAGAGTCAAGTTGAAATTTGCCTAGCTGGAACTATGCTATGGTATAATATGCTAGATGCTTAATTTGTAATGCACTTTTAGAGCGGTGTTGGTCTAGGGGTAGATACCGCGATTTTCATTCCGAAGTTCGTGGTTTTGATACGGCAGACCGCGCACCAATGGATTTTTCTTAAAAACATCGCTCGAGAAGAGATCTTTAGAGGGCTTGAAATGTTTGATCATTGAAACAATGCTAAAAAGTAATAGCCACCACGCTATTAAACCCGTAAAATAAGTTTAATTTCAAAACTGGCGTGTTAATCTAAGTTTAGTTGTGAACGTTAGTTATACATACTTTATTGTAGGATTTTTTTTCGTAATATGTAGGTATGTATAATATACGATTATAAACTTACATGGTTGTTTTCACTATAAATATTATTAAATAACGAGGTATTTGGTAAATACCCCGTTTTTTAATAATATTTGTATGTACAATTTGACAATTTGACATGTCAAGGGGAGAACTAGCTATTTCTACAATTTTTACAAGGTGTGGTTTTCACTCGTCGCACACCCTACTATTATACAGCGGAAGAGTTTGTTTTTTTGTTTGAACGCGCTAATCTCAGACACCGCTGGTCCGATTTGAAAAATTCTTTCAGTGTTGGATAGTCCAGTTTTGATCCCGATATTCCCACAGGATCGGGACTTACGCGAGTGAAACCGCGGGACGCTGCTATATGATAAAAGCATCCTATAAGAAAGGGTTTTTCGAAATTCCCACAGGATCTTGACGTACGCGGGTGAAACCGCGGGACCCAGCTGGTATAAATCCAGAATAAGACCCCTGTACCGACTCGAATTGAATTTATATCGGAGAGAACCGTCTCAACATTTCTTCCTCCTCGATTTTTAACAGCAACGAATTCTTTACGAAACTCAAATAAATAACGGTTATTTTAAATTTTAAATTTTGAAATGAGAAACGGATGCAAAACATTTCCCCGTTTATTTATAATGGTTGGGTTATTTTTGCTAACTTTTAAAAGTAGGTGATATTTTTAACCGACTTTAAAAAAGGAGGAGGTTTACTCGAAGACGCCTGAACCAATTTGAAAAATATTTTTTGTTAGAAAGGAGGCACCTCATAGGTGTTAGGCCTTAGTTTTGTTTTTATTTACTTTCACATCTTATTTCTATTCTAATAAGTAAATGAAAAACAACGTAGTAATATAATAACTTGCGTTTCCATTAACATCGTTTCTTGATTCTATTTCAATTATCTTTTATTTGTAATTCGATGGTCTATTTTTCTATGCTATGCTATATTTTATATATAGCATAGCTTTGTTATTATCTAGATTGTCCTATGTTTTTATTTCGATCGTCATTTGTGTTTATTTCGATTTTCTCTTGTTTTCTATTCGACCCTCTTTTATTTTTATATCGATCGTTTTTAGTTTATTCCGATCGTCTTTTTACCGTAATAATCGAATTTTGGTTACGCTTCGACCATCTTTTATTAAAGTTTGAAATACTTACAAACATTAAACACCCACAAAACTTGGAGGGGTTTGACTTGGGTGTACATTCCTCATTAGCATACATTCTTTATTTTATTACATACTATTGTACTTAACACATATTATATATTTCAAGTAACGACAAACATAATAAAAACAAAACACCCACAAACCAAAAAAATATTTTAGAGTTAATTGGTGAAGTTATTCAAATTATCAAAGTACGAGAACATAAATAGTTTGTTGGTGCAGGGTAGGCGGATATGAATTCTAACAACGATATTAACTTTTAGTGAGGTAGGTAGCTATCAATAAAACGCATTGAGCGAGCGAACGCCCACGCAGCGTTTGCACTAACCTGCCAGAGTGAGTGCGCTGTGAGTCAATACAGGGTTACTGGTTACTATCTATCTACGTCTGTTCATTAGTACGTGTATAAATACGCCTACTATATTTTATTCCCGTCACTATTTTTGTTCGGTAAATAAACTATAAATACCTTAATGAATAAACACAGATGTCTGTCGTGTGACAAATAGAGACGGCAAATTACATTTTGTTTGCTTTTATTATTATTACGGAGTGAAGCTTGGCTTTTTCCGTACGTAATAAGTATTATTTAGAAGTAGGTACTATCTTTGAAGTTCTAACTAAGGTGTAGTAGGGTAAATCTGAAATAACTTATTAAATGGGGTAAATCCTAGTTTATTCAAAAATGGATTTAATATTACTCTGATTAAAGGTCTATTCTGTATTTACCCCACTTTCAGAGTAACCCCAGTACATCTTACTAAGTTCTATCTAGAATTTTTTTTAAGGAAAAATGTGCATTTCTCGGCGAGACTTGAACTTGCGTCTCGCGTCATGAGAATACTCTGTCAACTTCAAACAGAGTCTTCTCATTCAAGCGATGTTCCAAGTTGCATCCCTCTCAAGAGCCCGGGGTCCGCTGATCCCTAATTATTATTTTTTTCATTTGGGGTCTACGCAGTATATAAGTCATCATTGACCATACCTATTGCTAATGAATTTGGCAATATTTTGACACCAACGGGAGGATAAAGGAACCAAGCACCGCCCGGGGAGAACTCAAGGTTTGCTAGTCTCCCCAACCCGTAGTCGACTTTAACGACACCCGCGAGAAGAGATCGGGTAACCCTATTCTTTGGCCTGGATACAGTGTTATGCTAGGGATACACGGTTATGACAGGAGATACATGGTTATGCCGGAGATACATGGTTATGCCGAGGATACACGGTAATGCCAAGGATACACGGTTACGCCGGGGATCTAAGGTGATATCGAGGATACACGGTATTGTCGTGTATTGTATACACAATTAATCTGCAGTCTGCTACAGTCCACGTAACGAAAATTGTACAAACGAAATGAAATAAATTGTTATCGTGTGGATTCTAACAAAAAAGAGAGAATGGTAAAACAAGTTTTTACCGCTAAAAAAAGAGCGACGTGTCTTTGTATTTTTTTAGTGTGTTTTAATTTAAAAAGCAGTCAAGTGTGAATCGGACTCGCACATGAAGGGTTCCGTACCATTATCACAACAAGACCACGTATGTGGTATGGGAGCTCCAATGATTATTATTTGTTATACAGCGGCTACAGAAATACGTCATCTGTGAAAACGTCAATTGTCTAGCTATCACGGTTTATGATATACAGCTTGGTAAAAGACATACAGAAGGAAAGTGGAGTTTTAGTAAAAGGGTCCGATTTTTGCCCTTTGGGTACGGAACCCTATGACATACTGTACATAGTTAGAATAGTACCGAGAGCATACAACCATATCTCTATTTAAATATTAGAGAAAAAAACCACATTTAAGCAAAATTCCTAAAGCAAATAGTTTTACATTTTGACGTTTAATTTGTAACAACGCATTTAAGCTTAACTGTAGCTTCGTAGCAATGTGTTACGAAATTTCACTAAACTCGTAGCAAACATAGCAGTATGCTACGAAAATGTTGTTTACAAATTTAGAAAATTAATTAAAATTATTAGGGTGGATTGCATAAGACCATTTATTAAATTAAAACTATTTGACTAAATTAATTAAAAATAATTTACGGAATGTCGAACATTGGCGTCTATTTCTATGCAGAAGATTATTATGTTGTCACATTTTGATTTTTTTTTATATTTTGACAGTTCTTAAACAAGTTTAAGGGCTTAAACATGTTTAGTGATCGATTTGCAAGCCAAACTTAATTAGGGATTATTATTCTAAAGCATTTTGATAAAATGCAAATACAAAAAATACAAATAATTTATTGATAAACATATGTTACAAGTCACTTAAATACACACATACACACACACACCTCATTAGATGGTGAATGTCGATGTAGTCTAAATTTTAGCATGCTTAGCTAAGAAATACGAAGACGGCAATGAATGTAAGGATATACTCTAAGCAATTCTGCTTTTTGACATGTATTATATCTTATCTCTTATGTCTCGGGATAAACAAAATTTGTAAAAAAATTTATGGTTAAATACATTTAAATTAGGTACAAAGAGTCTGCACCACAGGCTTTTCAGCTCGAACTTATTTTGAAACTATGACGTGCTTTGGTACTAGGTAGTTTCTACGTCAAATGTTAGATGTCACTATTTTCACGAAACTGTATTGTGGTGTAGTTAGGATTGCCAGATACGGACTTATAATTTCCTTATAATTTTCAAAACCACAACAGCGTAAACAGCGGTAAAAATCACAAAAAAAATCCATTTAATAATACTTCTAATGAAAAGAGATAAAAGTAGACACCATATTCAAATATCTTTTTGAACTTTATTTTTAACCCGTTAGGTTATAAGACCCAGTCGGTATACCTATAATTCAATCTCTGAATCTGGGAAAAGACCTATTAGGCCGAGAATTTAACCTGGTTTACAATATAGTTTCACGAAAATAAAATTGGAGCACGACATGTTGTCTTGGCGTTCCCGTCAAAACTTCCCATTTTTGTTTTATTTTATTCCAATGACATTTAATTTTATAACTGACATTTTACTCCATCTAATTAATTAAGTAGGTACTCATCTTTATTTTGATTTTGAATTGAACCAGCATCTTACTCCCGGTTTGAGTAAGACGCTGGTTCGAATCCAGCCCTGCGTCTATCGTGTGTTGTGTTTTTGCAGAAGTATTGTTTCTTAAAAAAAAACACTTCTAAGAAAGCCCAGTGCAAGTTTAAGCACTAAAAATAGAATATTAAAAACATTTATTTCAAATAATAAAATCCATATTATATGTAATGAATCAATTACATTACATTAAAATAATTCAAAAAATATTTATAAATCTTTTTTTTATCTCCTTTCTGGGGAAAAAAAAACTCCAGGTATAGCAACCCTATTTTTTTCCCATTCGGTTTCGTTTTGCTGTTCTGAATGTTGTGTTTTTGTGCTTTTTCATAATAATTTGGCTTTGAATCTGGACTTCGACGACTCCTCTATAAATAATATTTTGAAAGGTCGCAGGAGGGACTGAGAGGTGATTGAAGAAGATGTTGTAATAAAGTTAGCAGCAGATTATTTTAATAAAAGAAAAAGGAAATAAATTCGTCATATCAACATTGTGTATTTATTTTTAAGTGACTATGATAAAATGTGGAATTCATTGTTAATTAATAATAATTTTGTTAGAAACAAAGAATTTTACATTTATTAGGTACCTGCATTATTTCAAATAAAATAAAATTAGTGGGCCGTCGCGCGACGGTAGGTGATTTTAGTTACTCTATCAAATGTCAGAGGCGCTGTAGTCGCAATTTTTACTGATGTCTCTATTACCTATAATATATAATGTACTTTGTGGTCTGCACTCATCTACGCTTTCATTGATGACATAATTTTTAAAACAACCCCATCTATTATCATCTGTAGAAACTAATTCGCAGCCTCCCCACAAACTCGTGGCTGCTCAACCGTGAAAATTAGGTTCATTTTCATCTGTACTTCAGTAGCCTCACGGCCTTCGAAGCGAGCGGTCGTGTGCGAGGAATTACTCCTTTTACTATCGTGAGCTAAAACAGAGACAAGTTTAAATTATTAGTGACAATTATTAGTGCTAGTGTAATATTTAATTTAGTGACGGATGTAGTGTACGGATATGGTATTTAGAAGGTGAGTTTTATATTAGTGTATTTTTAAGTGTTAGTGTTATTTTTGTAACAGGATACTTATTCGAGAAATATGGTCTATTGGACCGTAATTTCGCCAGATACAGTTAGTTTTTAACCCAATAGACACAATTAACGTCGTATTAGTACACACTGGGAATAATATGTTTAATTCAGCCAGGAGCAAGCCGGCCTAAATGTATTTATTTTTAGTCTAGATTTAGTCCATTTACAAATGAAATGGACACAATATGTTTTAGTTGTATGAACCCAAAATAAAATTCTATCTTTACAGTTTGTTTCGTCAGATTTTATTTTTCCATTACTTATTTATTTAGGCTCTATATGACCAAACTGGAATCAGAAACTAATATCAGTTCTATGCACAAATCGTCTTTCATTCAAGAGACTCTTGGGCTGGTTCAAAATAAAATACAATTAATGCGGAAAATTGTTATTCAGTGTTTATTCAAGTTTATTCGAATGAAATCTTTAAGGTAAAAATGTATGCTTAGATAGCATTAGTTCTTACTAGCTACAGTAAAACATGGCTTACCCAAATAAGCTGGATCGGGATTTTAGGGTAAAAAGTAGCCAATATTGTAACCAACATTTCCGGCTATCTGCATAACAACTTTCATCGTAATCGGTTCCGTATTTTCTAGAATAATCGCGAAGTTTCGCTAAAGCTTTTCAAAGTGTTAGTAAAAATACCAAATAGTGCTGAACCGTTTTCGAGAAAAAATATAATATTGCTAAAGCATTTTTGACACATTTTGGTTATAAACTAAGTACTCAGTATTTTTGTTTTAATTGCCCTCGGCAGATTTGACAAGGAGAGATAGATATTCAAAAATTCGTCGCTTGAACAGGGAATTCGCGTGGTCTAGTTGGCACAAACGTTGGGGTTGTGAGTTCAATCCTCGCCGCGGGTCAATTTTTAAAAATAAGTTTTTTTCCTTTAAGAATATTTCTAGTAGGTATAAAATACGTGCCCAAATAATGGAAGTTAAACCACCTAAGAAATTGCGCCAAATTAGAAAATATACCTCTCTATATTTAGTTGTTTTGGGCGCGGAATGAGGTCTTTGAAAGCAATTTTCTCATTTCATCATTCCTAAACGAAATAGAGCAGAATAATGTAATTTTCTAAATACTTATTGGTAGGTAACTTGTAGAAGAAATTATGTGACGAGGTATTGGTTAATATTTTTATGTAAAACTAGCTGCTTCCTGCATTTTCACCCGCGTAACGTAAGTCCCAATCCCGCGGGATTTACGGGATCAAAAGTATCCTGTATTCTTTTTCCGATTCTAAGTTCCCCACAAATTTTCAACCAAATCGTTTCAGCCGTTCTTGAGTTATAAATGGTGTAACTTACACGACTTTTTTCTCTACATTTAGATATAATTTAAATAGATGTTCCTACCAATATTATCGTATACTATAGTTACTATCCTATTAATATTATAAAGGTGAAAGTTTGTATGTTAATCTGTTGTTCTTTCAAGCAGAAACCGCTAAACCGATTGCGATGACACTCAGTATGGATAGCTGGAGACATGGAAAACACATAGCCTTTTACCTCGATATTCCCACGATTGTTTCATATTAATATTATAAAATATTATATTTATTCAATTGACATTCACATGATCGTTTTGAATCTACGGTAATGAATCGTCTAATGAGAAGAAGAAGATTTCTTTTTGATTATTCTTATCAAAACATTTTCTATTAGCAAAAAATCTATAGGTAGTACGAAGAAGATGATAAAAATCGTACCTAGTCTAATATTAAAAAAAAGTGGCATACGGACGGACAGACAGACAGACATAACGAATCCATAATCCGTTTTTTGCCATTTGTCTACGGAACCCTAAAAACGAAGTATAGAAATACAAATTTCAAAATGACTTAAACAGAACAATAATAAATCCTAACCAGCTTTCATAAAACAAGTCAAATGAAAATGTGTCAAAAAATTCTATTCCCCAAAGAATTGTGGCGCTAAGAAAAACATCTACTGAACAAATTACAGCGTAGCTTTTACTACTGCCCTAAAAGCTTATTTTTAGGAAAGAATAACATTGCCGTACTATACGTACAGACAAACGTAATACATTTTATTGTAAAAAAAATTAAAAAACCCCCGACTTAAAAAATCTTCAAAGTTAAAACAAAACTAAACTTTAAAAAGGCAAAAATAATAACCCGAAAACAAATTTCATGTCTCTGAGTAGGTATGTGGTACCTTACGTTCCCGCGTCGGGGACGCGGTACTATAAGCACGGGTCGGTTACCATCAACTTCTGTGACACATTCCCGCGTCCCCCGACGCGGGAACGTAAGGTACCACATACCTACTCAGAGACATGAAATTTGTTTTCGGGTTATTATTTTTGCCTTTTTAAAGTTTAGTTTTGTTTTAACTTTGAAGATTTTTTAAGTCGGGAGTTTTTTAAATTTTTAATTTAATTTTTTTATTTCATCCTTTTTGTAAAAGCGATTTTGATGAAACATGCTTATTGTTGTCACAAAAGTCACGTCCTTTTATTTGATACCCCACTCGGGTATATTTGAAAACATTCTGTTTTTATTTCCGAATTTGACCCTACATATACTTTGAACGGCTGAACCGATTTTGATGAAACTTGCATATTGTTGTCACAACAGTCATGCTCTTTTATTTGATACCCCACCCCACTCGGGCATATTTGAAAACATTCGGTTTTTATTTCCGAGCTTCAACCAACATATAATATATGTTGGTTGAAGCTCGGAAATAAAAAGTTCAGCCGTTCATAATATTATTATGAACGGCTGAACCGATTTTGATCAAACATAGCTAAGAACACTCGCGCAAAAGACACCTATTAAACAAAAAAAACTACATTCAAATCGGTTCATCCGTTCGTGAGCTACGATGCCACAGACAGATACACAGACAGACAGACAGACAGACACACAGACACGTCAAACTTATAACACCCCTCTTTTTCCGTCGGGGGTAATTAAAAATAGAATAGATGAAGTTAATACGAGAGAGCGTTTTAGGGTCCCGTGCTTTGACGACCTCTGTGGCGCGTCGTGCGAAAGCGCGACTGCAATGCAAAAGGTTGCGGGTTCGATTCCCGCCGGACGCAAGTATTTATGCTTAAAAAATAAATATTTGTGTCTGGTCTGGGTGTCACTCTATGTATAATATGTATGTATTTACAAAAAAAAGTGTAATATGTAGTATATCCGTTGTCTAGTCCCATAGTACAAAACTAGTGCTTAGTTTGGGGCTAGACGCTGTGTGTAACGTCGTGCAATATTTATTTATTTATTTAATACGAGAGAGCGTTTAAGGGTCCTTAAAGGGTAAAGACCCTTTCTACTGACACTCCGCTGTCCGTATGTCAGTATGTCTGTCACCGGGCTATATCTCATGAACTGTGATAGCTAGACTAGCTTGGTAAATTTTTCAGTGGGGCTCCCACCATTTTCCAAAAAAAAACACGTTTGTTGTATGGGAGTACAACAAACGTGTTTTTTTTGGAAAATGGTACGGAACCCTTCGGAATTTGGAAACTGCTTAAAAACCCTTTCACGGCCTGCGGCATTTTAGTATTCGCCCATAATTCCCGATATTCTCAAAATGTAAATGTACGGCCTTAAATAAATACAAGTCTCTAAAGCAAACTCTAAGAAATATTTAAAAATGAAAATATCATCCGCAATAAGAAATCTTCTTTCAAGAGGTCAATTACAAAATCTTAAGTCAAAATAAAGAATCGACACAAAAAAACTGTTTGCAAATCTCTGTCTTTACTTGTACAAAATGTAAACCGAAATATCAGTTTAGGGATGTGCCAATAAAACCAGCTTATGAAAGAAGATGTATATCGTTTGAAGAATAATTTCTGTTTAGACATCTTCATTAGTGCTTGCTCATATTTATCGTCTTCTTCTTCTTTTTCTTTTTGTGTAGTGTGGCTAAACTAGTATTTTTTCAGGTCAAATTAACGACTCTAACTTGACTCAACGACTGCTATCTGAGATAACAACCGGGACCAACTGCTTAACGTGCCTTCCGAAGCACGGAGGAGCTCGAGAAAATGATTTATAAAATAAATTCGAAGTACTAAATTCCAGTTAAAATCATGGGTATTGTATTGTAAGACACCAACGATTTAAAAGTAAAAGTTTGTGTAGTATATTTTTGTTGTTCCTTCACTCAAAACTGCTATACCGATTTCGATTAAGCTCAGCACGCAGACAGCTGGAAACCTGGAACAAAACATAGGCTATCATCCCGATATTCTCTTGGAAGCGGGACTTACGTAGGTGAAGCCCCGGGTTACTACTAGTGATATCTAAACTATTTACTCAACTTAGGTATAATAATATACCAAATAGGAACGTAAAGTTAATAAATACCTTTTTCGTCTACATCAAAATGATAATCATCATCAAAACTTTAAAGGGAGAGCCATATTATACAAATTCACGCTACGAGATATAAAATCTTTATTCAACTCGGATATATATCTTTTATCGAAGGATCTACAGATCCCGATGATACTTTATGTTTTAAATATTCGAATTCTGAAAGAATATTCTGTAACGCTTAATTAATTTTTGCTGTCTATAAATGAAAATGTTTTTTTTTTCGTTTTCCTTTACGAAAATATTATGATAAATATTTTGTGTTTACCTTAAAATTGTCTATATTATCAGAATTCTGTGATGTGACCTACTTTTGCCGTACGTATTGAAAAATGATTTCATTGTTTGAAGTTAGTTGTTTTTTTTTAAATCAATACCACTCAGAGACGCGAGTTACTTTTATAAGATGTTGTTTTCCTTAAAAATATTTGTTATAAAATCAAAGAACACAATATAAAACCCGGCCAAGTGCGAGACTCGCGCACTAAAGGTTCCGTACCACTATCACAATTGGGTACAGGCGGTACCCTAAAGTGAACACTGGACCAACCAATCTGTGAACGAAACGCAAACGATAAAATGTATTTAACCATTTGGATTAGCGCCAGTCTTTTTCCAGTCTCACTAGATGGCGCTACTGGTAAAAATACATCGCGGTATCATTACGTTTTCATGTCCCTAAATCATGTTTGTTGTATGGGAGCCTCTCTTAAATATAAATTACAACTGCATAACTATTACGGTTCATGAGATACAGCCTGGTGACAGACAGACAGACAGAGAAGTCTCAGTAATAGGATCCCGGTTTTACCCTTTGTGTACGGAACCCAAAAGAAAAATACTGTCAAATTATTTGTACCCGTTCCGTGTCAGCCTATGTCGTGTCTGTTAGTCAAAAGCCTTTAATTCTAGCTAGATGAACCGCAACACTAACATTTTTAACAAAAGGGTGTCTCCACTTTGTCATGTTCGTTCACGAGTATTCGATGCCAAATTTCCCGACTAGTTTCCCTTTTTTATGGACACAATAGCAACGTCAATGCAGGAAGCCTTTCGTTCAGATTCATTTATTTAAAGTGAAAAATGAAAATACTTTTAGTTTTTTATTATCAAGAGAGGTCGTCGTAATAAATGAGGGCTAGTAGTGCGACGTGTGTTTTTAGCCAGTTACAAGTATATATAATTTTTCAGTTAGGTACTATTATTTTGTTAGGTTCAGTAATTTCGAAATTAAAAATAACTTACCCTATTTAAAGAGAAACTTAGACAGAAAATCCGATACATTGATTTGAAAGTGACAGCACTTTATCTACTTTCTCCTTTAAAATTGTCAGTCCTTTGTTTTCAATTTTGATGTAAGTTTCTGAAATAGAGGAATAGGTTAATTTATCTCAATTCGGATGTTTTTTTTTGGAAGTTTTTGTAAGATAATCAGCCTTTTTTTAACCAAAAATATCCATTTTTCATGTTTCCAATTGGGAATTTCTATTCCATCAATTTCCATCCAACTCAGAAGTTACGTTATGAAATCGAATACAAAACTGCAAAATGCAAGAGGAACTAAAAAACTAGCACCGTCACCGAGGGATTTAATTTGGAACTTTTCACCGAATACAGCCTCTGGTTCGGTGGGTTAGGATTATTTTTTTTAACTGGGAAGAAATGGGTATGGCTGAAAATCAGTGCTTTGCTTTGCTTCTGCAAGTAAATCTGTCACTGAGCTATTTTGCACCCTTTTGCATCACTACGACACACGCTCACTCCTAACTACCCAACTACATCACTTATTATTTTATTTCTTGCGTATAGCTGTAGTCCGTTGTTTTAGTTTTTACTTTAAGTTATTGTATTGTATTTAATAGTGTTTTTGTGTGTTTTATAATGCAATAAATGAGTTGTCTATGTCTTGTCTATGAAGGTTGAGTCTTCGACTAGTCTACGCTAGTCTAAGATTTCATCTCATCCAAATAAAAAGCACCAAGCCATCAGATAATTCAAATTTTGAAGGTCAGTTAGGTGATGGAGCGCTAAATATGAAATGAGGATCTCTAGATTAATAGATACTGTGATTTTTTTCTCTCAATCTCCATAGCTATTAAGAAATATAGGTTCTCTATGCATAGAAAATTGTTATATGGGCCTTAATTAAATATTTATTTATTCTGTTTTTCGCATTTATATTATTACGACAACAGAAATACATCATCTGTAAAAACTTCAACTATCTAGCGGCGTTGAAATTTCAAATAGCGGGTCATGAGATACATGCTGTAGACAGGCAGGCGGGCAGCAGAATCTTAGTAAAAGGTTTCCTATTTTATCATTTGGTTACGGAACCCTAAAAATGGTTTTGGCTTAATTCACAAGGTAGTTCGAATACAAACTTTTCAGTCTAAATTGGCCCAACCAAACCAAGCTGTATAGATATCAGTTCCTGTCCGTATTTTTCACGTTGAATAACACTGAAAAACTCAGCTCACAGCCTTACATTCAATTCAGGAAGTCTGAAAGCGCGCAATTTAGCGTTAAAAGCGCATAGTGTGAAGCAACGTTCCCCATTGTACCGTTCCTTTTCAAAATGTTACTGTATTTTATTTCATCTGAAGTTATTACAGTTTGTGTACGCGGCATTAATTTTTATAAAGGCAGGAATTTTCTGCATTCCGAATATTTTGTTCTGAGGAACTGCGTAGGATTTACAGCTTATAATTTTTCCCACTATATTTATTTAAAAAGGTAATATTTAAAAAAAATGTGAATCGTCACGGGATGCCTGCCAGATGTGAAACATCGACTCGCTACGTATATAATATGATACGTACATAATTATATTCCATCACATAGGTATATAAACTTATAGCATGGCGAGGTGTCGCCATGGCCTGGCAAAAAATAAAACAACTAAATCGTAACCGAAAGCGGTTTCGTCAGTGGCATCGTAGCTGCCAAACGGATAAAGATCCACGAGTAAAGGTCATAGCCCACTTACACGACTCAGCTCCCACCCGGCAAAAATATTATAATTCAAATATGGGCTTTAAATATTGCTCTTTAGATTATTTTACATTGGCATCATAAATTAGCAGACAGCTCGCTTTCAGCGAGCTTACCGCCGTCAGACTGCTCAGGAGTTGACGCCTCGCTGGCCGCACGCTTACTGCTAGCAGTCGCCGCGCGCGTCGTCGCAGAGTGTTGCCAACCGTACGATTTAAATCGTACGGTACGGTAAAGGCGGGTGGACAGCTGGCCGTCTGCTAGCTGTCGCCGCGTGGACTGCTGGTTGCCTGCTAGCTGTCGCCGCGTAGACTGCGAGCAGTCGTCTTAGTTTAGGGCAGTGTTGGATGGGAGCGGTGTTGGAGCAGAGTCGCTTAAGTGTGACCTTTACGATGCCACAGACCCGCAGATACTTCAGAATTATGACACCTCTTTTTTCCATCGGAAGTAATTAAGTAACCACTCAAGCTCTAAAGTGGAACAGCATTTTTTGGTCTAACGCTACATCCCGCAATAATTATTCAGCGACGAAATATCCCTACTCCTTTTGGATAAAAATCGTGATAGCTCACTAACTACTATAGCCACATCCATAAAAAAAATACCTACAAAAAGTTGAAATATTCAGAATAGGTATGTAAAAATGTATCAATGCAAATAGTAAAAAATGCTAGAACTGGACAATGTAGGGTTCAGTTTAGGATAGTATTTTCTTTACCAAGTTTTTACACACAATGTTACAGTTTATTTTAATTGAATCTTTCAACAGATGAGCTAGCTATATATATACTTTATACACTTGTTTTACAGCCCAATACAGAAACGCCACCGAAAATTTGAGACTAGAATAATTAAGAAGCTTCTAAATTTAAGAATAGTATGTGATTTTTTGCGACTTAGTTAAGGCCGCGGGTTCACGATGGATGCAGGCCACTTATGACCAAAGCATCTGGAAATCTATGAGGGAGGCTTATGTCCAGCAGTGGACTTCTTACAGCTGAAATGATGATGATGATGATGTGATTTTTTGAATTTGAGAGGTGCTTAGTTGTTCAAGTAGAACTCAACGATTCTGAGAACGTTTCTGTACTCGGCCGTTAGTTACGCTCTTCTACATGTCCCCAATAAATGAAATAAGACCGCAACACATTAGTACCTACCCCAGCACCCGTACCTACATTTCACATAGGTACGGCAAACATCCTGGCTTCACTTCTCTTAAACCCTTTAAATCTGACCGATTAATCATTCATTCTACATCATCGATTTTCAGTACCCAAATCGAAATAAAAGTAACCATTTTTCAGTTGAAAATGTAGCAGAAATCCTTCAATCATTTAATTAAACCTTTTTCAGTAATAAAATGGGAATAAATAAAACTGATTTAAATGGGTTTAAATTAAGCAGAGTGCGGGTAGATTGCGAAATAAACTGTCGGCCGATTGATTAAGACGGGGATAGATGATAATTACCTGTCCTTTTTCGGTTGCATAGGAGTGAGTGGGTTAGAATTGTATGAAATAATAATTAAAAACGATGATTACTCGTAAAATGTACATTTTTCATCGAAGCACAATGAAGAGAACTTGAGTAATAGGTATAGTTTCATACTATGTATTAAGGGGTACCTTAGATGCGTCCGTTTTCGGACTACCACCATGTTAGCAGAAAATCGTATATTTAACTGTTTGCTTCTAAAACTAGTGCCATTTCTCTCTGTTTCTTTTGGATTTTTAGATAGGTATTTTACTCCTAATTCGCTATTGAAATCTGTTGTATACAAAGGATAAATGCTAATATCGCTTGCAACACTAACTTTGGTTTAGCTAGCAAAGAAGAAATGGTTAAATTTTTTAAATTCCCACAATTTGTTAACATAGTTACATTTTCCCGAGTCTTAATCGCGAGGGGACCCCCCTCCTCCCCTCGCGACCAAGACCATTGTAACATGGTTGAAACGTCGAGGTAAGAAAATAACAATACGCGATTCAGACCCGGGAAATGTAACTATGTAGAGCTAATGGTTGTTTAGAACCACCGAGGGTTACATTAATATTTATCGTCAGATAACTCCTAAGGTCATACTTGTGCGACGAGTATGACCTTGGGTCGTCATCAGTCTTTTAAAAGCTGCCTGTACCTTATTGAATAAGATTTATAAAAGCACTGATGACGTGTGAGATCACTAAGAGCTAACAATCATGAACGCCATGAATACAAATCACGAAAATAATACAGCGCAAAAGTATTATCACATCCTATTTCTCAGTTTAGGGATATCCTCTGATAAAATTGTGGGTCCGATGTCCCAGATTATTCCCGTACAATGAACGACAACTTTAAACAAGACATTGTTACAAAATTTTACAACCGATATCTCCAAGAAATTATTACCTCCTATCAGACCATTGCTTTCAATCTATGTTGTAATATTTAACAACTTTGAAGTCGTAAAAAATTATGACAGCGTGTCGTCACACGTAGATTTATTGCGTCGATAATATGAGCATGGGGTTGTTACGCTCGGTGAATGTGGGTTGGTTTTTTATAGGACTGAATTTTTTATACCTAATATTACAAAATGGAGGTGTTAGCTTCGTGGGAGAAACTACGGGTTTTGGGCTGAAAGTCGTGCTGTTCTATCCTGCCTGTGTAGTTTTTTTTGAAGAATACCTTCTTCTTAATTTCGTGTAGTGGCAAGTGGCCCTAACTAGAACTCATGACTGGTATTGGAGATAACAACCGGGACAACCTGCTTATTGTGCCTTCCAAAGCACTCAGGAGCTCGAGGAGAATGTTTTTTGCCACACAAATTATCGGGTGACCGATAATAATTTGTGTGGCAACAAAATATTCTGTATTTATGTATTTTCTGTGTTAAAAAATGTCCACAAGATATTCCAATATCGGCGAGCGTAGCTAGACCAATGAGTTTCTCTCCATAGAAGTACCTACATACTAGGTTGTTTGTATCAATTTTATTGTGTTCTTCAAAAAAGAAAACTAGGCACTCATACATAATAGGTTAGGTATATATTTTGTGGGTAGGTTAGGTTAGAGACAAAACAATATTTAAGGAGCACATCGTTAAGAGGAGAATCTTTTCTTTTTTTTTTTCACAAGTAGATATAGACTTGTAAAAAAATGTTTGATACGTTTAAGAAAACCAATCGACGTAAAAATAACATATTTTTTTACACAGGTAGGTATCGAAAAAGCTTAATTTTACTAAGATTTCTTACTGAAAAAGCGAATGAAACAAAACGTAAAAAGGTTCAACCCAACACCGTATTCGGGATTAGGCATTAAAATACGGGTGTTAAATAATCCTGGGTTCCTATTATGCAGGTTTTTATTTCAGTATATTATCAGTTTTTGCAAGTTAATGAGCTTGGAGAAGGTTTTATGCATTGTTTCAACGGATTATTCCTATATTTTTGGCTTTATTTTATGCAGATTTAAGTTATAGGATGTTGCAGTGTCGTATAATGAATAAATTTTATGCGTTAGTAGGTACATTGTTTGTGCTGAATTTTTAATGTGCTAAGCTTGTATCTGTTACTCTTTAGTTTCACGATTTATGTACCCTTATTATTACTAGCAGCAAGCCCGCGGTTTCACCCGCGTAAGCCCCGATCCATCATGAATATCGCTATAAAAAGTAGCCTATGTAATCATCCAGATTTTAAACTATCTGCATACTAAGTTTCATTGGAATCGGTTATGTAGTTTTTACGTGAACGAGTAACAAACATACTTTGTTTACTTAGTTACATACAAACTCTCACCTGAATACATTAGTAGGATTAAAGTAGGCCTAAGAAACAAGTACTCCTGGAGTCTTAAGTTACATCAAGATTTTATTTTTAAACCCACCCTTAGGTCTTATTACCTTACCTGCCTAACTCCCTTGAGATACCTACCCTTACCTAATTTTCTAGATTGTTTCTTTTTTCGACCACTAACTTTCATCTTTATATAGGTACATCTGAACAAATATCTGAAATAACGATCTTACTTATCCTTTATTTAGCCACAACATATAGATTGGGAGCCTATAGATGGCAACCATACCTCATCGAGTACCAAGTTGAGTGTAATATGGTGGAAAAACACTAAAAGTTATGCTTATAAAAGTCGGTCAGCCTCGAGTCAGCCTGGGCCCGTCGGTAACTTGGTACTCGATGAGTTAGGGTTGTCCCCTCGATTGCTCCCCTTAAAACGGTCTGACTGAAGCCAGGCCCAGACTGAATCGCGACTGACCGAATTTTTTTGACATACATTTTAGTCGTTTAGTCTCTAAGTACCTAAACCGCAGTCTGTCAATTTCGCGTTGTGCCTAGACCTAACGAGAAATGGGCATATTGATGTATAGACTTATTGCGTATTAGTTCATGAGCGAAGTAGGTAAATTGAGGTTTAGTCATAGTGCGCATTAGCTCTAAAGCGAAGTAAATGAATAGAGGTTTAGTTATATGGCGATTGGTAGGCTAGGTAGGCACATTTAAATTTATTTTTAGTGGGCTCTCTTAATCGGTAGTATCTAACACGAAATCTGCCAATTTCGCGTTGTGCCTAAAGAGACATCAGCAAATTGATTTTGAACTTTAAAAAAAAACTATTTTTCGTATTTAAGATTAATTCAAAAGAAATACATAATCTGTGAAAATTTTAACTAGGTAGCTATCACGGTTCATGAGACCAGCCTGATAACAGTGGCAACAGACGGACGGACAGACAGCGAAGTCTCAGTCAGTAATAGGCCGGGACTCTAATTCTAAGACTTCGCTGTCCTTTTTTTTACCCTTTGGGTATGAAACTCTAAAAATACATTTGAAAATTCGAACATTCTGGAAGGAATATCGACTTAGTCGTATCGCTAAATGGGCACTACGAGAAGTAGACCTATTGCAACATAGTCATACCGCTAAATAGGCACTACAAGAAGTAGACCTATTGCGACTTAGACCAAACGCTGATTTTAAATGACAGTATGGCACAACGCGAAATTGACAGGCCGCGTTTTAGGTACTTAGAGACTAAACGATTTTAGTGTTCTTTCTTCCATATTAGTCTCCACTTGGTACTCGATGAGGTATGGTTGCCAACTATAGGCTCCCAATCTAATAGTCTAACCTAGTCAATAATGTTTGTATTCTGTCCAAGTATCATTTCCTAAATTGTGTAAACATATCATACAATGCCAAATAACCCTGAGACTTCCTTGTTTTTATAGCTATAAGAAAAGGCCAAGGCCTCATTTATCGTTGTGAAAATGGATAGATTACATTATTTTTAGATGGAGAGTATAATTGATTGATCCTCTGTTTGATTCTAATAAATTGATTTAATCTTTGATTGATAATAGAACAATTTAAATAGATTTATCTTTTAGATTTTTTCTCTGTTTTCTCTGTGTTGGATTGAAGTTAAACTCATTTTTCCGGTATACTGTGATAACATCGATTTTCAATCTACACTAATATTATAAAGAGGAAAGATTTGTAGTTGTGTGTGGGTGTGTGTGTCGTATGTTTGTCATAGTACGAGAGCCCACGACCAAAACCATGTCTCATAGCAATACAGCCAAAACCGCATCATTTTGGTCGTGGGCTCTCGTACTATCATGAATAAACTCAAAAACTACTGGACTGATTTCAAAAGTTCTTTCACCATTAGAAAGCTACATTCACCCTGAGTAACATAGGCTACTTTTGATCCCGATATTCTTACGAGATCGGGACTTACGCGGGTGAAACCGCGGGACGCAGCTAGTCTTTAATAAAATAATGTAACAAAACAATTTTAATTTTTTTACCGCAACAAAGGGTTTATAAAAATTAATCTAGATAAAATAAAAACGTTACACTGTGTAAATTCTATAAATATTTACAGAAATAAGTCATCCATAAAACAAAAAATAAGTTATGTATAGTAAGGGTTCCGTTTTTTGCCATTTGGCTACGGAACCCTAAAAATAGCTTCATCTATTTGGGAGTTTATACAACAGTTATTTTTTATAACTAAGTTTCTCTAGATACTAGATGGGAACCCGAAACCCATCCGGCTTCGGACAGTTCCGATTAACAAACTAACATCGGGTTCCGTGGTTAACAAACTCCAATTTTTAAAGAAGATGGATATCTGAGTTTCGCTTCAACGCAATGCTACAGACAGATACACGGACACCTATAACTTATAACACCCCTTTTTTCCGTCGGGGGTTAAAAATAAATTCCAAAAATAATGGTATGCCCTAATCTCTATTCTCATTGGCAATTCAAGTCACGTCCCCATTTTAAAGTTCAACTCTGATCCAAAACATGTTTGCATCGGGACCTTTTTCAGAACCATTTGCTTCGGGAATTTTGTGATAAAATCACGAAATACATTTTTAGTTTCAACTTCTTACAGTCCTAAAGTTTTTAAATTCATACAATTTGTCAACATAGTAACATTTCGTTCCTTTTCTTCTTTTTTAACCCCCGACGGAAAAAGAGGGGTGTTATAAGTTTGAAGTGTCTGTCTGTCTGTCTGTCTGTGTGTGTATCTATCTGTGGCATCGTAGGTCACGAACGGATGAACCGATTTCAATGTAGTTTTTTTGGATGATAGGTGACTTTTGCGCGAGTGTTCTTAGCTATGTTTGATCAAAATCGGCTCAGCCGTTCATAATATACGTGGGTTGAAGCTCGGAAATACGAACCGAATGTTTTCAAATATGCCCGAGTGGGGTATCAAATAAAAGAGCATAACTTTTGTGACAACAATATGCATGTTTTATAAAAATCGGTTCAGCCGTTTATTAGTTCCGTACCCGAAGGGGACCCTAAAAAGAAGAAAAGGAACGAAATGTAACTATGTTGACAAATTGTGTGAATTTAAAAACTATCTAGAGAAACTTGTAAAATTATAAAAATCCTTATTGGAGTGACTCAATGGGATAGTTCTGAGTTCTATCCACCCCCGTTCAAACGAGCCCCAATAGATGTCTGACTAAATACGCTAATGCAGAAAGCAACGCATAAATAAACAGTGAACGAGTAGGGTTTCAATGCAGTAGCATTAGTAGAATCATTGATGAAGCCATTTCAGCTTAGTGGAATGGGTTGGGAATAGCTAAATATTATAATCCATTAGATTATAATAAATAGATTATAAACAATAGATGAGTTGTTGACCACCATCTCACCTGGTGGTAAGTGGTGTGAATTTCTACGTTTTAGAAGTGTAAAAATAAATAAATTTATGTAAAAATAAATTATTAATGTAAAAATAAAAACACACAGCGCCATCTAGCCCCGTGGTAAGCGACTAAGCTTGTGTTACGGTGACTAGACACCGGATATAATACTTATATTTATTTTTCTTTTGTAAATACATACATATTATACATAGAGGGACATCCAGACCAGGCGGGAATCGAACCCGCAACCATCTGCATTGCAGTCGCGCTTTCGCACAACGCGCAACAGAGGTCGTTAAAACTTCTTTTAGCGCGGTACGCAAATTTTCAAATCACTGGACTCGCGACACCGTTACCGAGACGCAGCTATAGTGTGTACATGCATATATGCATATATGCATGTACATATAGCAGACCCCGAAGCGGATAGCTGCGATAAGTTTTCACTTCTGTCGGCACTCTCGGAGTGCAAACTGTTTTTTTTTTAATTGTAGACTACGGTTTGACACATTTTCATGAAGAAAAAATCTCAAGAACAAAGAATATCAATTTTAAGGTTCCGTACCCAATTGAGTGGTATGGAACCCTTCATGCGCGAGTCCGATTTGCTCCTGGCCGGTTTTTATTTTCCTTATTTTAATGTCTGTAACTAATCATAATCATAATCATTTATTCGTTGAGACTAACCATAAGTACTTGAGGATAGTGCGAACTAATCCAGTGTCCATTTTAGGGTTACGTACCCAATTGTGTAGTGGTACGGAACCCTTCATACGCGAATCCGATTCGTTTTTGCCCGGTTTTATAGTTCTTATTTTAATTCGCCTGTAACTAACCTTAGGTACCTACTAAGAATAGTGGCAAAGTTTATATTCAAAAGTACAGGTGCTCGCCCTATTATCACTCAGTTCCAGTTCTCTGTTCGAAGTCATATTAAAGTGATATTATTATAACTCGGTAGCTCGTGAATTTATACGTGTCTCTCTACTTTGTACTTACGTGCTTCGGCCAAGTTTTTAAACAGTTCAAAGTTCAAATTGTAGAGTGATATGTTACGACGACCAAAAGGTGTTAGGGTTTTATGTGTTAGATTAGATAAATACAAAATACTATTTATAGGTGTTGTGCGTTTAAGAAAAGTATAGGAAACAATATCAACTATTACCCACATGCAAAAAATATATCAACTACATTCCATCATGCGAAATAATTAACAATATTCGATGAACCCGACATGGATTTTGGGTTAAGGTCATATTAATTAGCTCTTAAAGAGGGGCTCTATCATTTTAGCTTTCTCTTATTAGTTGTTTACGCTGCACATTGATCTATAACGTACACACAAACTTTCACATTAATAATCTTAGTAGGACTTGGTATATATCTGGAAATCTAGATAGCTGATAGATGGCTGGAAATCTAGATTAAGAGGATAGTCTCCATTCTCTTTCTCCATACAAACGTAGTTTAAATTTTCCTCCCTGGATAAAGACATTAATTAGAGCAAATATGTTTATATATGCAAATATATCTGTCATGACAATGCATCGACATTTTTATTTTTTTCATTTTATTATTTTTTATTATTATTTTAATTAGAAAAAAAAAAATAGATGCATTGTCATGACAGATATAGGTTTTATGGCATAAATATATTTGCTCTAATGTCTTTATCCAGGGAGGAAAATGTAAACTACGTTTCTATGGAGAAAGAGAATGGAGACTATCCTCTTAACACTAATAGCCTTATTAATAAACGTAAGGTCGGAGTAGTGAGAAGATATTTTGTCTTTTCCCGTGACAAGGACCTTCGACCTTACTCCACGTTTATTAATACGGTTATAGACTTTTAACCCGATACTCCCATGGAATTACGCCGGTAAAAACGCGAATTGCAACCAGTCCATAATTTATCGCCCAACTTAAAATCTGCAGTCTGTAGGTAATCAATAGAACGTTTTCAAGATACGATGAAAAACCTAGTTTTCCTTTTTCAGTAGCGGGCGACCTGAAAATTATTTCAAGTGCTTTCTTCGACATTTCTACGGCAAAATATTTATGCAGAACTATTTTTATTTTATAGTTTTAAATAAGAAGATAAGATTTTTTCAATTTAATTTTACGGAGTTTCAATCTATATACTTAGTTTACTTTTAAAATTGAATAGTTTGATGTTTTTTATGGTTAACTAGTTGCGTTCCGCAATTAACCCGTGTAAGTCCCGATCCCGTGGGAATATCGGGATCAAAAGTAGCCTATGTTACTCCTCAATGACCTAGCTATCTATTGCTGAATAATTTTTTGAAATCGGTCCTGTGGTTTCGGACCTTATTCATTTTAAACAAATAAATCTTTCCTCTTTATAATTCTTTATTATGATTACTATAGTATAGACTAGCTGACTCGACACCACTTCGAGTCGTCATAAAAAACTTGATACTGGCAACACTACGATGTCCTCGTTTTCATATTAGGTATGTTTGTAAATGAAACCCAGTTTTTTTAATACAAAATGTATGAGAATAGTATTTTTCATTCCATCTGTTTGAAAAGAGATAGTCCTATCCCTGTAAATAGGGATTAGCTCCCTCTTTTCTCACTCCCTCCCTGAATTCCACACTGTGCTCGGGATTATACTTTAAAATCACTCGCTCCGCTCATCTCTCAATTCAAAAATCACTCTTGCCGTAAAACAGGTGAGTTAGTGGAAAAACACTCATCTATTATGTTTAAAAAAGTGGTCTTTCAACCCAGTCAATAAAGTCGAACCGCCTGACGCAAACAAACAAACTTTGCATTTAAATTTGGCACCATTACAGCAGCCTTCAAGTCCATTGACACTTTCTCCTGCCTTATATTCAAATTCAAATCCTTCTTTATACTCTGCAGATTTACATTAAGATAATAAATGCTTATATTTCATACTCAGAGACTTTGAGGTAAAACATAAAAAGTTGCGTTTAATGGACTGTTATATCCGTCTTAAATTTTTGTGAATAATGTCTTGAAGAGATATAATAGGTACCTATGTAAAACAAAACAAGAGAAATATTTTTGGTAAAGAAATGGGAATTAAGTAAGAAAATTATTTTGTAGAAATAACAAGAATACAAATAACAAGCAGTAATATTATTTATTTTTGCTTTGCTAATTATTTTAATACTTTTAATAGAAATAGTTATGTGATTCAACGCTGCAAAGTTGGTTTTTGTACGAGTAGTTGTATTAAAACTTAAACGTAGCGAGGGCTTCAATTGTTGGATATTTCATGACGGAATGTTGTTGTTTTTTTGTGTGTGGATTGATGTTACAATTTGTTTCTCTACGTTTTAGTGTAGTAGACTAAATTATTGTTTCAAAGCCTATCCACATTTTAAACAAAAAAATATCTGTTTTTGCTGAAATGTGGATAGGCTTCTACCCTTTGACATATTTGTCCGGAAACTGTACTAAAATGTAGGAAAAAATGTCACCTACAATTCATAGACAAAAATCATAAACATTCTGTCATAAATTAATCAACAATTTTTGATGAACCCGACATGGATTCTGAGTTTAGCTCATAACCTTAAACTTAACTGAGACATTAATGCCTTCTCTTCGCTCGCGTTGGGAACCCAGCTTTAGCGATGTCATTAAACGCATGTTCTCTTTATTGCTTACCCATGTGGACTTATAAAAGGCCTCATTAACAAAACATCAAAACATTTTTCAACCAATTGAAAAAACCATCCTTACTTTATTCTTTTTAAGAAAACGTCTTCAGTACCACGTCTAATTATCGAACGTTATCTTTGAAAGGAAATTCTGTGCACTCGAACATAATTCCTCATACTTGAGACATTTTAATGACCTCCTATATTTAATTCAGTCGTATTTAAAAATGTGTGTTATCTTGAAAATTATGGTAGATTGAAGACTTCCTTGTTTATTTTAAAAGATGTTGATTTGAGTGCATTATGGGTATTACAAATTATGGGATGTTTTATATTATTCAATAACTAGCAGTGTCCCGCGGTTTTACCCGTCTCGGTCCCGTGGGAATTTCAAAAAATCCAATCTAATAATTAATAGTGCTTAGTGCTATATTTTAGCTTAGACTATGTCCTAGAAAAGTGTTTAATCTCTCACGAATTAATGGATTAAAAAAACCGACGAAAAGTTTCGAGGAAAGGTAGGTAGTGAGTGCCCGTACGCTTTGCTGGCTTGTCTTGGCAGATTATATAACACCGAATTTCCCGATGATTCGACGACCATATCCAAAAGCATAGCGGTCCTCTAAGTTAGTTGTGGTATCCTTTGGTACACAAAATATCTTACGTTAAGATCCTAATTCAAGGTAGCTACATAAATAAACCTTAACCTTCGGATTAACTATTTGAGACAAATTACTACAACCCTTTAAGACTGCTTGTTTTAGCTAAAGGTACCAACTATTTGTCTTGAAGATAATGTAATCCGAAAGCTGAAGGGATTGTTATAGATGTCTATGAGGATGACTGTTTTTTTAGGATTGATGAGAATTTGTGATTTTTATCATGAGTTGGTTGAGTTAGTTATTCATTCGCATGTGCATATACCCCTTCAAATAACCTATACTAGAAGCACCCCGGTTTCACCCGCGTCAGTCCCGATCCCTTACGAATATCGGGTTAAAAAACATCATATGTTACTGGATAATGTAGCTTTCTATTAGTGAAAGAATTATTGCAATCGGTCCAATAGTTTCGGAGATACATACGTACATACAAACATGTTAGCGTCCAACGTTACCTCTTTAAAATATTAGTTTAGATGAATATGTCGTTAACTAGCAGCATCCCGCGGTTACGCGTTTACAAAACAATGCTTAAAACCAAAATCTAGAGTCAAAAGGCGACCTTACCACTGAGAACAGTCTCTTCCAGACAACCTCGGACGAATGGCGGATAAAAAATGATTAATATAATGAAGTCAACGCAATTGAAAATCAAAATATACTTATGTTAGATTTTTCTTCTGTTTTTGCGATGTTGTGTAGAAATTAAAGACATTTTTTTCGGTTCTAATCGCAGGTGTTTATTACTTTTATCATTGTCTTAACGTTCAACATTTCGAGACCTTCACAGGTCCCTTCTTCAGGATTGACCGCCAGTCCATCCTGAAGAAGTGACCTGTAAAAGTCTTTTATAACACATTTGCTCGTAAAGGGCCTCTTATTTCACCAATTTCAATATCGTAATGTATGTCATTACGTACTTGTGCGTAATCGTAAAGTAAAACGCACGAGTTTCTTTCTAATAAGGTAACACGTACGGTTTATCATGCTCCGTCTAAAACCAACGGTACTTTTTTAAATCTTAAGAAAAAAAAAGCAAAGAAAGCAAATCAAAAAGTTTTTATGTCAGAAAAGTGGTCAATATTTTATGAATAAAATTAACTTTGGGAGATAAAATATAAAAAATAAACATTTAATTCTTTAATTTAATTCATTTTGACAGTAAATTACATCTGTAACAGAAACAAAAAAATATTAATTTACTTTATTAGTAATACTGGCTGTTTTTGTACCGTTGCCTTAAAAAAAAAAGCACTGATGCCCGCGCATCGCTAATTTGTCAACTGGCAACGTAATAATCAATTTCACAAATTGTTCAAATTTTTCTAACTGCTTTAACAAGTGATTAAAGATTTATTCGTTTAAGAAAGTCCGAGTTTTATTTATTTCCTCGCAAATGTGTTATAAAACGTCGTATGACATACGTGCGCTTTGATAATTACAGCCTCTGCTTTCTTGTAGCCCTCGCCTACGGCTCGGGCTAGCAATATCGCCTCGGCTGTAATTTTCAACTTACCGCACTTATATCATAATGTACTATTATAACACATTTGCTCGTAAAGGGCCTCTTATTTCACCAATTTCAATATCGTAATGTATGTCATTACGTACTTGTGCGTAATCGTAAAGTAAAACGCACGAGTTTCTTTCTAATAAGGTAACACGTACGGTTTATCATGCTCCGTCTAAAACCAACGGTACTTTTTTAAATCTTAAGAAAAAAAAAGCAAAGAAAGCAAATCAAAAAGTTTTTATGTCAGAAAAGTGGTCAATATTTTATGAATAAAATTAACTTTGGGAGATAAAATATAAAAAATAAACATTTAATTCTTTAATTTAATTCATTTTGACAGTAAATTACATCTGTAACAGAAACAAAAAAATATTAATTTACTTTATTAGTAATACTGGCTGTTTTTGTACCGTTTTGCCTTAAAAAAAAGCACTGATGCCCGCGCATCGCTAATTTGTGAACAAATAAAAATTATTCCGCGCGCTTTTTCTTTTCGCTGTATTGTTTTTATTTGATTTCCTCGCAAATGTGTTATAAAACGTCGTATGACATATGTGCGCTTTGATAATTACAGCCTCTGCTTTCTTGTAGCCCTCGCCTACGGCTCGGGCTAGCAATATCGCCTCGGCTGTAATTTTCAACTTACCGCACTTATATCATAATGTACTATTATATCGAAAAATAAGTTCTTGAAATGTATTCTTGGGTCAATAATGTTGTGTTGTCCCTTCACATTGTTACAAAGTTCCATTGAAACTTTATCCCAAATCTAGCAGAGATTTAGATTGATATTTGTAAGTTGAAAGAGTTATTTTGAGAGTAAATTTTCCTTAAGTCTATTGGAATTGTAGTGTTTGTTTAGGTTCTAGTATTTTATGTAAAGGGAAATTCTAATTTAGTTCTATGAAATGATATTGTTCTGTGATGTTGACTTCTGAGTCTCTTGTCTTCTTGAAATTAAATTTATATTTACGAAGTGACTAGGGCGACGTCGAAAGAGCGTAGGCGGATGCGGTCGCACTAAGGTTTTTCCCGCAACCAATAATTATTAGAGTTAATAAATTTATTTATTAAAAATATCGTTAAATAAAATGATCATTAATTGTTTTTAAATCGTTTTCTTATAAGCACTAGAAGAGTCTTCCGGTTTCACCCGCGTTCGTCACGATCCCGAGGGGATACCTGGATCAAAAGTACCTACTATGCTACTCCTTGATAATGTAGCTTTCTATTGGTGAAAGAATTATTGAAATCGGTTCAGTGGTTGCAGAGATTACCCGGAAAATACGAGATATACTTACATACATAAATGTTACCAACGTTACCTCATTATAATATTAGTATAGATAGATGTGCCCGTAGCCATATACTTTTAGACCCTGGCGGTATAAAGAATAGGTTACGGTAACCTCTGCCCGTCTTAAAAGTCGACCAAAAGGGGTTTTTCGGTGGGAGGCCGGCCGTGGCTCATTACTGGTCTAAGTCGTAGCGCCAAGCAGACTCGTCCGTGTTCCAATACGTTGGCTGGTACAGCCACTAAGGAAAATAGATCGGATTTTGTTCCACTGCCATTCTTTTTCAGATGAGCGAGCGTGTTACATCTTAGACCATACCATCACTTACCATCAGCTGAGGATAGTAATCTAACGCTCATCTATCGTGTGTAAAAAAACATGTTATTACGAGCGAAAATATGAAAATTTATTCTAGTTGCGAGGGCGTCGCCGCCGTTTTAAGCCGGGGCAACCGCAATATGATTATCAAATCACGTCAGGCCCTCACATTTCACGGGCGGTGTCATTTCCTGTATCTCCTGATTCAATAAGCCTGAAATGACGGCGGACGCCTACTGAATATACTTTAGGATTTTGATATTTTTATTAGTGTGTGCTGAACCGGGTCTCATACTTTTTCTGGATTTTTCTTCAGTTTTCGCGATGTTACATTGAAATTGAATACTGGGGACGAGATCTGTAAAGATTTCGAAACGTCTGGTATGGTATAAAATAGTAAAATAATAAAACGATCGCGATTAAAACCAATTATGTTAAATTATTTTAATTTCAATCATTTTTTTGTATGTCACTCACATATTGAAATGAACTTTGTTATGATTAAAGAGCATAAATATTTTTTTCTTTTATTAAAATTAACATCATTTTTCGGTATTCATCGCGTGGTGTTTAATACTTACAAAATGAGTTTAATTTTAATCCAACATCACGAAAACAGAAGAAAAATCTATAAAAAGTTAAATTCGTATGTCAGCTACCACTAGCCTTTTCTAGAAATGTGTTTTAAGCATCTAAGTATCTGCTAATCAAATAAACCTAAATCAATATCGATCTAAAATGTCAAAACTATGCAACAGTTTTAAAAACCCGAAATATTGTCGACTTGACTTCACTTGACTTGAGGGTGGCAGGTGAAAACGTAGCCTACTTTGAGTCAAATGAACCATAAAATTCGAGCGATAACGCCCACGCCCTCGAATTTCGCTTATTACAGATCTATGAGAGACTAACTGAACTGAAACCATTGGATTTTAAAAGAAAAAGTTGGCAAGTGCGTACCTTGTCTGGCCACGCGCAGTGTAAGGTTTCGTCGTAGTTTCCATAAAATAATAGGCATTGTTTTTTACTTTAACACTCTACCTCGCACGTGTGTGTAATATTCAATGGAATAGAAATTCCACTTTTTAGGCTATTGCATAGCTTTTATCTCGGGCTTTGAGCGCGGCGTCCGAATCAAGAAATTCCGTAACGAAAATAAAACCTAACACCACCCACTCTGCTTACCATGTAGCCTAAGAAAAAAAATGCTATGTAATAGCTTTACCGCGGCAGTCTTCGAGTGCCACACGTTTTTTTTATTTCATAAAATGATACAGGCGAATTAATATACCTAATATATATTTTTTTAACTTCGCTAACTTTAACGCGGCTTGTAAGTGGAGTTTTTTGGAAGAAACTGTTATATAACTAAAATGTAATCACAACATACAAACAGAAGCAGGGGAGTGCAGTTCAATATAAAAATATTTTCCCTTTGTAAATTCCCACGAGACTAAACGGAAACACACGTGAGACGCTCTCGGAAAAAATGTTTGAAGTTAGTTTAACGTTATTCAGTGAAGAATAAATAATAAATTCATACACAAAACCTGCATATAAAAACGACATAAATGTCGTGCTTATGAATAATAATTATATAACATATATTTTTTACATACCTACATCATTACTAGCTGTATCTCGCAGTTTCACCCGCATAAGTCCTGATCCCGCAGAAATTTCGAAAATATTTCGAAAAGGGAACACTAAAATGAAAATTGTTTTTTTTTTCCAAAACCAAAGAAGAGATACACGACACCCTATACGATAGGGTAGACAAGGAAAATCATCCCTTATTTTACATGTGGAGGATTTAGCCATGGTTTTTTTTGTTGTACTACTTTAAAGGGTGCCTGGAAGAAATCGCTTTTAGCGATAAGACGCCCATTTGTGCAAGGTTTTAGTTTTAAGCGTTCTGTGTATTTGTCTTACATATGTACCTATGTTATTTTGTATATTATTTGTTGTGCAAATTAAGCGTTCATCTATCTATCTATTAATATCCTTTCTCGGCGTGATCAATATATGTATACTCACTCATGTAAAGTTACAGCTTTTTTACTAAGCGTCTCTGAGCCGAGTCGCGGCCGGAAGCACAGACGGACACGACGAAACTTTACTTGTTTCTCGTCGACTACGAAACCCTAAAAAAGGGGTGTTTATTTTAAGCTGATCAAAAACAAACATGTCTTTATTATAATCCAGTAGGTAACTGACAACATAAGTCCCGTCATAACCGAGGAAATTCTACAATATTAAATCCATCAGACGCACTCCGCGAAATTAAATATAAGAAAGTCATAAAAGGTGAAAGGTGGCAAGCTCACACCTGCTCACGACGGATAACGGGTACAATACCCTTGGAAAAGGGATGGAAAAATGCCAGTATGTTTCTAAGGCCTTTCGCGCACTATGTATAAGGCCTGTTTGCGGTGGCCGATTGTAATTATAATAATATAGCAGCTAATCAACGCCAAGTGTGTGTCAAGTGTGGCCCTTTCGTCAAGTTTTGGTCACAAAATAAGTACGAGTAACTTTTTTTTTTTTCGTGGGAAAATCTTATTAAGACCATCAGGCGAGCGGCCCGGTGAGTGGTCCTCCTGGCCGAAGATAGTAGGTGGCCATGGTATACCCACTAAAAACCCACGGTGTCCTTCGCGCCGCTGTGCCAGGGCAAACCTGGATGCTGCGGCAGTACGTAAGCTTAAAAATACGTGTACCTGCAACGACATGTGCCAGGTGCCTATCTCTACATAATAGCCTACGATTTGATGGATCTTACCAAAAAAAGAAGTCAAATAGAAATTCCTTACCCGCCATATCGTTACTTATTAAGTCAAATTTTAAGAAAATTTAGTTTTCTACCTTAATATCGGTATTATTCGGATTAGGATTTTTTTATAGGGTTTTCCTAAATATTAATTCGAAATTAAATAAAACGGAGCTACATTTCGTTAATTTTTATACCGTAAATTACTAGTTTACATCTAATTTACATCTCATTTGTTTTATATTATTCCCAATAAAAAGTAATTTACGCTGTAAAAATGAACGAAATGTATCTCCGTTTTATTTCATTTCGAATAAATATTTTGGAAAACCAATTTTTTTTACCAAAAACTAAATTTTTCATAATTCTATTTTGGTATTAGGTACGTTTGTATGGAAATGGTAACAGTACCCACCTTCTTAATTTATTTTTTTAATTTTTGATAATTTATTGGCAACCCTGATGTATGTGCCACACTGCTAGGGCGCGGGAGGCCTAATAGCTTTTTCACTTTAAGGTTTACTTTTAATACATAGGTATCTGAGAAATATTTTTTAAAGACAAAACTATTTTTTTATAGAAATCTTAATTTTATTACATGTAATGTACCTAGGTACTTATGCGGATTTGATAATGTAGCTTTTTATAAGTAATGGAATTTATGAATTCGATCCACTAGCATAGGATCCTTTTAATTACAAAGAAACAAACTAAATAAATCTTTCCTCTTTTATTTAAATCTTTATAAAATTAAACTGTTGTAGCATTCCCTAAATTAGGTACCTTAACACTGAGAAATAACGTTAAAATCTTTCCCCATTATAATAATAGTATAGATTAATTATTTAAACTACTACCACGAAGCTCTAGCACGAATATCTTGAAATACAATAGAGTATTTCATTACAAATTACAACTAGGTATAATGAGCGATATTTTCGAAATCCGAACCTAAAATTAACTCATTTTATTGTTGATATTAAAATTAGGAAAGAAAATGGCGTTGCGTTGAATTTCAAAATTAAGCCTTTGTTTTTGAAATATTAATCTGACGGGTGAATGACATTTTTCATTGTATCCGAAATGTTAAGCCGTTGTAATCCTATTTTACCTCAGGAGATTTGGGGTTTTGTGATTGGTTTTCTGTATCGAAATAAATAAGACGGGGGTTTCAAAGGTATAGCCGGTTAATTTAATATTTATTAGGATTAAAATATCATAATTCTTAATGGACCAAGATTGTATTTTGATTTGAGATAAATTGGAAAAATGTCGCTTACGCTTATGCTGTCGCGGCTTGCCAAAACCCGACCACCTATAATAAGTACAAGTCATTTTAGGGTTCCGTACCCAAAGGGTGAAAACGGGACCCTGTTACTGATTTAATTTCATACTACGATCTGACGTTTTGGTCATTGAATTTGACGTTTTTCCTCCAGAAAGATGTGTCAAATCATAGTCTACAATTAAAAAATTACCTTGCCACCACAGCCGGTGTAAACCGTTGCCGGTCGAGGTAATTAAAATTCCTGAATTATCTAAAACCCGATCTAGACCCGTTAAGTTCTAATTATAATGATGAATGGAAATAGTGTAAGTTTAAAAAATTTCAGTCTTACCAGTTATTTCAAAAATATTAGAAAAAATCATAAACAGACGTTTACTTAATTACCTAAATAAATTTGATATGCTGTCTGAAAATCAATACGGTTTTCGAAGTGGCACTTCTACCGAAGACGCTATTACAGACTTAACCTCTTTTATCACTGATCAACTAGATAAGGGTAAGAGGTGTCTGGCAGTATATATAGATCTGAAAAAGGCATTTGACACCGTTCATATTCCCATTCTCGTTGATAAGCTAGAACACTTTGGTATTAGAGGTAAAAGCCTTTCACTACTGACGGATTATCTGAGTAATAGGTCACAAATCGTAAAAATTGGAAAACATATAAGTAGGGAATCTCCTGTCAAATATGGAGTGCCCCAAGGAAGTGTACTGGGTCCGACTCTGTTTTTGGTTTATATTAATGGTTTGTGTAATATAAAAATCGAAAACGCCAAAGTTCTAGCTTATGCTGACGATACTGCTGTGGTTTTTTCTGACACAAGTTGGGAAAAACTTCGCGACAGAGCTGAAATAGGTCTAGCTAAAATAGCGAGATGGCTCAGAGCGAATCTATTAACCATCAATATTCAAAAAACAAACTTTACCTGTTTTACAATCAATGCCACAACCCAACCAGAAAAAGACTTTACTGTAAGATTGCATGACTCAGATAGCCCTCACGACATTACATGTGACTGTGCTGCTATTAGTAGAGTTTCCTCAACAAAGTATCTTGGGTTGCAAATAGATCAACATATGTCATGGCATCAGCAAATTGACGCTATTTGCAATAGAATTCGAAAACTGATATGGATCTTTAAGACACTGAGGTTCATTGCTACATTAGAACTGCTTAATAAGATTTATATAGCTCTTGCACAATCTGTACAGGGGTACTGCATAGGTGTTTGGGGAGGAGCTTCTAAAACTAGGTTTTTACAGGTAGAGCGCGCTCAGAGAGCGCTGCTTAAAGTTATGTACTTTAAATCCTACAGATTCTCTACGGATGCTTTGTATACCTTGAGCGAAGTCCTTTCAGTAAGAAAACTTTATGTGCTACTATTAGTACTAAAAACACATAGGAGAATTGGTTTCGACCCGAGTATGCAACTCAAAAGACGGTCTGATATAATACTTTCTAGACCAATAATTAAAACGGTATTTGCTAGACGACAAATTACTACACAGACAGTCCACATTTATAACAGCATAAACAGAGCCTTGAATATCTACCCTATGAACTACCACACATGTAAAAGGGAATTGACGGAATGGCTTCTTGCGCGTAATTACGCTGAGGTTGAGCGGCTACTGGAATACATGAAATAAGATCATCATTCAATCATACATTCACAAATCAAGCACACATCACCTAAAATGAAGATTTTGCGCGATCCTAAATCTTTAGAGGATAGCGCACTCGCGTAAAGTCACTACATACATTACAAATACCACTACATAAACATAACAAAAACATTCGCACATACACACACACACAAACTATTCATATGTAACTTTACTTTTCTGTTTCTTGTAAGCTTAAAACCAAATAAAAAAAATCATAATAATAATAGTATATAATAATTTGAAAATACCTAATATGTAATTTAGATAAATAATTGTAATTTAATAATTTGAATTATATTTAATGATTTACCTAATAATTAAATTTGCAAAGTAATATCTCAAATATTATAAATGTTTAGATGTAATGTCAGGAATTTCTATTTTCTAATTATTTTTTTGTATTTTGATTTCGTAATTAATTAATAGACGATGGTAACTAAATTTAAGTTTAAAATAATGATATTGGAAGAGTGGGGCTTTCTGACACAAGCGTTATTCGCTTAAAAGAAAGCCTCAAACCGGAAAAAATGTAATGTATATTTTGGTTACTGAAATAAACAATTTATTATTAATTTATTATTATTATTAAAAAATGTGATGATGATACCATTTATTGCAACGAAACTTAACTTATAGAAATATAATTATTATTAGGAACTAAATTAAAACTAAAACTATTTAAAATAAAACTAACCAAAAAACTAACCTAAATCTAATTGATGCTGATTATATTTATGAGTAGGACTGACAAACGGCCAGCCAGGAAACTTTTAATGCGTAGCCATAACAAAAGCACCAACTCACCAAACCTCCATTGTCACGCATTACAAAAGTGCCCAGGAAATACTTTCACGAAAACATCACAAGAAATTCCCCCTAAACGAAACAAAAATTAATTTTCCTGTTTAAATTATTCCTTTTCTGAAGAGAGAGATGTTGACAAAGTTACTTTAAGATGCCCTACTTGTACTTCAAAGGTTACAAAGTGCACTCAAATAGAGTTTATTTTAAAAACAAACGAGGTGAGTCGGCTATTGTGTGGGTGTTTCTTTGACATAATGTTGTTTAAAACTCTTACACTAGAGACGGTAGAGCTATATTCTCTTAAGGGGACAGTCTACCTACTCTTTTCTCCATACAAACGTAGTCGACTGTTTCCTCCCTGAATAAAGACATTAGAGCAAATATGTTAATGCCATAAAACCTATAATATCTGTCATGACTATGTCCCTACCTTTTTCATTTTCTAATTAGAATATCTAGTAAAAAAAAGGTAGTCATGACCGATATAGGTTTTATGGCATAAACATTTGCTCTGATGTCTTTATCCAAGGAGGAGACGTACGTTCGTTTGTATGGAGAAAGAGAATGGAGACTGTCCTCTTAAGGGGACACTCTACCTAATCTTTTCTATATACAAACTTTTAAAACGTAGTCGACTGTTTCCTCCCTGGAAAAATATATTTTAATAAATAAGTATGTTTATGCCATAAGTCCTAAATCAGCCATGACCATGCCGCTACGTTTTGATTTTTTTCATTTTCTAAATATTCTGAATTTTATTCTTATTAAAAAATGAAAAACTTCAAAACGTAGAGGCATAGTCATGGCAGATACAGGTTTTATGGCATAAACATATTTAAAATTAAAGACATTTTTCGGTTTGAATCGGTTTGACATTTTTCGGTTTGAATCGCCGGTCTCTCCCGTGGTGGCGGACATATTCATGGAGGACTTCGAGGAGAGAGCGCTGCGGGGTGCCCCGGTGGCACCGAAGATCTACAAACGGTACGTAGACGTCACATTTGCAATTCTCCCAAAAAATCAGATTAACTTGTTTCTAGACTATCTAAATTCCATAAATCCCCAGATTAAATTCACAATGGAACTAGAAAACAATAAATCATTAGCTTTCTTGGACACCGTAGTCCTTCGAAGTGCAGACGGGTCACTGGGACACACAGTTTTTAGGAAACCCACACATACGGATAGGTATCTGAACGGTCATTCGCACCACCATACCTCACAATTAGCTACTGTTGGTAAAACTTTGTTGCAGAGAGCACATGGCATCTGTGACGAGGCCCACCTGGCAGAGGAGGTCAAGCACGTGAAACAAGTCCTACGTCGCAACAACCTCCAAGTGCCGCGCCACGTTCACAGAAGCCGCCCAAAACCACCTACGGTCGAGAGAGTCCCGGCTATCCTACCATTCATCAAGGGGGTCACCGACAAAATTGGAGGAATCTTGAGATGAGCTTCAATTAAAACATATTATAAGCCACACAAGAAGATCCAACAACTATTAAGACCTGTCAAGTGTAACATACCCCTGGAGGATGCTGGTATCTACAAAATCGATTGTGAGTGTGGCGCTAGTTACATAGGGCAAACCCAACGAAGTGTTGCCGTTCGGATTAAGGAACATATAGCTGATGTGAAGCACAGACAGTCTCTGAAGTCTGTAGTTTGTGAACACATGCTGGACAAGCCAAACCACTACCTCCGCTTCGATCAGGCACGGATACTGGCCACTGAGAAGCGGTACGTACCTAGAATGCTTCTAGAAGCCATTGAAATTCAGAAACACCCCAACAATTTCAATAGGGAGGATGGCTGGAAGGTGCCGCCTGTCTGGGACCCAGTACTACATTTGATTAAGTCCCAGGCCCAGCCAACAACTGCTGCTAGACAACAGGACACTGTCAGCCACTTTTGCCGGTTGTAGAATATAGTATTTTATATTAGCTTTTGATTAGAATAAATTTGATGTAAGCATGAGTCACCATAAAACAACCCCAGGAGTTTCTTGTGACTTCTTCGAATAAAAATTTAACAATAAAGTAAACAATAATCATTGCAATTTTGGAACCTGCGTAGACAGGAACGTTTTTGATAACATTTTAATAGTTTTTAATAATAAGACGGTAGTCTCACTGTAACTTTTTGATACATTAGAATGACAAATCACATCTTAGTCTATCCTGAAGAAGAGACCTGGAAAGGTCTCGAAACGTTGAGCGTTGTAACAATGCTAAAAGTAATAAAAACCACGCGATTCAAACCGAAAAATGTCTTTAATTTCAATACAACAACGCGAAAACAGAAGAAGAATCTATCAACATATTTGCTATAATGTCTTTATCTTGGGAGGAAACAGTCGACTACGTTTGTATGGAGAATGAGTGTCCTCTTAACTCACACAGGTAATTTTATTCCCAACTACGCCCATTGACTTTATCTCTACATCTGTAATAAACTCCGCTCACTTGGGTGGCGAATTAGTTTTATCGTACGAATTGATCGTCATTTGTTTTGAATTTATTATTACAATCGACCAACTATTGGTCGTTTTTTTGGAAAGAAAAAAAACCACCCGGGATTCGAACCCACTCTGGTCGCCTTTTGTTTCTACTCCGATACAAGACTTCGATAGTCGTTTGTTTCTACTTCGATCGTCTTTGTTTCAGTTTCGATCATCTTTGCCATTTGTTTTATTAAATATCTAGTGACAATGTCAAGTACTGGTAATCCGAACTAGCGCGTTTGACCGCTTCGCCACGGGTAACCGGGAGGGCTAAGCCGAAATTAAGAAAGTACTTCCTCGTGTTCTTGCGAGTAAGGCCTCGTAGTGACATCTACCTCGCAACAGTATTTCCTAAGTGTGGTAAATACTAAGAAATAATCTAGGTACATATACTAATATTATAAAGAGGTAAAATTGGTAACATGTATGTATATTGGAGGTAATCTCAAAAACTACAAGTTCAATTTCAAAAATTCTTTCACCAATAGATAACTACATTATCGAGAAGTAACATAGGTTACTTTTGATCCCGATATTCTCACGGGATCAAAACTTACGCGGGTAAAACCGCGGGAATCTGCTTATAAAATAACCTTTTACTTTCCCTGTCACATACAAGGGGCGGCATGGATTATGTGGTTGCTTAGCTTTGTTTTCTTTCTTTTCTTTTGATACAAAGAGGTCGGTGGTAAAGAAAATTATGTTCAGAAAGGGAAGCTCTGTTATTCTTTTGTTGTAAAGAGGAATGTTTTGATGTCTTTTAAAATTCTATATATATTTTGTTATTTTGAGATTAAGCTTTTTTGGTAGGTACGGTTTATTGTAAGAGAATATTAAAATTCTATTTAAAATCAGGGAAACCGAAGAAAATTCTATGTCGTTTGACTAGCTGGGTCCCGCGGTTTCGTATGCTTACGATCCGCGGTCCGGAATTTTGAAAAACCGTTTCATATCGGATGCCTCCAGCGTATAAAGAACACCCTCTCTAAATTTCGCTTGCGACAGCTCGGCGCTTGGTAGGAAGGGAACGCATACTAGTATTTCTCATATTTCGAGAGAAAGATAGATAGATAACTATATTTGTACAACAAAACCATAGGAAACACAAAAACCACATAATATAGGTACAAAAATAAATAATAAAAAAGGCTTAAAATTAAGTTGCTCAAATGGGCGGCCTTATCGATGAAAGCGATTTCTTCCTGGCAACCTTTGGATGGAGTAGAACTGTATCAGTTTGCCTTGGGATTGGTATTTTTAAACTTCAAAAATCGTATTCGTATGCCAAAGGTAATGGTGCGCGGTCTCGCTTACTCACATACACAACGAGCGAGAGCAAGCATGTGAAACTCGAAGTTTCGTATACGAACTTAATTCTACTGAAAAAGAGACCTGTTAAAGGTCTCGAAACGTTGAACGTTGAAATAATGCTAAAAGTAATAAACACCACGGGATTAAAAAAGAAAAATGTATTTAATTTCAATTTCACTGGTTGAAAAATACGCGTCCAGGTCAATTGGGTTAAAAACTGCCATTTGCTCACTTCAGACGGCGCTACTGTAGCACGTCTGACTTTATTTGACACCTTCATAGTTTTTTCGTAAACAAACATGGTTATTTTGAGATAATTTTACAAAATAACGCTTTGTTCAGCTGTGGATTGCAAAAACATAGCTAATCATTTATTCCCCAAAGATGCTAAAAGAAAAAAACAGTGGATAAAAGCTATGAGGAGAAAAAATCGACCTATTAACTATTTAAGGTTATGTGCTGTCCATTGGCTTAGGGGGTAACTCGGACACAAAATATCTCATCCACGGCCGAGTTTCCTACTTTAATATTTTGATGTAGCCTTCTCGGGCGAACCACATATCTCAGTATCCGAGATTACTTCGTTCACAATTTGAAGTAGTAATTTCGGCTAAACATAGACTTTGGAGGAATAGCTTAAAATCACATACTATAAATTGTTTTTTTTTTGCATTGGTGATGGTAATAGTTGTTATTACTATTGAAAATAAAACATAACAACTATAGCCGCATCAAAATACGAAACAATGATAATGTCAAATAAACGAGTAATGATTACCATACTCAATTAAAAACTTAAATCAATATTTTACAATAAAATAAAAATACATACACAAAAGAAATAAATAGCATCTACTTTAATTATAAACATAATTTTAAACCGACTTCCAAAAAAAATTAAAAACCGTCTTAAAAAAAAGCGTAAAATAACCTCGCCTACATACAGTGCCACCGAGTTATCTGTTATGTAATCTGAAGTCGGGCAGCCAAACTACAATGCCACCCAACCCCAACCCACCGAGTATAACTGCCCGACTTCAGATTACATAACAGAGAAGTGGGTGGCACTGTATGTAGGCGAGGTTATTTTATGCTTTTTTAAGTCGGTTTTTAATATTTTTATTTCATCCTTTTTAGTGTAACCTACTTTCAACTACCACTAAAATAATTATAAAATTGTATCCATAACTTTAATCATTGTGGAGTTCTGTGATGAGAAGGTGGTTTCAGATGTGGAAACTCTGAAACCATATTCTCATTCATCAGTATCTATTCTTTATGGCCTTATTCTACTGGTGGAAAAAAAAACTGAGCACTTTACTACACTCTCGAGGTGCAATCCTGTTCATCACTCCGAAGATCCTCATCCGATCTTCACCAAATTTTTATGAAACCAACTGTGATATATCTCCTTTCAAACAAAAAAAGAATTATCCAAATCAGTTCAGGCATCTTTGAGTAATCGGGGAACATACAAAAAAAACTCGACGAATCGAGAACCTCCTTCTTTTTTGGAAGTCGGTTAAAAAGGAGGAGGTTTTCAATTCGTCGGTTTTTTTTTATAGATACCGATGAATGAGAATATGGTTTCCGATTCGCCACATCTGAAACCACCTTCTCATCATGATTAAGGTTATGGATACAATTTTAATGATTTTAGTGGTAGTTGAAAGTACACTAAAAAGGATGAAATAAAAAAAAAAAAAAACCGACTTAAAAAAAAGCATAAAATAACCTCGCCTACATACAGTGCCACCCACTTCTCTGTTATGTAATCTGAAGTCGGGCAGCCAAACTACAAACCCACCCCACCCAGTAAAACTGCCCGACTTCAGATTACATAACAGATAACTCGGTGGCACTGTATTAGGCGAGGTTATATTATGCTTTTTTTTGAAGACGGATTTTAATTTTTTTTTGGAAGTCTGTTTAAAATTATGTTTATAATTAAAGTAGATGCTATTTATTTCTTTGTGTATGTATTAATATATTATTGTAAAATATTGATTTAATTTTTGAATTGAGTATGGTAATCATTACTCGTTTATTTGACATTGTCATTGTTTCGTATTTTTATGCGGCTATAGTTGTTATGTTTTATTTCCAATAGTTGTTGAATATAGGTAAGTACCACGGCAAATAAAACAAAACAATTTATAGTATGTGATTTTAAGCTATTCCTCCAAAAGTCTATGTTTGGCCGAATTTACTACTTCAAGTTGTGAACGAAGTAATCTCGGATACTGAGATATGTGGTTCGCCCGAGAAGGCTACATCAAAATATTCAAGTAGGAAACTCGGCCGTGGATGAGATATTTTGTGTCCGAGTTACCCCCTAAGCCGTCCATTTTAAACCTAATGGTTTTTTTGAAAGAAATTCCTACACAGGTAAGACGTTTCCTTTCTTAAAACTACTAGTGTAGGTACCTTCCTATTGATCTAAGGTTATAATAGTGTACTATTGTAACGATAGTCTGTATGAGAATGTATACCTATTCTAGGAATAGACCATTCCTTAGTTTTTACAGTATTTTCCACCTATCATTAATGATCATCGATCAGTGATCATCACAGACGTTTCTCTCATGCCAAGCTTTGTGTAAATTAGGGTCCTTATCTTACTTTATCCACATTTTCTCATTCATTCAGGTGATAAAAATAAATAAAAAGTATTAAGGAAAACAGCAGTTCCTTCTATATTTTCTTTTACCAAAGTAATTACCGAAATAAAGCCAGGAAACCAACAACGGTTAAACAGACGTCTAGAAAGAAGCAGAAGGAGACAGTGCTTAGATACACCAGCACCTGGACCTAGCAGAATACAAACCGAAAGTAATAAATGCTGCAACTTTAGAGAAAATATTATGAAATGAAGGAAATTTTACTTTTAAATTAAAGACATTTTTCAGTTTTAATCACATGGTGTTTATTTTATTACTTTAGGCATTGTTTCAACGCTCAACGTTTTGAGACCTTTACAGGTCTCTTCTTCAGGATTGACTGAGATGTTTTTGTGATTTGTCATTCTAATGTGTTAAAAAGTTACTGTGAAACTACTGTCTTATCAAAATCTAAAATTAAAAAAGGTATCAAAACGTTCCTGTGTACACAGACTCTAGCTAGATAGCAAAGTTAGACTTAAATTTATTATTAACTATGCATAAAGCGTGTCAGTCAGCTAGGCCGGACCGGGCAACCGATTTACACCGAACTTTACACAAACAGATGTGCTTACAATGTGCCTCCAAACCACTTCTAGCGGCACATTCACAATGACTGACTTCTATAGTGCCATTTCAATCTATTTTCAATAAAACTATGTAAAGTAGTTTCTTCATTTGTCCTTTGCATTGCACATGAAAGTAGGCATAGTTTCCTTCAAAGGCAACACGAAGAGTAACCTTTCATAATAACAGACGACTTTTGGGTGGTAGGTACTTAAAACCTCTCCGCAAACTCTTGGATGTGGTGTTTGGGACAGCGGTGGTAAATTGGTGCTAACGTTAACATCTCTAAAGTGACTTATATCAGGAAACTCAGGAATTTCGTCTTCGAGTTCCTCTTCGACTCCAATAATACTGTTTCTATCGTACACCTCTAGCCTAAAACAAAAACATAGAAAATCCATGAAAAAATACCCTTGTCAACCATTTGTAAACAAAGACTTATTTTTAATAAAATCATAAAAATTACAAGTCGTACGACCCCGAAAATAAGCACGTATACTTATCTCAACATGAAGGTACTTTTTACAAAAGGGTTTTTACATATTTCCAACATATAAATCAGTACAAAGCCTTTTTGTAAAAATAACAAACAAACACTAAAATGCACTTTTTTCTAACCTTTCAATCAAAGCAGCTTTTTTTCCGCTAGTAGACGCATTCATTTCTCTCAGCTCCCCTTTTAATTGGATTATACTCCACGTTGAATACATTTTAATTCACAAAATTCCTAAATACACATGCAATCACAGTTGAAGTTTGGTGACATCTGGTCAAGCCACACTAGCGCCACCTGCCTCGACCTTTTAGTTTATAACCCCATTACGTTAAAATGTCAATCTACCGAAAACGAAAATTCAGAAAACTTTTCTCTTATTCCAATCGAAAACCGATTATATTAGAAAAATCGGGAAAAAAGTTTGTTTATGAAACAATAAATCATCTAACGAAATATTGAACAGGCTGTAACTTTGATTTCTTTGTGAAACTTTAGATTTTTCCATTTCCACAATAATATTAGGAGGACTGTGGCTTACTTTGTCATTGTTGTGTTAGCGAACTTTGGTTCACTTTGATTATTTAATGGAAATTACTAGAAGTTTCTATGTATAAAATTTTCCTGACTGATTGGTTTACTAACCTATATATCAAGGCAAAGCCCAACGTGAAAGAGTAAAAAACATATTCACAGCTTAGATGACAAAAATAACAGCAGATACGTTACCTAGTCTCGGCAAATGAGACGATAAAATTGCGTCTAGCTGCCGCACTAGCCTCAGTCGTATGTCGAACCGTTGCCGTGTGAGCACGTGCTGTCACACTACGATTATCTTTTTGATATCCATCAGAATGCCTTCTTGCTCATTTTACAAATGCCCGAGCCATTCTTAAAGACAAATGTTTTGTAATACAATAATTTTATGAAAATGCATGTTGCATGTGTTTCTAGCTCATTTTTCGAATACGCAATGTTAGCGTATCTACTCTTTTTGTTTTTATCTAAGATTCACAGTCGAAATTTCACCTTAAAATATTAGTAGGAGTAGAAAGGATAACTGGGATTTGTAGAAAACAAGACAAAGCCTTGTTGCCTTGCCAAGTTTATCGCAGTGTCTATATAATAAATTCGTCATATTTTGAAAACATCATTGTTATCTTTGAAATTTAAATAAACCGTTGGAAATATTCTCAAACAATCGCAAAGCCAAAGAGTAAATAAAGCCTTCACAGATACGTTTCATAATCCCCTTCCCTTCATAATACTAGGTGGGAGGTATCTATGTTAATTTTCATTGGGGCTCTTGTACACCTCGGTCTTTTTATAACTACTTCGCGTTTATATACAAAGCAAAACTGGTTTTATAAAAAGGCTTTTACATACCTACCTATAACGTAAATTTTTAGTGGTGGCGAAAAATCACCACTATGTATAAACCATCTCCAATTAATCACAAACATTTTATTGAAAACGAAATCTAAATCGGTCAAGCCGTTTTTAAGATAAATGGGGCCATTCGACTGTGCACAGACAAACGAACAACCCTAACAGTATCTTGCTACATTCCGTCGCGCGTTGTAAGTAAGAACATTCTGCAATGAAATCGCGACTAAAATAAATGAAACCGACCAAGTGCGAGTTGGACTCACGCTCGAAGGGTTCCGCACCACTATCACAATTGGGTACGGAGCCCTAAAATAAACACTGGACTAACCAACCCGTGAACGCAACGCAAACGTTAAAATTTATTTTACTACCAGCGCAAGTCTATTACTCGCATCACTAGTTGGTGTTAGTAGTCAAAATACATCGCAGTATCGTCGTTATTATGTCCCTGAATCATACTTGTCTCCCATACTCCTCTTAAATATTTAATTTTAGTATTTGTTTTTGTAGCGGGTTTATGAGATACAGCCTAGTGACAGACGGACAGACGGACAGCGAAGCCTCAGTAATTTAACCCCGTTTGGGCACCTTTGGGTACGGAACCCTAAAAAGTACTAGACAAGAACCTTCGCAACACCAACATTTTCCACCATACATTTTATCGTTTAGTCTCTAAGTACCTAAACCGCAGTCTGTCAATTTCGCGTTGTGCCTAGACCTAACGAGAAATGGGCATACTGATGTATAGACTTATTGCGTATTAGTTCATGAGCGAAGTAGGTAAATTGAGGTTTAGTCATAGTGCGCATTAGCTCTAAAGCGAAGTAAATGAATAGAGGTTTAGTTATATGGCGATTGGCGAGTTAGGTCTAAAGTTTAGACCTAACTCGCCATATAACCATATAAACTCGTTTAGACTCTAAACCGAAGCAGGCAAATTGGGATTTAATTTGTAAGCTAGGTAGGCACATTTAAATTTATTTTTAGTGGGCTCTCTTAATCGGTAGTATCTAACACGAAATCTGCCAATTTCGCGTTGTGCCTAAAGAGACATCAGCACATTCATTATGAACTTGAAAAATAAAATTATTTTTCGTATTTAAGATTAATTCAAAAGAAATACATAATCTGTGAAAATTTTCACTAGCTATCACGGTTCATGAGATACAGCCTGATAACAGTGGCAACAGACGGACGAACAGACAGCGAAGTCTCAGTCAGTAAAAGGCCGGGATCCTAATACCACCTAATACTAAGGCTTCGCTGTCTTTTTTTTACCCTTTGGGTATGAAACTCGAAAAATACATTTGAAAATTCGAATATGCTGGAAGGAATATCGACTTAGTCGTATCGCTAAATGGGCACTACGAGAAGTAGACCTATTGCAACATAGTCATACCGCTAAATAGGCACTACAAGAAGTAGACCTATGACGACTTAGACTAAACGCACATTTTAAATGACAGTATGGCACAACGCGAAATTGACAGACTGCGTTTTAGGTTCTTAGAGACTAAACGCATTTTATTTGCACGTCAGCCTGTCTGACAAACTTAATTTTGCGTACGGAAAAGTACACGTTTGCCTGAATTTCGAACACTTGTGAAGTCAATAAAGCTCTATGCGAGTGTAAAATTAAATTTGTATGTTTATAAGTGCAGAAATAATTTATCGGACTGCTTGCTTTGTATGAGTGAAAAGGGTAAGAGTGTAATATTAAAATAAAAACGTGTTGTTTTAAAATGTTTTCAGAGAAATGTAACCATATAAGCGAATTGTTTAAACAAAATGGTGATCAAAACACCTGACTAATATAGTTAATTCTATTATATTAAAATAACTTTCCTAAACGCAAAGATTTGAAAATAAATTGATTTTATTTGAAAACTAGACGTAACATTGTGTTTATTTTTTGTTGTTTAAAATGTAAAATTTCATAATTTTACTAAGGAAGAGGATATTAAAAGTATAATGATATGGTAATCTATAAATATAAAAACAGGTTATTTGTGGCTTCTTTCGGCGTGAAAAAATTGTATCTAAGATCGTAATTTCACATTACTCGCGCTCGCGTACCAACTATAGGGTAAACTGTGATTAAAATGATATAAACTAAGTACATCTCGCTCTTGCTTCAAACTGAAGGCAATTTACACTTACTTTTTGTAGTCATGAAAAATCGAAGATGCTTATTCTTTTCGCCAGATACAGTCCAGCATTCTGATGTAGCATTGTCTCCAACTAGCACCTGGTTTTCACACAAAATCGGTTTATATTATCTCAGCCCCCGGTCCTCATGGACCCAAAGTCTGAAAACTCTATTTGAGCCACACCACTATACGAAAAAAAGGAGAAGACCACCCAGAAATCCCACAGACACTATCATTACGAACTCCCAAATGCAACCAAAAGTCTAAACATAAAATGTGAGGCAGCCATAATTTAAAGGCACTCGCTTCGCTGTAACGGACACATCTCCCGGAACGCGTATTACTCGCACGACTTCACCGTTTGCGTGATGAAAATTGTAACTATGCGAGATAGATTATAGAGTGAGAGCAAAAAAAGCAAACTTATGGTTTCTTTTGTTCGTTTTTGGTCCAACTGTGAGAGGGTTCTATGCAAGCGAGTAAAATGATGGGGCTTTTATGCATAATACTACTAATATTATAAATGTGAAAGCGTGTATGTGTATTTGTTGCTCTTTTACGTAAAAACTGCTAAATCTATTGGGATGAAACTCGGTATATTTAGGTTGAGTTCGTCTATAATTTTGTTCGCCGTGAAAAACGATTTCACTCTCTCGATGTACGAAGAATACCTCTGACCTTACGTCGAATTTACTCATTTTTCCCACCGACATTTGCTTTTTTCTCTGCACGGACTTTATTATCCTCGTTAGCCACTGTCCTGTCTAACGATAGTAAGGGAAACCTAAACGTCCGTTCTTCAACTCGTTTATTTCAAAGTCAGACTTCGCTTGCCCGACCCGGTCCGGTCGGGCAAGCTATAGGTAGTCCCTATACTAAGTCATAACTATGATGACCTATCTACATACATTACTGTTGTATAGTATCGCTAGAGTCTGGAATTTTAAAAGAAATCGGGACTTACTAGTACCTGGGTAAAACTGCATAGCGCGGCTATTTTTATAAAAAGTGTTTTTTTTTAAATTAAGGCGGCATAATGGGTAGTTACGGTAACCTCGGTGCGTATTTTCGACTCGCACTTCGCCGGTTATATAAATTACATTTAGGTATATGTTCCCAAAATAACACCAAAAAACTGTATTATTTAAGAGCATTGTTTTTAAAAAATCCTCAAGAATTGACAAAAAATGTTTTCATTCCAACAATTTAACTCTAACAGAATTAAATGTTTCTTTCAACGTAAGCACATTAACCATCAAAAGGCTTATTAATATACTTAATAAAGGAATATAAATGATATTATTTTCATCACTGAAGGAAGGTTTTTTAGGTAGATAACAGACGAAATACTAAGTTGAGTTCTTTATTTTTAATTTGAGAATATAAGATAGATCGATTAATAGATATGAGTAGAATCACTTATCAGCCAAAAAAAAAGCTACGATAATGCTACAGACAGATATACCAACAGACAACACCGGAAACTAATAACACCCTCTTTTCCGTCGGAGATCAAAATATAAACCGCCGGCGGGCGCGCCGCCGCCGCCGCCGTAATTAGGCCACAACTTATCTACAGAATTAGCCAGCGGATCATCAGGTCATTTTAGCCGTCAGAAGTCTACTGCTGGACATAAGCCTCCCTCATAGATTTCCAGATGCAAAAGCGGCCTGCATCCACCGTGAACCCGCGGCCTTAAAACCAAGTCGTCCGTCCATCTCGTTGGTGGACGTCCAACGCTGCGCTCTCCGATCCGCGGTCTCCATTCGAGAACCTTTCGGCCCCAACGAACAACTGGTAGCTTTATTTCACTGATTGTAGGGAACCACCTTAAGGAATCAATCCTCGTTTTTCTCCTATTTTTCTTCAGTTAAAGAAAACATCGAGATACATTTCTAGCGGTGAATGTGGCCGATCGGCAGACGAAAAGTCTGCAGACTGTCGTCAAATTTAAGGCTTTTTTGTTCGACAAACATTTACATAATTTTCTTGTGACAAAGGAAATTTGGTACATTCATCACGATTTAAAATTCAACGCGAAACACGTAGCGATGATAATCGACGTCGGTTTTTACATAATTGTGTTATTAAAACCGTTGTTTTTTGACGTTATAAATGTTAGAACAACGTAAATATGAATATCCTACTTCTTCTTTCTTCTTCTTTTTCGTGTAGTGGTATGTGTTATGCAGTGGATGATCCAGTGTTGAAAATCCTACACTGGATGTTGATCCAGTGTATACTAAATACCTATTGGCCTGTCCTTCTTTCGTGTCTAAACAACCTACCTTTCACCTTTCTTGACTTCTTGTCCATCTCTAGTCTAAATAATGCCCGGAAGAGGCCTTTAGAACAGATGTTAGAGTTAAGTGTTAGATTTTAAACACTGGATCATCCACTGACGAAAAATCCAACGCTGGGTGCAATGTTAGATTTCTCGTCAGATTTTTTAAGCAGTTGGTCTCGGTAGTAGTACCAATGGTGCCATTGGATAGCAGTCGTTAGGTCAAGTTAGAGGAATTATGACATCAGGTACATCCTACTAATACCTATTATAAAAGTTTGTGAAAGTATGTTGTATGTGTGTTGGTGTCTCCTTCACGCAAAAGCTGCTAAACCGATAGTGATCTGAATATATGATCTGTAAAGCATTTTGCAAGAAATGACGACCACTTCAGAAGCAAAACAAAACTTTGAAAAACTACCAAAAACCATTAAACAATTTTTGAAAATTTATAATTAGAATTTATTTATAAGATAGATTCTGTGATCTTTTTGCATATTTTTTTAACAATTTTGCGATATATTGCAACATGATCAAAACGTCAAGGCAATTCAAAAACAAAAATCCGCGAATAAGACCCGGAAAAATGTAAGTTCAATATTTAATTTTAAAACTTTTTTAATTATCTGGTAACAGTCATTTTTAAATCGAATAAACGAATCCATTTTAAAAACGAAAGAATAAGAAAATTTCAATACTAAACGAAGAAACGAAGAACAAAACTTGCACCTTTTGCAAACTGCAGTGAAATTTAATGAATATTTATAACAAATCGGAATAATGAAGGAGATTTTACTGCAATATTTTATACCTGAAATAATATTAAACCTTCAGTAACATGGGGCTATGTGTGCGCTATTATCATCGATCTTACGGTGATGGAAAACATCGTAAGGAAACCGACATGTCCTAGGACTCAACACGGTCCGAAGGCATGGGACATTCGCCAATCCGGAGTAGACTGCCGTGGCGTCTAAATGCTTAACCCCTCCAAGAAATCACGTACAATGGTCCAATTGTAAGGCTAAGTGCGGAAAAGCCCCAGCGAAACTAACTAACATGGGGCTATAGAGCTCCGGACCTTTAACAGGCGTGCGTGAAGCTGAAGCCAACATGTGGAGGCCCTTTCCAACAACAATTGTACTGGCAAACTATGCATGCAGTGGACACCAAGCCAGCGATTATCCTGCAGTATAAATGCAGCAATGGACAACTACGGGATTGGATTGAAAAATCTACGGATGAAACTAAATATAGGCTATGGCGATGTGACGGTGGTGGATCGGATACAGGAAGAACTATGAGGATTATTGCGCCAGCCGCCGTAACAATGTGCAACAAACACGTAAAAATGGCAGATGGAGACTCGCCAACTCACAAACTAAATACTATTATACCCATTTATATCATATCTTTTATCAAATTCTTTTACTATTGTGCTTTGCGATTAAATTTGCGTAACACGACTCCATTTTGAAAACCAAAATATTTTCTTTGAGATGAATGAAGATGATGGACGGACTCGTTTTCCATACAAATGTAGTCGACTGTTTCCTCTCTGGATTACAGCAAATTATATGTTTATGCCATTCTTTTTTAATATTATAAAGCTGAAAGTTTGTGAGTATGTATGCGTGTGTGTGTGTGTGTTACTCAATCACGTAAAAACCGATTACCATGAAACTCGGTATGTAGATACCTGGAGACCTGGAATAATACATAGGCTCCTTTTCATCCCGATATTCTCGCGGGATGGGGACTTACGCGGGTAAAACCGCGGAGCGCAGCTAGACCATACAGCTATATCTCTAACTGACATGACAATGCCCGTATGTTTCATTGTGTATTGTTCCATTTTTCCTTACAGTAACTTTTTTCGGAATTAAATAACAACATACTACCTACATACTAAAATTTCGCGTTTTAGAATAATATTACATCCAGTCTCAAGGCTTTAGGTTACTTGCTAATGGTAAGACAAATTAAAAATACTTACCTCTCTGTTTTTACAAGTTAAACACGATGTTTTTTCTTTGGGTTCCTCTAAAAACCTCCCTCGAACATCTACGAGAAGTTCAATTAGCAATAATCGTTGATTCTTAATTTGAACTCGCAAATACTAGCAATCAGCCACTCCAGACTTCAGCGTCAAGATCTTTGGTGAACAAGTTCTTTCTCTGAGATAAAAAACCCCATTTTATTGTAGCAAGGTGGAATAAAATTTTATCTTATCCATTCTTTGAAGGAAACACCTTAAAAAAGGTACCAAAAATATCGGTAGACACGGATACCGGTATGACTTCATATCGTTATATTTCGATATTTTTACATAAAGGTACCTAAAAATATCGGTAGACACGGATAGCGGTATGACGTCATACCGTTATATTATACCCACTTGCACCTAGTCCAAAGAAATCATCTACTCCAGCTTCATTGCGCGCATCATGTATTTTTTCGGTACCGTAATGATTTCGGTTGTGCCTATCGATAAATAAAGGTATCGAAAAATAATGCTACCGTAAAAAATATAGGTATTAACTACAAATATATTATTATTATGGATCAGGGGGCTTCTCACACACAAAAAATCACACATGCTGTGACTTGCCTACGATCGTTTTAGACTTAGGGGGCTTCTCACAAACTAACAATCTCACATGCTGTGAGTTTATAACGGGGTATTTACCATTTTAAAATAGTTTAACAAGTTTTAACATGCTAAATACCCCGTTAATAATAATATTTGTAGTGAAAACAACCATGTAAGTTTAAAATCGTATATAGGTATTTACTTCCCTTATTTTTGTTTAATGGTACCACTACTCAATCGTAATTGTTCTACCTTTAAATAGAAACGGTACCTTAATTCTATACCGGTACCATACCGGTGCCATACCTCTACCGCTCTCAGGCCCTGATTCCTTCTATATGATAAAGGTGAAAGTTTGTGTGCATGTGTTTGTGACTCCGTCACGCAATAACCGTTAAACCGATTACGATGAAACTTAAAATGTAGATAGCTAGCAACTAGGAATATTAAATAGGCTAGTTTTTATCCCGATATTCTCATGAGATCGGGACTTATAGGTTTATAGTTTGTAGGTACAACTTTTGCAGCTTATTGTGCTTTGTTATTCATAGATATTATAATTTTAAGTTTTGGTGTAATTGTGTGGTTTGTGTCACTGACCTCCATGGTACAAGTCGCTGGACAGGTTATAGCGCACTGAATTTTGTGCATATAATTTGATCTGCGCCATTTTGCGCTGTTGTCGCGCTTTCAACAGAAAATTCGCGACTACAGCGCAACATGGCGTAAATCAAATAGGCACAAAGATCTAATGACATTTTGTATGGTATACCAATTCCAGCGTACTTGTATAGTTTTCATTTCAGTGGGTTTGTGTTCTTTATCAGGTTTCAGTTGTTATTTTATTAATTACCGCTAAATTAGAAGCTAATTTGTAAGCTTCAATTATAGATTTTTCCTTTATATTGAAAAAAAAGACAGAAGGATAGTGGAGTCTTGGTAAAATAGTCCCGTTTACCCTTTAGGCATCGAACTCTATAAACGAATGCCTTCAAAATTACCCAGCCCGTATGTAACATTGATACAGACAAAAATATCAATAACGTTCGACTACATTTTTACTTTGATTGATGAGCTGATCCATTAGACTAAGCCCGCGGCTGTATAATTCACAATACAAACAAAATTAGTGGTTCGTATCGTATACCGATTATCAAATCGAACAATTATTCGATGGGCTGTAAACCGATTAATCGATTGAAATATTTAAATGGTGCGCGAAATTGTACGTCAACCATTTAATTCGATGTAGGAATGCTCTTCACTTTGTGCTCCGTCTATCTATGTGGTTCAAATACGTTTCACATCTGTGTGTCCTGTGAAAGATGATACAACTCGAATTATACCCAAATCGCTTTTTTTATCGTATAGTACTTAGAAAAAAAATCCGCATCTTTTGGTGTAACTCACATGTCGATATCTTTTATAGTTTTTACGATAGTATGATACAACTCAGCCATTTTTTGCCAAATTTTCGTAAAAAGTAATATAGTTCAGGTTACATCCAAAATATTTTTTAAATTGTTGATGATTTTTTAGAGTTAAATGATATAAGTAGAGTTATATTATAATTTAACTAGTAGTTACTTTCTCTACTGTTTTCGCGATGTTGGATAGAAATTAAACTCATTATTCGATTTTCATCGCGTAGTGTTAGCACTGTTTTAACATTGTTTTAAAACTCAACGCTTCGAGACTTGAACTTGTCTCTTCTTCAGAATTGACTGAGATGTGATTTGTCATTATATTGTATTAAAAGTTACGCAGAAACTACCGTCTTATTAAACCGTATTAAGATCGAACAATGAGTTAAATTTCTAGTACCTATAGTTAGTACTTTATCTAAGCTAGTGCAAAGTCCCTCTACTTTTGTGACGTTTGTATCTAATCTTAAAACTAAAACTTGCTTACTAACTTGCAGTTCTAAGTTTGTAGTTTTGGATAAACTGACTTGCTCTAGATCTAACACGCTTACAAAGAAGATAATATTATTATATCTGTTCATGCGCGAGTTGAAGCGGGGGTGTATACAATTAATGTCACAAACAACTACAAACAAGAATAGACTAGACACTTATTTATTCGCAACAAAACTTATAATACCTACACACATTAAGATCATATTATGTACCTACTAGTGTACTGATGATGTCTCAAACATATTCCGTGTTGAAATTGAAGACCTTTTAAAAGACATGTGAAGGTTTCGAAAGATTGAGCGTTGAAACAATGCTAACAGTAATTAGCTCTTTTTTTAAATAGCGACTTTTTAATACCTACTGTGACGTCACAGCCACAGAAAATATGTTCCTGCCTTTAGGTGCTGGAATTTTTTGGATATTTGCAGTTACCAATCACGCAACGGGGCACGCAACGAGGCATTTTATTAGTCTTTACGGAGGTCTGGCAACTATAGACGCAGGCACTGCCAGTTAGCGCCGACTAGCTATATGCGTGGTCTAGCTATATTTATGTCTGAGGTACCTACATATAAGAACACGGACAAACCGTAACCAAAGTCCAAGCAAGCAAAACCTTAAGTAAGTAGGTACCTATATTTATTTTTTATACCGCAATATTTCCAGTCAAATTTTAATTAAAACGAAACGGAACTGACCAACAATTCCCGAACTGCCTAAAACAAAGTTAAAAATTCGACTGAACGAAGACCGAAAATGAATAACAACTGACAAACACATTTAACTTTATGTTAAACGGTTTTAAAAAGTAATTCTAATGTACTTAGCGATGAATTAATTTATTTGTTTTGTGAAGAACACATTCCAAGTATTTAAAACTGAAATTCATACAATTTTTGCTGGTAATAAAGCCGATATTCATGTTTTCATATTCCTTATTTTGATTGCTCAAGGCATTCTAGTAGAAATATTCTTACACTAGCAGATTCCCGCGGTTTCACCCGTGTAAGTTCCAATCCCGTGGGAATATCGGGATCAAAAGTAGCCTGTGTATGTCCCTGATAATGTGGCTTTCTATTGGTAAAAGAATTTTTAAAACCGGTCCAGTAGTTTCGGAGATAATCCTTAATATACATACACGTTACCAACGTTACCTCTTTATAATAGTAATGTAGATGGAGAAATGCGTCATAAAAATCCAAGCACGCGTTCGAATCCTGTCTCGGAAGGATTTTTTGATAAATTATTTCTCCTTCTAAAACTCACATACATTCATCCTTTTCATTACCATATGTGTCGATATTTCAGACAGTCGGTGCAGATAAGTTACATAAGCCTGTAGGTATTGAAAGTCTATGAAACTAGGTAGATCTTTAGCCAGTTTCATAGACTATCAGGTCTGTCTGGTATGTCGATAGGTCTCATCCGCCCCAAACTACTAGAAAGACAACTTCCGTCATTCAATCCCGTACAACCATTTAACCAAAAGTCCGAACCACAAATAAATCAAATCTACAGAAACAAACGTATTTGTATGCAAATCAAGGATTTGACGAACACCACAAACAAAAGAGCTATCCAGACCTTAGACGTAACAACGCACTCGAACAGAGGAGCAGGATAATCTACTCAATGCCTCTTGGAATATGGTTCCTATTCCAGTATAACTGGCTTGGCTTAAAACTGATTTGACTTAGTTATGGAATACAAAAGGAATGTCTCTTAGGCACAATGATGAATAACGAACTTGTAACCAACGTAAACTCACAGATTGTACACCATAAATCATTTTAAAGAAATAGGGCTGGGCTATTTATGGTCTATTAAACTAGCTGTGTCCCTCAGTTTTGCTCGCGTAAATCCCGATCCCGTGGTAATTTCGAAAAAAAAAATTCTCCCTGGATGCCTACATCAAAATAAAGAACACACTCTCCAAATTTCACTTTCTACTACTCTAGCGGTTTATGGTGTGTGTTAATCTACCTTTTATATATATAGAATATCACAGTCAGTATAAATTTAACAAGATTGATTTTATAATCAATCTTGTTCAATCGTGTTCAATTCTGGTCAGTATCAGGATATATTTATATATATCCTGATACTGACCAGAATTGAAAAGTCGTGGAGAACCATCTCATTGGACTCCACAGGCGCTTTCTTCAAATTAATAAAATGTTCCAATCCCTGGATTTACATAATTATAGTAAGTTCATGACAAACAAACAGTTCCGTAATAGAAAAACTTAAAGAATTTCCCCATCAAACCCTACAGTACCCTAAAACACAATAAAGAAACGGAGAATTCGAAATTTATTCATCGCTTGAGCCCCGTTTTGAAAATGGCCAGGCCGTTTCAGATAAACTGGCGTGTTAAAAACAAATAGGACGTTAAGGTCCAATACACAGGGGTCTGTTGGACCCACTTGATCTACTACACTCTGTGTTTAGTTTGTGTTTCCAAAAAGGTCTTTCTAGTGATAGCATTGTATCGACATACGTTTGACTGGGAAACGAAAATAGATTTTCTAGGTACATTTTCGAATGATGAGTTTTAGGTAGGTAGGTAGATCATAACTTTATTTGTACATCATAATACAAGAAAACAAGACACAAATATATAGACAAAAATTAAAATGTAAGTTTCACAAATGGAAGTAAGTAGTTTAGTGTTGATAACAACGCCGGGGCTTTAGTTTTATGTATGAAAATCAGTTTAAAAGTATTGATACTTACAACAAACGCGGTTTTACATGCGTAAGTCATGACCCCGTGCTCAAATTTAAAAAATCCGGCCTAAATATTTGTCCTCAGCGGGAATCAAACCGGAACCTTCATTAGTAGCCGGGGGTTCGCGCCACGGAGGCAGTCAAAATACACATACACACACAAAAAACTTTAGAAATATGTCTCCTGAATGGTTGGTTTAGGTTGTGTGTTGGTATATGCGTCAGTCAGTTTATGACTTATGCCTTTGTATATTATTCACGGAACAATGAATTGATGCATAGTTTGCTTGGGAGCTTCGCAGTCGCACTGAGTCCGGCTTGGAACAATCATACCCCATTTTACCAGGTTGGCTCTCTCAGAATTTGACCGTTTCCAGTCATCAGGATCGGTATTATGATCATTATAATGACACAAGATGACAATACTATTACGATTATATCGACACACTATTGCCATTATATCGAGACTGAGACATTTGGTAGACTTCAATAGTATCGTAATGGTGTCTCAGTGGAATTGCAACAGTAACCATGGTAACCAACCTTCTGTGTCTGTCTGTCTGTCAAGTCTGTTAAAAATCCATCCTGGCATTAGAGTTTTGACAACTATCGAGACTCCATCAGTGGCATCTCAGTGGTGTCGCAGTGGTGTGTCGATAGAATAGTTAACATAGGAAACTGCCAAATGTGTCAAATACACGTCAAATATGACGATTAATATTCTATCGACACACTATTGAAACACGATTGCGGAGCGTAATACCGACCATGGTACCAGGATGAAACTGTTGAGATCAGAGAGCAGACAAAAAATTATGCTCATAACAGTTGGAAGCTATCGACCGACCAAAAATCGTGTAATCTGCGCTAGTCTCATTTAATTTAATTAAAGTTGGATTGGTACTTCAAAATAACTTTAACAAGCATTGCCATCTTGAATATTAAAAATAATGAATATTACCCGGTAAATAATAATCATAACTTAATTATAAACAACTCCCCAATGTTGCTATTGGTTTTAATGTTGTTCCAATTTTCCACAATGCTAATTAAGGAATTTGAATGTCAGATTAGTTAGCAGAATTATACTCGGATTGTTAAAGGAAATGTAATTCTACTTGAGGACAATGAGTTAAGGGCGTTTATTCCATTCTCTTTCTCCATACAAACGTAGTTTACGTTTTCCTTCCTGGATAAAGACATTAGAGCAAATATGTTTATGCCATAAAACTTATATCTGGCATGACTATTCATCTTCCGAATTATTTTATTCATTTTTAGGGTTCCGTACCTAAAGGTAAAAACGGGACCCTATTTCTGAGACTTCGCTGTCTGTCTGTCTGTCTGTCTGTCTGTCTGTCCGTCTGTCCGTCTGTCCGTCTGTCCGTCTGTCCGTCTGTCCGTCTGTCCGTCTGTCCGTCTGTCCGTCTGTCCGTCTGTCCGTCTGTCCGTCTGTCCGTCTGTCCGTCCGTCCGTCCGTCCGTCCGTCCGTCCGTCCGTCCGTCCGTCTGTCCGTCTGTCACCAGGCTGTATCTCATGAACCGTAATAGCTAGAAGGTTGAAATTTTCACAGAAGATGTATTTCGGTTGCCGCTACAACAACAAATACTAAAAACGAAATAAAACAATTCTTTAAAAGGGGCTCCCATACAACAAACGTGTTTCAAAAATAACAAGGAGTTTAGTACTACAATGTGAGGTCGCTTCTGATTGGTCAGGGCAAATCGAGTTGGTCATGGAATTCAAAATGGCTGCCCTATCTGTCAAATATACCAGTCTGCCTTACTTACCAAAGAGTTTCTTTTAGGTTTCAGATTTTCTTTGTGCCAAGGTTTTTTTTTTTTTTTTTGAGTGATTCGGTCGTTTGATGGGAGTAAGAATCGAAGATAAATATTTTATATTTTCCTATAAAATTGAAAAATTGGTTGTTGTAAACCATTTTAGGGTTCCGTATCCAATTGTGATTAGGGCATGAATCCCGGGATCCCGGGATATCGTAATCCCGGGATCTCGGACGCAAAAGTTCGATATTATAATCCCGGGATTGAGTGATCCGATATCGAGATTTGAGCAATTTACTATTTGGGTATAAATTAAGGTTTTTAGCTATATTTTTCCTCATGGAATGATTGAATAGAACTATTAAAATTAAACCCAAATTAGTCTACCCCTGAGGAAGAGATCTGTAAAGATTTAGAAGCGTAGGGAATTGGTAAAATGTTTAAAACAATAAAAGTAACGTATGCAGCTCGCATGCAATTTTTTTCTGCTAAAAACATTTTAGTGGTGCGCCTAGAATTTGGCGCGAAAGTTTAGACACTTTCGGGTTTAGGCTATTTGTCCGCCATATTTCCAAAATGATGGGGTGGACGGCCCTCGGGGTAACTTATTTACGTAATGAAACCACTAGAGTCTTAAATATTTTAGATTTAACACATTTTTATTGTATTAAATTCGCTTTTTTTAACGATATCTAAAATCTCAGTATCAATCCCGGGATCCCGGGATTGAGCTCTTAATATCGATATCGTCCCGAGATTGAAAACCTTCCGATATTGCATGCCCTAATTGTGATAGTGGTACGGAACCCTTTGTGCGCGAGTGTCGCACTTGCTCCGTTTTTTATTTTTTATTATTATTTTAATTAGAAAAAAAAAAAGGTTCGTACATTGACAATACATGACAGATATAGGTTTTATGGCATAAACATATTTGCTCTAATGTCTTTATCCAGGGAGGAAAACGTAAACTACGTTTGTATGGAGAAAGAGAATGGAATGAACCCTCTTAAGGTTGTCTTCATTAAAATACAAAATTTAGAATTACATTATTGATTTATTAAGAATTTCATTACTGAACAGAAAATATTACCACAAAAACTTTAACAATGTTAATTCAGTTGCATAGTGGGTTGTTGATTTGTTTCAACTTTAGGTTTATAGGATATGAATTAGCTTACGACATCTAGAAATCTTCTGGTCTCCATTACCTAATATTATGTGAACTTTGCGTTAGGAGAAGTTTAAATAATAGCATTACCACTTTTTCCAGTACGTTTTTTTTTTAAACTGTTTTGGGTAACAACAATAGAGTAGACCCAGTTTTTTAGTACCTACATAATAACCAGTTTCTCAGTATCCGTATTTTAATAGTCTCGAAGTATGAAAAAAAACTGACTAAAAGCTTTGGTAATTCAATTTTGACACCGACTCAAATTCATCTGTCGGAAATGTACGTCACTTTACTTCAAAGTTCTTTTAGGAAAGTAAAATTTCACTTTACAACAACGCTTGAATTGTAAATTTTTGTAAATATCGAGAGAGACCTTTTTATTTTGACTATAAATTAAGATTTGTTACGAGAAAACCAATAATGGAGGTGTGATGCGCCTTTTTTGTTGATGGGGTGAATATTTTAATATTTTTTTATGGACGGAAATTGTGTTGACCTTCAAAATCTTGCTTTTAGTAAAACCGTTAGAGCTTGGATGGATCAAAACTGAACTAAACGCTAAAAGTGTGCGAGTCTACAAAAAATATCTAAACAAGTTGTTTCAAAGACCATGATTTAAAATCTGAGAAAGGGTTGCTCTAGAGGTCTAGGCAAACAACTTCTATTCTGGGACTTTTGGAAATTCGAAGTAGTTTTCGAAAATTTGTATTTTAAGTTAACTTGCAAATCAACTGTATCTTAGAGTTAAAGGTCGTTGACCTTAAGTTATCCTTCAATTATGATTTAGTTCAGACTGCTACATTCTAAACATTAATTTCCTTTACTTTTTGTTATGACCCGATTGGAACTTAATGAATGGAAGCAAAACAATGGATTTAATATTTTTGTGGCCTGTTTGAGCATAAGCCCAAAAAAACAGCTGTAGGTATAGTCAGTGAAACATCACCCAAAAAATTACAAAATAAAGTCGTAGAACTAAAGTTGTTCGCCCAGACGTCTAGGAAACCTCCATTCGGCTTAAATCACCGTCCTCGCTGTATAAGTGCAAAGAAATATATTACAGGAAAAATACATACGTCTTCAAAAACACAACGCATGGCCGACTCTGAGCAAGATACGAACTTTCTCAATCCGGTAGAAACAACTTCAAATGCAGTAACTTAGCCTTGCCGAACTACCTATCGATAGTTTTACAATCGATAGCTAATGTCAAAAATCATCTATAATATCGATAGGTTTATCTATAGTATCGATACTATCGATTGCTACGTTGAGTACAAGAGTATCGAAAACTTCAATACTATCGATGGTATCGACGCTCAATATTGAATCCTGCCATTTTTAGGGTTCCGTACCTTAAGGTAAAAACGGGACCCTATTACTGAGACTTCGCTGTCTGTCTGTCTGTCTGTCCGTCTGTCCGTCTGTCCGTCCGTCCGTCCGTCCGTCCGTCCGTCCGTCCGTCCGTCCGTTCGTCCGTCCGTCCGTCCGTCCGTCTGTCCGTCTGTCACCAGGCTGTATCTTATGAACCGTAATAGCTAGAAGGTTGACATTTTCACAGAAGATGTATTTCGGTTGCCGCTACAACAACAAATTAAAAACAAAATAAAACAATTATTTAAAAGGGGCTCCCATACAACAAACGTGTTTCAAAAATAACAAGGAGTTTAGTTCAATGTGAGGTCGCTTCTGATTGGTCAGGACAAATCGAGTTGGTCATGGAATTCAAAATGGCTGCCCTATCTGTCAAATATACCAGTCTGCCTTACTTACCAAAGAGTTTCTTATAAGTTTCAGATTTTCTTTGTGCCAAGGTTTCTTTTTTTTATTGAGTGATTCGGTCGTTTGATGGGAGTAGAATCGAAGATAAATATTTCATATTTTCCTATAAAATTTAAAAATTGGTTGTTGTAAACCATTTTAGGGTTCCGTATCCAATTGTGATAGTGGTACGGAACCCTTTGTGCGCGAGTGTCGCACTTGCCCCGTTTTTTTACCGTGTTACAAACATTTTTTTCGAATACCTAATCTCTGAAGTGTCATTTTTTTTTCTTTAATAATATTTAAATATTTCTACAGACGCCCAACCTATTATTAACCTTAATCTATGCTAATACTAGCTGACCCGGCAAACGTTGTTTTGCCTTTTAAATTATAGATAGGCAGTAGCCGATTCTCAGACCTACTGAATACGCATATAAAATTTGGTAAAATTCGGTAAAGCCGTTTCGGAGGAGTACGGTAACTAACATTGTGACATGGAAATTTTATATATTAGATAGATTACTAATAAAAGAGGCAACGTTACCTATATATTTTCCAGATAATCTGTGAAACCTCTGAGCCGATTTCAAAATTTATTTAACCAATACCTACATTAACGGTGAGTAACATAGGCTACTTTTGATCCCGATATTCCCACGGGATCGGAACTTACGCGAGTGAAACTGCAGTAATCTGCTAGCATATAAACATTATCTATATAAACCACAGTAGAGATAAAATCAACGACTTTCCAAATTGTTTACATACAATAGTACGCCTCTACATTGTCTGTAAATTTACCAAATTTCAGTACTAGATTCTAACGGTCGAATACAGAAACGCAACTCAAAATTTGAGTTCTACTTAAACAAGTAAGCACCTCTCAAGTTAAAAAAATCCCATACTATTATTAAATTTAGAAGCTGCTCAATTATTTAAATACGCCTCAAATTTTAAGTGGCTTTTCTGTATTCGGCTGTAACTGCAATACTTAGGTACCGTCGTCGTAGGTAGTCGTAAAAGAGAACATTTTACTTACTTATTAAGAAAATTCTCATAAGCAGCTGACGAGACAAATCACAGGTGTAAGCTGTAAATTTTATTAGCTTAACCCTCGACTAAAGACAGGGATAAACTTCTGTCGATGTTGGACAAAAATATAATAATAATAGTAAATATTTCACGAAGTTTTACACAGCGCAATCTAGCCCCAAACTAAGCACTAGGCTTGTACTATGGGTACTAGACAACAGATACCCTACTTATTATACTTTTTTTTTGTGAATGCATACATAATAATATGATAAATATAAAACACCCAGACCAGAAACAAATATTAAGGTATTTCATAATAATAAAAAAAAACGGAATACTAGTAGTCGCGGGTTCGAGTCTCGCCGACGCGACGACGGATTTATGTAAAAATATTTTTTCAAAAACAATGAAATAGGTTACCTTGAAAAAAAAACTGTTAAATATGATTGCTATTAAAGATGAGTTGTCTACTCCCATACCCCTTTGATGTAGATCGGTAAATATGGAAAACCCTATCCGATATCCGAATAATCCGAATATCCGATCAAATATCTATCCGCTAAATAGGGTCGCCATTTCATCGTAAATTTTGTGGATATGTCGTCCTTTGATGTCCATCTTTTATCTTTGCGTATCGTCATTGAAGGATAATGAATTTAAATATTTCTGTTATCCACTTTGTATGAATTAGGGTTCGGTAGACGGAAGATTTGGGGTCTCTGCATACGTAACGTTTCCCGGACGGGACGTTATAATTTCTGCATACAAAAAAACGTGTGGCACTCGTGGACTGCCGCGGTAAGGAGTTCTCTGATGATAAGGTGGTTCCAGGTGCTTTATCAATCCCTTACCAGTAGCACAAGATCTGATTCTACTGATAAAAGTACAAAAGTAAGTAATTTACTACTTTCTGAGGAACTATTCTGCTCATCACTCCGAAGATCCCAGTCCGATCCATATATTTTTTTTTATGGAGATGCCTTGGGTCTTCTACCTTCCGAATAAAAAAATAATCATCAAAATCAGTTCATAAATTACCAATAGAATTTGTTTCTCAAATTTTCATGGATTTTCGCTTATAACTTTTTATTTTTAGTTCTACGACTAAAAATTACCTAACGAAACTTGTAGATAATCTTATTTGCAATACAATTGTTAATTTTTTTTTTGTGAGACTTATAGTTCGTCAAATAAAACATAAAAACCATTTGAACCCCTTTTTCCAAGATGGCGGCCGTGGGACAAGACCCACAACCCCACAAACTATTATTTAACTTTAAACTAACCCCCCCTTGATATCTAAAAAATAAAATTGCGTCCTCTGACAAACGCACACTCAAATGTAACTTTTCAATGGACTAATTCCGGTGTTTCTTTTTCGGTCAAGTAGTCTTCTTTTAAGTATAAAATAAACTCATTTTTCGGTTTTAATTGTTTTAAAAATTTTAATACTCGACGTTTAAAGGACTACACAGTACGTACTGATTACTACGGGCTGACTACTTGTATATGTCAAATTAAGTTTATGGATAAATGAAATGAATAATATTGAACCTTGCATTAAATATGTCATGTTTACAATAAAAAAAATTACCTATTCGTAATGCCATTTATTATATTAATCACTGATGAATGTCATACTTCATGGATGCTCAAGACTAGCTATTTCGGACCAGTTTATAAATAGGTGTGATCTAAATAGGAGCCTCAGACTAGTTTAAAACAATTTTAAGTCTGCAGCAGCCATTAAATTATGTATTATTCAATAATGTAGGTACTATGTATTTCAAATTTTCCCTTTGTTGTTAGAAGATCGAAGAGAAACACTGACTTTTCAAATTGTAAGAATGTTTTCTTTGTCATAATTTATTAGTGGTTAACCACAGATTTAGTTGGAAGTTAAACATTTTTTTTGCTCCATATCACGTATCAAATAAAACAAGTAGTTTTTAGATGCGCCTTCTCTTTTCTCTTATCGAAGTCTATCTACATTTTCGATAGATATCCTATGTAGGTATCCTATTCTAAATTAGAATATGATATTGAAATTAAAGACATTTTTCGGTTTTAATCGCGTGGTGTTTATTACTTTATACTTTTAGCATTGTTTTGATATACCTTTTTAATATTTAAGTAGTTTTTAATAAGACGGTAGAATGACAAATCATATCTCAGTCTGACAGTCAAAAATGTCTTTAATTTCAATACAACATCGCGAAAACAGAAGAAAAATCTAGATTAAGGGCCCTATTCTGAAAAACTGAAAATCCATGTCGGGCGAATCGAAAATTATTGATTATTTCATGACGGAATGTCGTAGAACTTTTTTTTGTGTACAGATTGTAGGCGACATTGTTTCCGATATTTTAGTGCAGTTTCCATACAAATATGTCGAAACGTATTGAAGCCTATCGACATTTTAGCCAAATCAGACATTTTTTGTCTAAAATTTGGATAGGCTTTGCACCAATAGGAGGTTCTTGTCTTAAAACTACACCAAAATGTAGGAAACGATGTCACCTACAATCTGTGCACAAAAAAAAGTTCTACGAGATTCCGTCATGAAATAATCAAAAATTTTCGATGAGCCCGACAGGGATTTTCAGTTTCAAGGTCGTTGGCGTATATACTCCTCTTAAGATTAGATCTATAATTTTGAGTTTAAGAGATGCTAGGCTATTTAAACTATGTTCACCGAATCCACAAGTATGAAGACAAGACCAAAATTTAAACAGAAAATGAATTATCATCTCCATTCGAAACCCCTAAATTAAAGCTATCAATTCCATACGAGTTTCAGAACTTGTTTTCAAGTTTCGAACGAGGTGCCAGTTCCAGCGTGTTCTAACTAAAGATTTATCAATTCAAACGATGAACGCTTTTGTGACAAATTCTTAATTCAAATTTAATTCCAATTCGATCGCGTGATTCGAATAACAATTCGAATTAACATAATGACGATTATTTATTCGATTCTCTTTCGGAGTTTCAGTATTCGATTTTTATTTTATTTAGATTTGATGAGAAGTTATGTAGTTTAGATCGTCATCGCCAGATTTAATTTTGTTTAGGGCTAATTTTTAATGTCTTGGTAAATCTGTTCAATAAATATTTATACTTAACACAACCGAATAAAAACATCACAATTTTTTTAAATGAAATCAAACTTTTTAATGTTTCTAAATTTTGTTGTATTCGATTTTATCCGGCCGATATCTTTTAGCTATAGATGAAAAAAATTTAGACTTCTAATAAAAAAGAAATAAAACTCGAAATATGTTTATTCATTTGGATATTAACTTATTACTTTGAATCGTCAGTAATCTAACGTGTCTTTGGAACGCGACCTCCAATGAGAAGAATACACAAGAAAGTCATGGGTTTTTTGTATGTATTTTTTGTGAAATCGACACGAATGCAGATGAACCTTAGTGTTGTTGCTAGTCTTATCCAAATATGTAGGTAGGTACTTAAGGTAAAACGTACCTAATAATAAATAATTATTCAAAGTATACTTATCTATAATTTCTCACTAATGGAAAAATATTATCCAAGTACTTTATTCACGACGTGTCCCATGGCACCTTTAGCACTCCGTAAAGTAAGTAAGATATCCGATCATCATAATGTAAGAAACAAGTTATAGATAGGTAGATCTATATTTATCTTCAGTTTTCGCGATGCCGCACGCGCCGTTATGAAATCATTATTTCCAATTATTACTAATTTCCATGAGTTTTTGTGGCTTCTTCTCATGAGAGGGCGCGTTCCGAAGCCACACGTCCTAATATTATAACCTCCAAACCTCCTAATATTATAAAGATGAAAGTTTGTGTCCTAAAGTAGTAACATAAACACAATAAAATATATGAAAATATTATGACATAAAATTATTAAACTGAGTTCCTACGGCCCGTGTTTTATCAAGCCAGATCGCGCCAGACGAGACGGACAGGCCGTGGGATCCGTAGCGTCTGATGAAGCCTGTCGTCGCGCGAGACGAAAATCAGTCTCAACAGGCGTGGCGCGGCCTTGCCTGGCCAGTGATATAACGGGCCGTGGGATGGGGTCCCCCGGCCCGTTATGTCACAGGCCAGGCTAAGATTCCTAGGTATAATAGGCCATACTTACTGCCTTGTTACTGGCACTGTATTACGCAGCCTTCAAATACGCGCGACGACCTACTATCGAGTTTACATTCTAAAGACTGGTAAAGTTTCAAAGATACCGTCTCATGTTACAACCTCATTAATATTGGATTTGCTTCAGCGGTGTAGGATTCAAGACAGAGTTTTAAATTACTATAAAAACGTTTTATTTATACGTCGATAGGTATCTATCAGCTAGATTAATTAATAATTATGTTTAATGATTAGTTTCATGTAACTAATTATACTTATTTATATCAAATTTTGAGTGGCGTTTCAGAATTCGGCCCATAGTTTTCCGCAAATTATAACACCGTCTGTTGCTAAGTAGCTAAAGGAAAATTCGCACATAATCGAATTTCCCTAACGAAATCAATTGCTGTAAGTTTGTGAATGCATCGTCGCAATGATTCAGCGGTTTCGAAACGAATGTTCTCAAACTTTGTGCCGTTTTGCATACTTGTCTCTTGCTTAACGGAAACTTCGATTTTATGCCGGAACTAGGTTGCTGTTTAATAAATTGAAATGGAGAATTTGTTGCAGTTTGGATAAACTACAAATTGGGTCAATAAATTTTTCTTTGACATTCATTTTTCCGAAGACTGCCTGTAAGAGATCGCTTTATATTTCAGCTGTTTAGCTATCACGGTTCATGAGTTACAGCCATAGTGACAGACAGACAGACAGCGTAGTCTTAGTAATAGGGTGACGTTTTAACCCTTTACCCTTACCATTTTACCCTTAAAAAAATTCTTACCATTTGCCTTACCCTCAGCACTAAATAAGTAGGTAATGTAATTCGTAAGGAGGATTAATTATGTCCTGCGCTGCATTAGAATTGTTATCCTAGTTAGAGTTATGATATTAGGCACCAACCTCGGGAATCAGTTTCCAATTTTTAGTTTTAATTATTATATTTTAATTTTTGGGTAAGTAGATAGGTAATTACAATTAGTTGTTTTAAGTATTATTTAAGCATTCATATTTAAGACTTAAAAAAATGAATGTTTTAATTTAAAAAACTTGGAAAAAAAAAATAGGCAAGTACCTACCTACCTACCTACTTGAAACTTTTAGAACAAAGTTTGAGAACCATTGCAAACTCAAGGGATTAAGTTTATTTATTCCGACCGCAGTGTTTACTTTGCAACATCGATTCTTTTCCCTCACGGATTCAAGAGGTTTGGGGCGATGTGCTTCAAAGTTGTGAGTAGTAACTCTCTAGGCAACCTACTTTGAATTACGATTACGATCTATAGGTACCTAACCTATAGATCTATACTAATATTATAAAGCGGAAGAGTTTGTTTGTTTGAACGCGCTAATCTCAGGAACCACTGGTCCTATTTCAAAAATTCTTTCAGTGTTGTATAGTCCATTTATTGAGAAAAAAATAGGAATCCTTACTAAAAGTCCAATAATGTAACACAAGGTGTGAAAAAAATTACCCAATAATTGTTTACATCGCGTGCGCTGCGAAAACTATTGGATAGAGAACAATTTTTTAGTTTAAGTTTTAGGTTTCTAATACTAGTTTTTAAGGTAATTGTGTAAAGTTTTAAGATATTTTGTTTTATTATTTTGGTTTTATTATATTTTCCAATTATAATTATGTAAATTAAATTGTTTATTTTTTAGATATTTTAGCCTATTTAATATATAATTCTACTATTGTACGTGTACAACGTTACAATATATTCTCACAGAATATAGATATATGCAGGACAGCAAACCCAGTTCTATAATACCTACGCATATATGTTATAGCGTCCCCAGCTATGACCAGCAAGAGAGGGGTCCGCTGTACCGTCAGGCCACCCCGAGGGGCAGCCGTCAGGAATCAGTTATAGACCGATCGTGTCCCCAAATGCTAGATATGCAGGATAGGCGCAAGTGGAAGGAGTTAAGGGAGGCCTATACCCTATATTTAGAGTGCTGTCAAATAATTTTCTTGAGCTCCTTCGTGCTTCAGAAGGCACGTTTAACAGGTGGTCTCGGTTGTTATCTCTGATGGCAGTCGTTTTGATAGCTGCGATTAAACTCTTGCGTTGTCCCGTAGGTCTGAGAGCGTGTAAGCACTGCGATTAAACGCCTGCGTTTTTTTATAGGTCTGAAATCGCAAAAAAATGCAACACATAGCTTTATATACAAGTCCACGCATTGTCGTTTTTTTAAGTGACTGATTTTGCTTGTGGATACGCGGTTCTGCGTTTTCAGCTATTCGTAAACCGCTTGCGTTTAATCTCAGTGCGTTCTAAGCCTTAGATGCTTGAAAACTCTATAATAGGTGAGCCACACCACCACACAAAAAAAGAGTGCTGTCTCTCAAAGTCGTATTAAGAATTCCATCCTATGAGCCTATTTTATCAGTATGATGTATATTTACGACTACGATGTCTCCTTTTTCTTATTTTTTTTCTCTACAATAGCTCCCATTTCAAACTGCAGTCGAAACGTTTCCTTTCACAAACAACAAACTGGTGTTCGAAATTGAATTCTATCACGTTACGACAAGGGTGGTTTCGTGTTGACATCGAATCTCACGAGTTTGCGAAACCTCGTAACTCGAATTTCTTTGAATAGTACCTACCTACATACCTTAAAAATAGAGATGGGCCGACTATTCGGTTTTAAACATGCCGACTAGTCGGCAATGTAAACTATTATAATTCGGAGATTTTCTTGTTAATCGTGACCAAAACTTCCAAAAAATGGTTCAACATGACGTGTTTGTTTACGTTTTTCTGACTTTCCACCTCCTAACTGTACTACGAACTCAGTAAATATTAGTTTTATTGCATATCTTATTGTTAGTTGACGACTAATCGGCATCTACCGACCAGTCGGCCCTTCACTACTTTAAAAGTATTCGATTCGGAACGCACCCTGCAATGAGAAGAAGACTTAAATAAACTCCGTGAGTTATTTTTTTTCTCTGATCATGGTTGACACAATATTGACGACCTCTGTGGCGCGTCGGACGAATGCTCGACTGCAATGCAGAAGGTTGCGGGTTCAATTCCTGGTGTGTCGGGACAAGTATTTATGCTTAAAAAATATTTGTTTCTGGTCTGGGTGAGTCTTTTTATATAATTATTCATGTTTTTACATAAGAAAAATAAATTTACGTATTTTATTCGTTGTCTAGACGCCGTAACACGCTTAGTAGCATAATACCATGGGGCTAGATGGCGCTGTGTGACGTTCACAAAATTTATTTTTCTATATCTAAAGTTAAAACCCCTTACTTGTAAACGATGATTAATATCGGCAATAATATGTATCGTTTGTCTTTTACTGTCTTAGGAAGTTTCAAAGTTAATAGAGAGAGACAAACATTACATAACTTAGTCATCTGTTAATCATCGTTTATACACAGCGCAGCGACGATGATGATGATGATGATGAAGATGATGATGATGATGTTTCTATATCGCTCAAACGATTTTGATAGAAACATAGAAAGAATGAAAGAGGCCTAATATTGTAAATGTATTATTAACTTAAATTAATATCTGAAGACACTCGATGTTCTAATTCGTATCGCTAAGCGAACTCTGCGTTTCTGCGGCAGAATCTGCTAAGGAAAAGCGATAGGAACTCATTTCGCTCCCTTTTCTTACTGATTGACCTTAGATAAAAACAAATCATGGCAGATACGGTACCTAACCACGGCAAATGAGACGATAAAACTGCGTCAGCTGACGCACTAGCCTTAGTCGTATGTGGAACTGTTGTCACGTGAACACGTACTGTCACACTGCGAGTTTCTAGCTCATTTTTCGAATACGTTATGTTAAAATATACCGTTACTCATTTGTTTTCATCTAAGTGATTGACGCAAAGTTTCTAAGAGAGATTCACTCACTTTCGTGAGTGGTCCCGTTTTTCCCCTTTGGGTACGGAACCCTAAAAACAATGGTCTCGAAATAAATTAAAACCGTCCATATTAATCTAGATGAGAAAGGAAAGCATTTAGCTAAATTCATATACCTACTAAAAACAAGCTATTAACCTAAAACACCAACAGTCTGAAATACCCTGTATTCTAGTCGAAGAGGTCGCAGTGTTTTAATTTTAGAACGTCATTTTGGCAGCTTGCGAATGAAGGTGGAGTGGCTTTGTAGAAGTCGTTACTTAAAGAAGTATACTAGTACATACACGTAGTATACCTACTAACTGCAAAACATTTAAAAAAATGTAGCAACCCCTGAAACAACTGATCTAACAATACGTTATAGCATCCCCAATGACAGCCAACCTTTGGATATCCAGGTGGGGTCCACTGTTCAGTCCGGTTACTCCCAGGAGCCACCAAAAATATTTTGCGCAACGGCATTCTAGGCAAGTTTGCCGAGTAAACTAATTGCCATTCAGGCCTGGCCATCACGTTATACCATGCACATCTTATTATCCCTCCTATTTAGCGCATTTAGACGTGTCAAAGATTGCATAGTGGATGTACATCGCACTTTTAATCTTCTATTCTAATATATAAAATTTCCATGTCACAGTGTTAGTTACCGTACTCCTCCGAAACGGCTTGACCGATTTTTACGAGATTTTGTATACGTATTCAGTAGGTCTGAGAATCGGCTACTATCTATAATTTATAAGGCAAAACAACGTTTGCCGGGTCAGCTAGTATTAGCTAAAATAACGGCAAAGATAATCGAAACAACAACTAAAACGATTGGAGTAGAAACGAAAGACGATCGAAGTAGAAACGACAACGATCAAATTAAAAACAAAATGCGATCGCAGTAGAAACAAGAGATAATCGGATAAGAAACGACAGACTGATGATCGAATTAAAAACAAAAGACGATTAAATTAGATAAAAAATGAAATCGGAGTAGAATCAAAAGGCGATCGATCGAAGTAAAAACAAAAGACGATCGTGTTGGGTAATTTGTTGTCTTTTTTTACAACCACCTCCCGGTCTACGATTATAGATGGTGTAGCCAGTAAAAATAAACGAGATCTCTCGGGCGGCGGTGAATTGACACTAATTTGACATAACATTCACTTGACAGTAATGGATTTTTTTACCAAGTTGATAAGGTGCTTTGATAAAGTTAAAAGCGTCGTGACAGCAAAGAGTTTCTTGTTTCGTCACAGTGAAATTTCAGAATGGAAATTTATGACCTTTTATCCGCTCCGGCCACATTGGCAACTGAGATTCGTAACCAGTTGCCAAAGAAGAACTAACATTCTTGCTACTCTACCAGTTGCCAAAGCCGATTGATTTTTCTCTTCTCACAACTAGTTACCTACTAAGAATTAGTTAATAAAAATGGTTATGTAAGTGGAATTTTGATTCTCAGTCCACAACTAATTATTATTTAACATAACTGAGATTCATAGCCAGTTGTCAAAAACGATATATTTTCTTTGTTTTATTTTCTTTTCTTTATACGATATAGACAGTTTGTTTGCTATAATAATACACATACACAGAAAAAAAAATGGCAATAAAAACAGATACTTAGGTATGACGGCGGCACCATCAACCGGAAGTTACCACAGATATCAATCAATTTCGCTATTGGTCCGTGCTCCAAACGTCATCGCCCACTACCCCTTCTACACAGTCTCCCGACGAGACAGGTCTAAAAAATGAGGCGACGTGTGGAAGTTCGGGGCTTGGGTTGGCAGGTGGTGCGTCTTGGAGTGCGGACCCGTACGAGCTGGTAAAAACTTCTGTGGCTGTCCTGTCTCTAATTTAAGGTCTATTTGTTAATTTAATTAATTTGTTGATTCGTATCGGATATTAGAATTAATATTACGTTTTATAATTATTTCAGTAACAATACAGTATAATTGAGTGAGCTCTGGTCTTTGTTTACTTCTGATGTCTAACCCTAATCCGACATCAGAAGTGGGATCTGATCAGCCCACAACTGAAGAACCGGCTGCAGCGACCATGAACCCATTTGCGACGATGGAAGCAATTACCCAAGCTCAGTGACATTAGTTCCTTTCGACCCTGAAGATCCTAATTCCGATATAGAAAGCTGGTGTCAGCTCTCAGAAACAATTATAACTAGCAAAAACCTTAAAGGGGTCGATTTAATTTTGACTTTGACACATTGCCTCAAAGGGAGCGCGGCCACTAGCTTAACAAAAGTCCGACCGGATCAGTTCGATTGGTTCACAATAAAAGAACTCTTGATGGCACAATTTTCCCGCCCGATCTCAGTTCAAGACCATTTTGATCAAGTTCTTAAATTCCAAATAAACTCTGGAGAGTCACCAGCTCAGGCTGGTTTACGACTGTGGCAACTTATCGAAAAAATTCCAGACGCTAACCTACCCGAAAAGGTAATAACAGGATTCTCAATTTCAGTACTTTCAAGTTGCGATACCCTCATTCGCCGCGAACTAATTTCTTCAGTTATAACGGACAAAAATCAACTTTTCCGTGTACTGCGAGGAATTTCTATTAAAAGGAAGAATGAAGATCCCGTCACCAATGAGTCCGATCCTAAACGTTTTCGAACAACGACTTTTGGATTCCGAGCACGCTGTAACTATTGCGGCAAGATAGGACATCGTGCGATAGAATGTCGCGATAGAATAGCGAAGTCAAATAACCATAAAAATAACATGGTCACAGATAATCGTTTAATCCAGAAACCTCAAGTGACCTGCTATGTCTGCGGCGAACCCGGCCACGTGGCCTCCAGCTGCCCAAAGAAGATTGGTGCCACGAAGAAAGACTTTACAGCAACCAGCAGCAAAGAGGTCAACGTATGTTATAAGAACATTGGTGGTTCCTTGGATTGTAACGGTATTTCATTTGATTTTATTTTTGATTCAGGCTCTGACTGTAGCCTTATTAAGAAAAGTGTTTCTCATTTGTTTAGTGGTAAAAGATCGTATGACCTTATTAATATGACAGGAATAGGTAACGGTTCAGTTGATAGCATGGAACAAATAACTTGTAACGTTAAAATCCAAAATATATCCCTCACAATCACTTTTCACGTTCTTTCGGATGAGTACCTTCATTACACTGTTTTATTGGGACGAGACTTACTTAAAAATAACATTTTTGTAAAAATGAATGAAGATCAGTTAGTTTTAAGACAATCTAAAGTATCGAACTTGTGCTTGGTTAAGAATGATAATAACTTGACCCCTGATTCAATCAATACGGATTTAGTTGGTATTGACAAAGAAAATCTTTATGACATTTTGATAAAATACTCCGATTATTTTATTGATTCATTACCGTCGACGCGAATCAAAACGGGAGAACTTAAAATTGACTTAATAGACCCCAATAAGACAGTGCAAAGGCGACCCTATAAACTTACCCCTCTTGAGTCCGAAATAGTCGATGATAAAATTGAGCAATTACTTAAAGCAAACATTATTAGAGAAAGTTCATCGCCTTTCGCCAGCCCAGTAATATTAGTAGGTAAAAAGGATGGTTCAACTCGGATGTGCGTTGATTTTAGGGAATTAAATCGTAACACTAAACGAGATAATTACCCTTTGCCTTTAATAAAAGATCAAATAGATAAATTACATTACAGAATTACAGATTTCATTTATTACCGGTTCATAAGGACTCTATAGAGAAAACAGCCTTTGTAGTTCCAAAAGGTCAATATGAATATCTTACAATGCCATTCGGTCTTCGAAATGCGCCTCAAGTATTTCAAAGAGCAATAAACAATGCGCTGAAACCACTTAATGACTCTAGGATTCTTGTATTTATGGATGATTTACTTTCTGCATCAGCTTCTATCGAAGAAGGATTAGAACGTTTAGATAAACTATTAAAAACTTTGTCAGAGGCAGGCTTTTCCTTTACTATTAAAAAATGCAGCTTTATGAAGTCTCAAACTGAATATCTTGGTTATATCGTTTCCGCTGGAGAAATAAGACCAAACCCTAGAAAAATAGAAGCTTTAACTAATGTTCCGACTCCTAAAACAGTGACCCAAGTTCGTCAGCTTATTGGTTTAGCTACATATTTTAGACAGTTCATCCCCAACTTCTCTAATCTCATTAGACCTTTATACCCATTAACTAAAGGAAAAGGCGCAGTTCAATGGTCGTCAGACCATGACAAAATACATAATCAGTTAATTACAATCTTGACGTCAGAACCTGTCCTGAAAGTCTTTGATCCTTCTTTACCCATCGAAATTCACACTGACGCTAGCTCAGAAGGATATGGCGCAATTTTAATTCAAAAATACACGAATGCTAATCACGTAGTAGAATATTTTAGTCGAAAAACATCTGATGCAGAGAGTAGATACCATTCATACGAATTGGAAACTTTAGCCGTTGTTAAGGCGGTAGAACATTTCCGTCAATATGTACACGGTAGAAAATTTACAGTTTTTACCGACTGTAACGCGTTAAAGGCATCCCACTCTAAACGTGATTTAACCCCAAGGGTACACCGCTGGTGGGCAATTCTGCAGGCATTTGATTTTGATATAATTTATAAAGAGGGTAGAAAAATGGCACATGCCGATTTTTTATCACGTAACTTGACGAATAGCTCCGAACCTCGGAAAATCAATAAACAAAGGTTGGCTAACTGTTGAACAAGAAAGAGATTCAGAGCTTTCTGATATCATTTCCAAATTGCAAAACAATCAATTGCCTGAGGAAGTGTCCCATACTTATGACTTAAGACAAGGTGTTCTATATAGGAAAATCGAGCGTAGGGGTGTTTCTAGTTGGTTACCAATTATTCCACGTTCCCTCATTTGGTCTCTCATAACCTATGTTCACAATGAAATAAAACATTTAGGTTATGACAAAACATTAGATAAACTTTATGATTTTTATTGGTTCCCGAACATGTCAAATAATGTCAAAAAATTTATTATTAGCTGCATTGTTTGCAAAACTTCCAAAGGCCCATCAGGTGCACAACAAGTCCAACTTCATCCCATCCCTAAAGAACCAATTCCTTGGCATACTATTCATTTAGATATCTCTGGCAAGTTAAGTGGAAAAAGTACAAGAAAGGAATACTGTTCTGTCTTAATTGATGCATTTACAAAATTCGTTATTCTCGAATATACTCCCACTCTTAGTTCCTCTAATTCCATTAAAGCTATAAAAAATGCTGTTAATCTTTTCGGAACTCCTAAGCGTATCATAGCTGACCGAGGCCGTTGTTATGACTGTAACGAATTTAAAGATTTTTGCAAAGATAATAATATAGAGCTTCACTTAATAGCCACTGGTTCATGCAGAGCTAATGGCCAAGTAGAAAGGGTCATGCGAACTTTAAAAAGTATTTTTACTATAATTGAATGTAACTCAGGCGACGTCTGGCAGGACCAACTTGGAGAAATTCAATTAGCTCTCAACACTACTCGTTCTAGAGTTACAGGTTTTACGCCTATGGAGTTAATGTTTGGGTTAAAAAATAATTCATTGAATTTAGCTAGAATTTCTCCAGCGTCGTCCAGTTCCGATAGAGTTGATCTCGAAGCGGCCCGTTTTTCTGCATCAGAAAACATAGCTCGCTTAGCTAGCGCTGACACAAGTTGGTTTAATAAAGGGAAAGCTCGGGTTAAGCCCTTTTCAGTCGGTGATTTCGTTTTCATTAAATGTGAAGAAAGGCACCAAACTAAATTGGATAATAAATTCAAAGGACCTTTCAAAATTATTGCCGTTTTAAATAATGACCGGTATGAATTAAAGCACATAAATAACTCTAACAGAATTTATAAGTATGCACATGAGAATCTAAGGGAAGTACCCAGGGGTAATGAGGCGTACCTCGAGATTTCCCAAAATTATAGCGAAGAGTCTGACAATGACGAACGGACCGTGACGGCGGATAACATATCGGATACTAGTTTACCTATAGATGCCAATGATATGCCTTTAGATGTAAGTAGCATGCCTGTACATTCATTAGCAGATTCCGAAGATACTCGTTCAATTAATCATGATACTTTGTCTGCATGCTGTTCTGAGAATACTTTATCTGCTAATTCTGAAACAGTATCTATTTGCTCAGAAGAAACTTTGTCTATTTAAAATTAATTAAGTTATAAATTAAAATAAAACACAAGTATTTGTCTAAATTGAGGTTTATGCTGTAGGGGTCTTTCCTTCTTAAAGGAGATGATCTAGACCAGCGGTAGTTATGCTGTAGGAGTCTCTCCCTCTTATAGGAGACGATCTAGACCAGCAGTAGCTTAGTTGTGCTGTAGGGATCTTTACTTATGGTAGACGATCTAGACCAGCAGTAGTTGTGTTAATTAGAATTCTTCCTAGTTTGATTAAGATAAGTTATTTTTTATTGTACAGATATATAGAATTAAGACGCCCGAGGACGGGCTGCTCGTCAGAATGGCCGTGACGGCGGCACCATCAACCGGAAGTTACCACAGATATCAATCAATTTCGCTATTGGTCCGTGCTCCAAACGTCATCGCCCACTACCCCTTCTACACAGTCTCCCGACGAGACAGGTCTAAAAAATGAGGCGACGTGTGGAAGTTCGGGGCTTGGGTTGGCAGGTGGTGCGTCTTGGAGTGCGGACCCGTACGAGCTGGTAAAAACTTCTGTGCCTGTCCTGTCTCTAATTTAAGGTCTATTTGTTAATTTAATTAATTTGTTGATTCGTATCGGATATTAGAATTAATATTACGTTTTATAATTATTTCAGTAACAATACAGTATAATTGAGTGAGCTCTGGTCTTTGTTTACTTCTGATGTCTAACCCTAATCCGACAGGTACTTAGTGATAATATTATTATAGGTTCGTTGTGTAAATGTATGTAACAACAGCTAAAATGCCCCAACGAAGCTACGAACCTGCTGAACAAAACAAAATTAAAAATCCTCATAACTTCACTTAATTTAACTAACAATAATTTGTAACAAACTAAAACTTAATGTCTAATGGTATTTCATGAGAATTTCATCGTCTTTAGCCAGTGCGAAACGAAAAAAAAAAAAAAATTAAGACCATCCAGTTCTTTGAACTACATATTTTTTCCGAAATCTTGTCTGCAGTCGTAATCATGGGGCCTTTCCTTTACGATTCTATTCCGAGTAAATTATAATAAAAACAACTTTCAAAAACTTTAGTACCCGGCGGGACTCGAACACGCGACTATAGCCGTTCCGTTCCGTTCCAGCGCTATAGCCGCTACGACACGGGTAAGCCTGTCGACAAGCCGAAATTAAAAAAGGCTTTTCTCGTGGTCTTGCGAGTAAGGCCTCGTAGTGACATCTGCCGGTGAACTTTGCAGTTCACGAATCAAATGCTTACGCTAATCGTATTTTTGAGAGATATTGCAAAATATAAAGCAACTACATAAATCCATATCTCGGTGACAACGTCAGAAAGAAAGAAAGTAATATTATTAACGAAGTTTTTTTAAAGTTAGTTATTAGTGTATTTTTTATTATTTTGGATTGCCAATGATGGTTGAGTATCAAGAAAGTATGTTTTTCTTTGGCAACTGGTAGTGAAACAGACGGGATAAATGATGCCAGTTGCGAAAAAAGAAAAACCTATCGGCTTTGGCAACTGGTTGAGTAGCAAGAATGTTAGTTCTTCTTTGGCAATTGGTTACGAATCTCAGTTGCCAATGTGGCCGGAGCGCTTTTATCACTGACCTGCATAATACAAGTACGCTGGACAGGAGATCGCGCACTGAATTTTGTGCCTTATTTGAGCTGCGCCATGTTGCGCTGTTTTCTATTTTTTCTATTGAAAGTGATAGACTGTCACCATCACTTTCAGCACAGCACAACATGGCGCAAATCAAATAGGCACAGAGATCTAATGTAATTTTGTCTGGTATACTAGAAATTTCAGCGTATACTTATTTATAAAATTTATTTTATTTAGATACTACCAGCGCTCCGTGGTTTCACCCGCGTAAGTCCCGTTCCCGCTTGAATATCGGGATAAAAAGTAGCATATGTGTTATTTTAGGTCTCCAGCTATCTAGTTTCAAGTTTCATCGCAATCGGTTTAGTATTTTTTGCGTGAAGGAGTCATTATCCCCCTTCTGAGTAGGTGCATCACGTTTTCGAATTGGCTCCTTACACGAACATCTTTGTTACTTCTTCACGCAAAAACTACTAAACAGATTACCATGAAACTCGGTATGTAGATAGCTGAAATAGCACATAGGCTACTTTTATCCCGATATCCCGCGGGATCGGGACTTACGCGGGTGAAACCGCGGGATGCAGCTAGTGATTGAATAAAACAGTATCGTATAAGTTTTTGAACTGTAGTGAATTATGTCATCAGTGAGATGGAAGACATAAAATTTTCTTTGAATAATTTTTATGGTTACAAATAAAAGGTTGTTGTGGGTTTATGGCCTTGATTATTGCTATATATCAGATGCTTAGAGAAAATATACATATGTATGCGCCCCGCGGTTTTACACGAATCCCATAGTCACGATCCCGTGGATATATTGAAATAAAAAGTAGCCCATAAAATATGATCTCCAGCTATCTGCATATAAAGTTTCATTGCAATCGGTTCAGTAGTTAATGATCGAAACACAAACATTCAAACAAACAAAAATCCAGAATTTTGCATTTATAATGTTAGTGGGATCTTCGTATAGGTCCGTGTTTCGATACAGAGACCGGTGCAGCCACTAAGGAAGAAGGGTCACATGTTGTTGCACTGCCGTCTAGATGTACGCTATTCTAGAAGAAGGAAATTTAGGGTTTTAGCCGACCCCGGGCTCCCGAGAGGTATGCAATCGGGAACATCGCTCAGATGATACAGGGTGTCCGGAGACCAGTGGATATCCCTGAACGGGCGGCTGGCGGGAAAGGGTTGGCCGCCCAGAATACGTTTTTTTTTTTCTATCTCAAACGGTTCGAGCTGTACGTCACTTTTTAGTATAAATTGAAAAATGTCTACTTTTTTGCACATTTCGGGGTATCACGTCCACAGATTAAGCAATAGCATTGTTTTTTTTTTCGCCATGTGTTCACTAATATTGATGTTTGAAAATCACCTTAATTTTTTTTTTAATATTATAGTTAGTAACTTACAGGATGTCCCCAAAGATAGATTTAGTTTTATAAACTTTACTTTCTGCTAAGTTTGAGCATCTGTGGTGTAAAAAAAATGTATGAAACCTGTCTGACCGACTATTGAAAAAAATTGCCTATTTCATAAGGATGCTAAAACAGTGTTATACTAATAACTTTTTGTCATAAGTTACTAAGCTAGCTATGAATGCATCGAAGGTACATGAAAAAGTTAATCCACTAGTCTCCGGACACCCTGTATATAATAATATGATATGATCAGTAGTATTCTTGGACTTTATCTTAGCCCCACATCGATCGTCATTTCATTTTTATTTGTATGTAACAATATAAGTCGATTAAAAAGTCTGCTTTAACAATGATCAACCGATCGTTTGATAGTCTGCCTACTATAGTTGGATGGAAGTATAGAAGGAAGCATAAATATTCCTTAGATATTTTACAAAGCTTGTATTTTAGGTATTTATTAAAGGGAACGTTTCCCTACTTAATATTTATTTGATATAAAATATTTGTACAGGTATTTCTTTATACTTCCATTGAGTTATTTATTTAGGTCTCAAAGAGAACGACTTACTTATACAAGTAGGTATTAAATAAGTAAGAGTCCCGGCTTAGAGTGGGTAGACGATAATTTTACCGTCAGTTCAGTCTATCAGTTTGGATTAAGTTGACTGACATTAGAATTATAAACCTTTATGCATGTTAACCATGTAATTCTACTAACTTTGGGTGATGGTTTGTTTTGTGTGTGATTTTGTTTATTTCTCTTTTTTTTTTATTTCTTTTAGTTTTAGTTATACTTTTCGTTGTAACTTTTATTTATATTTGTAATTTGACAATAAATGATTCTACTAACTCAGTTTTTGAGTGGGTATGTGTGTTTGTTGCTCCTTCAGCGTTGAACTGATTTCAAGCAAACTCGGTATGTAGATAGTATATTTCTTTTTACTTTTGTGTGTAGCTCAAGGCTATTTTATTTAGAATTTTTTTTAAAGGAAAAATACGTATTCCAAATTTTTTCGCCTCGTCGCAAGTAAAAACTCTTGAATGGGTATGTATTTTTCCTTAAGAGGATAGTCTCCATTCTCTTTCTCCATACAAATGTAGTTTAAATTTTCCTCCCTGGATAAAGACATTAGAGCAAATATGTTTATGCCATAAAACTTATATCTGTCATGACTATGCTTCTACCTTTTTATTTTTTTCATTTTATTATTTTTTTATTTTTTATTATTATTTTAATTAGAAAATAAAAAAAAATAAAAAGGACATTGACAGACAAATAAAAAGGCATTGTCATGACAGATATAGGTTTTATGGCATAATAGTTATTTGTTATGCAAGGCTGCAAAGTTGGTTTTTGCAGCGAGTACTTGTGTTCAAAGGTACGAGATGCAAAAAACTTTGCTGCTGAGTGAAACACACAATTTTTCACCTCACTACAGCGAGGAAAAGGCTAGGTGCATTTTTCCGGTAGAAAACTCAATTCGGCATTATATACCGCTATTGTACCGTAAATAATAAAAATAAGCAAACAATCTCTAAATTGAATATTCATGAAAAAACCTGCTTGATACTAATGATAATAAACAATAAATACTACATTGGCAATGTGCAACAATACTTCGTGGTTCGATGCCATGAACAAAAAAAAAAGAAATGAGGTTCCGGTTAGCGCATTTTCAAAGGACTTGCTCTATATAAAAGTATCGAGAAGACAGATTCGAATTTTAAAATTTTTCACGCTAGGGCGCAAAATGCGATTTTGCACGCAGAAATCAGCGTGCAAAACGATCCTTTCCGAGGTTGTGAGGTGAAAACATATTTGCTCTAATGTCTTTATCCAGGGAGGAAAATTTAAACTACGTTTGTATGGAGAAAGAGAATGGAGACTATCCTCTTAAAAAAATCTAAATGTAGATAGTACTTAGCTGGAGACCTAGGCTACTTTTTATCCCGATATTCCCACGGGATCGACTAACGCAGGTATAAGATGTTGTCTCTATAATAAACCATAAACACCCAGACCGTCATACGCGATCAATTCTGCCTGACCTGATATTAATTCATGTCACGCATGTTTGAAACTGCAAGGCCCCTTTTGACCACTATGAGATAAAGTAAGGAAAGCGGGTTGGATCTTGTTCCACTGTCGTCTTTTTTCTTCTAGATTACTTGGCTCATATCCTGCTATATCTTAGACCATTAAATGGGTACGCTATCTAGAAATAAGATATTATCATCACTTGCGATCTGGTGTGATAGTGGGTAAACGCTCATCTATCTACATCTACACTAATCTATATCTATTAATGATCTACCCTATCTACGCTAATCTACACTAATTTAAAGAGGAAATATTTGTATTTTTGTGTGTGTGTCTGTATGTTTTGTATTGAATAAACTCAAAAACTACTGTGCCGGTTTTAAAAATTCTTTCACTATTTGAAAGCTACATTCACTCTGAGTAACATAGGCTACTTTTGGTCCCCATATTCCCGCACGGGATCTGGACTTACGCGGGTGAAACCACAGAACGCAGCTAGTCGTTTATACAAAAACAGTTATTAGCCTGAATCAATATGGCTGCCGCTTCTATAATGATACCGTTATTATGGGAAACTATAATATGAAACCATACAAAGGCAATGTTTAAAACTTTAGACAAGAAAGTCAACGTCCCTTGTATACACGTTGTGTTATGTGCATACCGTCACAGTCTCCACATTCTTGCATCAAATACACTGACCGTTTAATATCGGCATGCCTAAGTTTGCTCCGGAATGCTAGCCATGTCTTTGTTGTTAAACAACATAGTACGAAAACTCATTGCTGAATACTTGGAGCAGGTATATTATATTGCAGTTAGTATACCTACGTAGGTACATATGTAGTTGAACAAAGCATCGTATTTTCACCTCCGGAATTTATGACTCCGTGAGTAAAAGTTTTGGTATGGAATATTCATATTGTAAACGCGCGGGTAGTACAAGAATCCTCTTCGGCTGCTTACGATCCGGTGGATCGTAACCAGTTACTGAAGGGGAAAAAAACTTCTTCGTACGAAACCAGTTTCCAAACAGAAGGTTTTTTCTAACACATTCTGTTAAGAGACTGGTTTGACAAACGGACGACCAGCAAAGTACTGATGCTGGCAGCTGATCGTTCGTAGTTTTAAGTTCGTAAAGTTCAAGTAGAGGCCCTGGTTCTAAGCTACCTCCCCACCAATTTTCTTGAGTTATACCTAAATAGTGTAACTAATACGACTTTCTTCTATATCAATATATAGAAGATAGATATATAGTTGAGTAGATATAAGTTATTTCTATTAAATCTACTAGGTGTTCAAAGCATTTCCAAGTCTCTTTGCAACAAACATACGCTAAAAGTTGCCGACGCTGTATAAATCATCTGAATCAGAAAGATGATTTGACCGTCTCGTTGTTACGAAAATAACAACATATTTCTTCATTCCATTTTCACAATAGAACCACCATGTTGTTCCCAATATATGCAGCTTTATATTATAGCTTGTGGTTAGCGCAGACGTAAAATAAGTAGATGTAGATTGACGATTTTTTTCACTTGTTTTTTAGTTTTTACTGTGTTTCCGCAACTAGCCCTATAACTGGGCCTTTTTGGTCCTTATGACAAAAAGTAAACACAAAAAAAACCTTTAAATTAAGTTGCACAAATGGGCGACCTTATCGCTTACAGCGATTTCTTCCAGGCAGCCAGGGATTTCTTCCAGTTGCTTAAGGTAGTTTGAATTTTATGTTTTGGTTGTGTTAGCACTAAGCTTGTACTTTTGAGTTTTTTCATCGTTAACAATTTCCTTTCGTTAACATTTGTTAGAATCTAATTGTTATTATTTTGTATCTTAGTCGCAGAATCCTTTAAATTGGCTTTCAGTTGTTATTTTCGTCATGTCTTCATTGTTGGATTTTCAAATAAATAACTATCGAACGATTTCAAATCAACACTCTGAATTATTTCCAAAAGTAATCGCTCAGTAAACTTTATGATTTATCACAAAGAATTCGGAAATTGTAAGGGTTACGTAAAAAGCCAGACTTTCTTGTGTCTTCACGCAAAAACACGTCAGATGAAAGATAAAGAAGAAAATGTTTCGCCAATATCAATGTAAGGAGGTTAGATGTTTTGCTAGATTAGGTTTTTTTTTCGCGTGAATAAATAGAATAATAAATGGAACTGAACTGGGGACATGTCGAGCGAAGCGTTCAAATTCGAAAAAGTGCTTAATTTATTAGTAAATTATTATGTGAAAACAGTTTTGTCATTTTCTTAGTTACTAGCTGCGGCCCGCGGTTTCACCCGCGTAAGTACCGATCCCGTAAGAATATCAGGATCAAAAGTAGCCAAAAGTAGCCCAAAAGTAGTAGTTACTCAAGGTGAATGTAGCTTTCTAATGGTAAAAGATTTTTTGAAATCGGTCCAGTAGTTTTTGAGTTTATTCATTACAAACATACGGCACACACACAGACAAAAATACAAATCTTTTCTATTTACAATATTAGTGTAGATGTAAACTATTGCTATCTCACGCATTTCCTTAGTGGCTTGCGTATTAAACCTCCATGAGTTTCTTGTGGGTTCTTCTCATCGAAAGGCGCGTATTTGTATACATTCCACGAAAAAAATGACTATGGACTACTTACTGGTCATGCCACAGAGCAGTCATTAAGATATCTTTAGGTGAAACGCTCAGCTATCATCATAAACAAAAAAAACCCTAAATCACCCTAGGTAATTGAACTAAATCAGTCTCCACCATTCCGTCTACTCGTCCTCCATTTTCTACTATAAAGCAAGTTAGGTATTCAGGGGCGAAGTAAATTGCTGTCGCCCCAGTAATAGGGTGCCACTCCTACCACTCCGACACTTGGAAATATCACGTAGGGAAACGTGTTTTTGAAATACTTTACCGGCTAAGCGTAGCGAGGAACGAATGGAGTAATGAATGAACGAATGAGGGAATGTAATTGCTAGTTATGTTTTAATGGAAATTTATTTTTATTGGGCTGTATTGTTTTGGGACGGGATTGTCTGTGACGATGTATATGCCATGTAGGTATATTCTATTTTTAAGTGCTGAAGCCTGCACTGGGCTTTTATAGAAATATTTTAAAGAAACAATACTTCTGCAAAAACAAAACGCACGATAGACGCAGGGCTGGATTCGAACCCGCATCTTACTCAATCCGGGAGCGTGCTTTGTGCTTTTGCAGAAATATTGTTTCTTTAAAATATTTGTATGTAGGTATGTTTGCATACCTTCATGCATCGTCGTCGTACGTGTCCGTCAGCTTGGCCGGAACATGCCGTAGATTTACACAAGACTATACGCTCATTATTTAGTACCTACTTGGTACCTAATATGTTCATATATTTAGTACCTACGTGATAAAATATTAACGACTAGCTGCATCCCGCGATTTCACCCGCGTAAGTCCCAATCCCGTGGGAATATCGGGATCAAAAGTATGTTACTCAGGGTGAATGAAGCTTTCTAATGATGAACGAATTTTTGAAATCGGTCCAGTTGTTTTTGATTTTATTCATAACAAACATACAGACGCACACACGCACACACACACACACACAAAAATACAAATCTTACATCTTTATAATATAAGTATAGATATAGATACAAAGCAGCTGGCCATTCTGACGTTTTAAGTTGGCCGGACCAACTTCGATTTCTCGCCATCCACTGTTACATGCTCCACGTTATACAGGGTGTTTCGAGGAGGGGGTATTAAGCCGAAAGGGGGTTGTTCTGGAGGTCTAGGCGAACAACTTTTATTCTACGACTTTTGGAAATTTGAACTTTTTTTCCGAAAAATTTAAAGTGGTATCACTAAAAAAAACAGCCGTTTTTGTAAAAAAAAAGGCAATTTATGTTTAGATTTTTTTTTGAAGATAAAATGAGTCAATTTAATTTTCAAACTATTGGTGCCAGAATCTTGGGTAGGTTTTGATTCACAAGAATGAATTCATGAAAGAATTCACTACAACCATTTGTAGTGGTCCAAACTAAATAAAGGGCAACTTAAGGCCAATGACCTCAAACTCTAAAAAACAGCTGATTTTCATGCAAACTTTAAACTCAAAATTTTCGAAAACTACTTCGAATTTTCAAAACTTGTAGAACAAAAGTTGTTCGCCTAGACCTCTAGAACAACCCCCTTTCGGTTTAATACCCCCTCCTCGGAGCACGTTGTATATGCCAATTTTCTGTACCTATCTACGAAAAAAAAATTGGTAATATTTTTGAAACCTATTCGGTACCTTTTATTTGGTACCTACGTAGTACTGTAAATCTGTTGAATGGTCTGGCCAAGCTGACAAATACTCGTCGTAATTGTAACTATTTATAGCATTATCATCAGCTCATGTACACAGTTATGCAATAAATGATTTCGAATCCTAATTCAAATTCAGTACGTTCCATACCCAAACTAGACCCTTTTACTGAAACTCCCTTGGCCGTCTGTCTGTCACCAGGCTGTATCTCATGAACCGTGATAGTTAGACAGTTAAAATTTACACAGATAATGTAACGGTTGTATTTCGGTTGCCGCTATTATAAGAACTATTCAATTAAATTCAATCATTTACTCATAATATATGTATCGGATGTTTCAGAAATTATGTGTGGGCGCAAGTGGGTAAAATAGCGCAAATACGATAAAACACGTTTTATAACACACACAGTCTTTAGAGTTTATTCATCACAAAACAAGGAGTATGTAAATTACATTATTGTCACATAGGTAACAGTCTAGTCAGGAGATAAAGGAATGCTATAAATAGACTATCAGGTATAGAAACGGAGAAGCAGTTTCGTAACGCTTTCACCGAGTGCACGCGCCTATATAGGTTGACGTCTCAAATCAATCTGTCTGAAATAATTCAGTGTATAGGCGGCAAACAATGATGTCACGACTCTACCGAATCGCTTATAAGTGAACCATTGTTACTAAAGAAATTTCCGTCTCTCATTAATTGATGTGACTGCGACATATGTAACAAACACTTAAAACAGAATAAAATAAATAGGTAGGTATAAGTACCTACAATTGAAATTTTCACAGATGATAATTTTTATGTTTCGGTAAAACTAAAAACAGAATTACCAAATATTTAAGAGGATAGTCTCCATTCTCTTTCTCCATACAAACGTAGTTTAAATTTTCCTCCCTGGATAAAGACATTAGAGCAAATATGTTTATACCATAAAACCTATATCTGTCATGACAATGCATCTACTTTTTTATTTTTTTTATTTTCTAATTAAAATAATAATAAAAAATAAAAAAATATATAAAATGAAAAAAATAAAAAGGTAGATGCATAGTCATGACAGATATAAGTTTAATGGCATAAACATATTTGCTCTAATGTCTTTATCCAAGGAGGAAACTTTAGACTACGTTTGTATGAAGAAAGAGAATGGAGACTATCCTCTTAAGTGAGGCTTCCAAACAACAATAGTAGGTACTTTTTTTGCAATTATGATACGGAATCTTTCGTGCTTGAGTCTGACTCGCACTTGGCTGGTATTTTTACCCCGTAACGGCAGTCGGAATGCAAACCGCAAACCGATACCGCAGGATCGATGCAGCTGAAAACATAGTGCGGAGTGAGTCAATTAATAAAATCTCGGATTTTTGAGATAATCTCATTGGCCAAGTTGCACCTGCCAATTTTGAATGGTCGTGTGGGTTAAGCAATGCCTGGCGTGGTCAGTACTTGGATGGGTGACCGCTCATTGATGTGACAAAA